>KB663610.1:8109987-8134603 GCA_000349025.1 Anopheles minimus
AATCATCGTAAGACGGGTTCGATGGTTTTAGCCAAGCGTCGTTTAAAGTCTTTTTGCATTGGAATGTTGCATTGCATTGTAATCCAATATGAATGCGACGGGACAAGCATTTTCACTCTTGGTACAATTTCTGAGTGATGTTTTAATACATTTTTTATTTAATTACTATTTTTCGGAGTTATTCCCACATGATCTTTTGAAATTATTTTTTTTTTTACAATTATTTTCAAATAAGGATGCGATGGCGGATTAAAGCTTAAAAAATCGATCGTTTTTTTTGTATGATATTCTGTGCAATATTGTGTGCTGAATGGGACAGAGGGTCCACCCCTTTTGTTAGCAACCGATTTTATGAACCGTTTACGATCAAAGTTGCGTGCTTATATGGCGGCAGCAGAAAATGATCCGTTATGTATAAGCAAATGGCATTTTAATGTGTAACACTCTATTGAGAATGTGTGTATTGTAGTTGAGACAAAATTTCATACTAAATACGTCTGTTTTTAATTATAATGTATTCTTTTTAAATAAAATAAAATTAAAATTAAAAGCATAATCTCTCCCAAATAGTGTCCTTGATTTACTATTTGTTTAAGTCTCTTATTATATGCACTGAGACCTGGCTATTATTCATGAATAAAAGTAAATAAAAATTAAATCAAAACAGTTTGTCACATCATAATTTTTAACATGTAAAGTGGTTACAAATCTAATTATTAATACTATTTATTAATTGAATTACATCATCCGTTCCCCGAAATAAACCATAAACAAATATTTTACATGAAAGCAAAACTTTGAACATTTTTCCTTTTAATTGAAATGCAATATGCAAAAATATCAAATTACTGTCAATCAACCGCAATGGGAGTGTTATTTTTTTTATTTCTCCACTAATTGACAAGCGAAATTGATGCCCAAGGGTTACACGTCCTTAATTTGCTTTGTGAAAAATTATTGCACTACGTTCGTTCGTTTGATTGCGGTGAAACAGTGACATTGATTGGTGAAGTTACTGCGCAAGTAATTTGATTTGTCCTGTGCCCGCAACCAACCGGCAAGGATACTGCAGATATCCCGCAAGCTCAGTCAACCGCTTCAACTTTGCCGTTGATTCACATCCCTTCGGTTTACTGGCTCGCGTGTAACGAATGTGACTTGTTTGGGATGTGGCTCCAATTTTAAAAACGAATGGGTGGTATGGGGAATAACCGCATTTAAACAAACTTTGCCCAGTTGTCTATTGTTTTAGAGGCTTTCATTTGCTTTGTGGTAGTTGAGAGTGGTCACGATAGGTGCTTCTCGTATGTCTGTTTGTAAGGCAATCAATGCGCTTCATCTCCGGTGCAGCGTTGTTTCGGCGAGCAAACTATGCAGAGTAACTAAACCGAAGGAAAGACACATTTATTGGAGGTCACTTCAATTGTGGATTTGCATTGTGCTAAGGATGTGCCGAATGCTGATAGAACTCTACGGGACAATTACTGAACTAAAAACAAGCTTATCAGTGCTAAAACAGCACTTTCCATCCCAAAGCAAGACTTCACCATCAGCAGAAACACGAGTTAAAAGTTCTGCAACGAAATTTTATCGTACGAAAATCAGAAAATGAATTTTTGGTTTCACTTTTTGTGTGTGTTGCACTCAGCCGAACTTTCGGTTTCGTGTGCCGGAAAGGGAATGGGTCGAAATTCGTGAAGAAGCGATGGTTAGTGTGCAATTTTGGCGCTTCCAGAGAGAGAGAGAAAAAAAAGATACCGATTCCGATGCTGCAATTAGTTCTGTTTTTGGGCTCCAAAAATTTAATCCTCCCCAAAAACCGGCAATCGGTGATTTCATGGTTGAGGTTGTTGTGTGACTGATCGATTTTGGGAAGAAGGGTTTCGAGTTCGTGTCGGAGAAGGCGAATCTGTTTTTTTTTGTATTGTTTCGAACAATCTGCAGACACGGGAAGGCCGGACCATGAACATGAACGTGAAACATCAACCCGAACGCAAAACTCGGTGCAAAAGGAAGGGTACGAAAAGGTCCAAGTACCTAGCGTTTACGTTCTTCCGGCGGTTATGATGTAAGGAAGCGAGGAGTGGAGTGAAGGGAATTGGGGTGAGGGGAGTGTACGAAGATGATCAGATCTCAGGAAGGGGGTGAGAGAGAGAGAGAGTTGTGAGGGATGGGGGCTGTATTACACGATTTCCAGTTTTCCAGGTCGTTCGTACTTATGCGAGCACCTCGCGGCCACGGTCATGGCCAAGTTCATGCTTTGAACCCTGATCGCTGATGTGCGCTGGGTCGTGAGAAATCCATCCTGCCTGTTGCTGGTGCTGCTGTTGTCTCCCTGTGCAGTTTTTTTGTTGTTGTTCGTTTCTCCGAAGCGTTGGGAGTTTCCTTCGTGCTCGTTTATGTTGGAACCGGCCGATGCACTGGCAATGTTTCGCAATCGTTTATGCTTTGTCGTGACGTTCGATGCTTGCTTCCACTGAATCTGTTCGTTTGCTGGAGGAACGGTCCAGCGGGTGAGGCTTGTAGAGTAGACTTGAATAATCATCGTAAGACGGGTTCGATGGTTTTAGCCAAGCGTCGTTCAAAGTCTTTTTGCATTGGAATGTTGCATTGCATTGTAATCCAATATGAATGCGACGGGACAAGCATTTTCACTCTTGGTACAATTTTTGAGTGATGTTTTAGTACATTTTTTATTTAATTATTATTTTTCGGAGTTATTCCCACATGATCTTTTGAAATTATTTTTTTTTTTACAATTATTTTCAAATATGTCTCACATTTTACAAAAAAAGGACATCCAACAGATATTGGACATCACACAAATTGCAGTAACATTCAATATCCTTAAATAAGTTTTACGATAGTTTTTGTCGGTTTGTGAGATTTCCTGCCAACACGGTGCCTAGCTGACAGCTAACGAAGAATTTTGAATATTGGTCACGAAATGAATTCTGCACCGTTTCAACCGGCATAGTTTGCCTTCGGAACGATACTTTGATGTCAAAGGTTTTTTAGAATGACCTACGCATGTAGGACATGTTTTTTACTTGAACTTTGACTTTCATTCAGTTTTTGTTTGCTAAGTTATTGGAGTTCCGTGATCTCCGGATATTGAGATTGTTTTTACTAAGAGGTGATTTTATAAATCTAAGAATTGGAGCTTAGTACCTAATATTGCAATTTCAGCTTGAAGAAATTCTTGGATTAGAATCTACCTGTAGGGATTGTAACATGTACAGTTCGACACTTTTCACTAGAAGCGCACAGTAATTAATTAAGGAAAGTCACATTAGATAGTATGCCGTTTTATGGTAAAGTGCTAAAGTATATAAAAATTAGTCAAGACACAAACCAAAAATACTAACAAGCTTTAACAATAATTGAAGATGGGGAAATAGAAAATTGGAAAATTGCACACAGTTTAAAGAACTAGTTTCAACATAATAAATGGTGAATGGTAGAACTAGTTTTAACATAATAACATAACTTTCATATATAAAGAGGCTAAAGCGGTCTAAAACTCAGTCTATTTCAGTCTAAAAACTTAAATCCTAATCAGTTCAAAATTATGATGCGAAGTCCCAAATATTCAGAGCCCTAAAGTCTTAGTTGAAGTGAAAGAACTAAAGTGTTGATCTTAAATCGAGTAATAAAGTACGTGAAGTTTATTACAAAATAAAACTCCAATAGTCGTAACTCCACAACGATGAAGAAGACCTAACAAAAAACCAATTACAAGATTTTAGAACATCCAGACAATAGTATAATCACCAAATTTTTATAAGAAGAAGCTCAAATTCAAGGTTGAAGTATAAAACAAACACCAAAAGCCAAATTCCGAAACCAAAAAGCTCGTGCAATCATTCCATAACTCTTCAATATCTGTATGTGTTAAATAATTCAAAAGTGTCCATTTCGCTATAATGCACTTCCAATGGGTGGTTTGGTCATCGCGAGAACAAAATGCATCGATGCACACAGGAATGCAATGCCTGACCGATGTGCAACGTGCCTGTGGTGACCGAAGACCCCCAGCCCAGCCGCTCTGTGGCAGAATCAGGTTTTCGCATTTTTCTTCCTCGCTTTTTGCATCGTAATCGATTGCTCTCTTCGTGGTTTCGTCCCACCCGTTCGCCGTCTCCTAAACCGCGTAGAGGAGGTTGGGTTTACACATCACTCCGTACCGCGCTCAACCTCGTCCCACGAAACCCCGGTCCATTGCGTCCGGATACGATGGGTTATGTTGTGAAGTTTAATGACTTATGGCGAGCCTATGCTGCTGTTGCCCATCTCTCTGAACATAGTTCTTTGGTGAGCGCTCGAGGCGCTACTGGGCTGGTTCGTTCATTTCATGCGTCCATTTGTTGTTCAGGGGGTTTTCGGACGCAATCGCATTTGGTTCTAAGATGAGTTTCGCTTCTTCGGTTCGTTTTCGTTGCGTGCTATTGAGTTCCCCAAAGCCGGCCAAAGAATGCTAAGGTTGGGTATTTTTCGATTTCGTTGGTCTTCTTCCTCCATCCACCCGGGGGCAAGTGTTTGCCGTCCGTGTGTTCTCTTCCCTTTGGGGAGACTTGCGTTCCGTGTTGGAACCATGAACGCAACACTAATTACATTCGCACTGGTTTGGCAGTGATTGGGATATAGCCGTTCGTTGACTCGTTTTTTGTTTGTTTCTTTACGGATGTGAAGTGCCTTGGAATGCCCAGAAACCGTCACGTGCTACCCGTCATTCGAAACGACCAAAGTCCCCCTTTCGGAGAACATGCTCTCTGGGACTGGGAGTGACTTTACTTTTCAATTCAGTTCCATCTCGTGTGATGTGTCTTTATAAAAGAGGGATCCCGTCAACATCCCCAAAAAAGAGGACCATTTATGACAAATCACCCAACGGTCACACGAAAACTACCGCGGCCTTTTGTGGACTTGCCGACTCGAAACTGTTTGCCATCTGGAGATGATTTGGTTGAGTTCGTTATTTTTTAGTGTGCTCGTAATGTGGTGGGAAGTGTCCGGATCGCCATAATTATGTCACGTAATGTGGCGTGCTACGCAAGGGCCCGTAATGATTATGTCTGCCCGTGGTGACAATTTTATGCCGACTGTTTGGTGGGAACAGTGCAAAACTGTAAAAAACAATGGCGAAGAAGCTTAATGCTTTTTTTGTGTGGTGACGTTTTGGGATGCATGTCATTAAAAGCCACAGAAATTGGTGGCTTGAATGTAGAGCCTAATTTGGAAGTGATGACTTGAAAGTCATTTTAAAGAGGAACTTTTTAGTCACTGCGTTTTGATAATATTAAAGTATCAAATTATGATTTTAACAAACTTTTGAAATGTAAATATTACTCAAATTTAATTAATTCCGAAAACGTCATAGATATAAATAATCAATAAAAATAATACTGATTCTCCGGATGTCGACTTATTCCTTGGAAACCAATACCATTATCTACACTCACAACATTCAACAGACAGCCAGATACTAAATATTTTTGTTTTATTATCCTTCGAACAATAGCGAAACCGTATCCGTCCTCACAATAACGCGCACGTGTATACGGAATAAAAATAAATGGCTACAAACACATTCTAGCATCGCGCATTATCTGTACCACGCTCTGCTCTATCGGTGTAGCGCTTGAAATATGCAATGAACAATGCACACGGATGAACGATTACGATCGATTGATAATATGCTGAAGTGACATTCGTATGCGGTTTTCCACCATTGAGCACCTACGGGTTGGATGACAATGTTGGAGAGATGCTGGAGAGACGCGTATGCTAAACACTGGCCCATTTCTGTAGTTTGTGGTGAATGCTTCTACGTGTTCGGACATTGTTTAGAACTTGTCACGTGTTTTTTTTTCGTAGACTAGTTGCTGACGATGCTCCTAACGAGAAATGTTTTATTTAGAAACGCAATAGTACACGGTACATTGCTGCCATTAATTAATGGTACTCCACGATGGGATAGTATTTACGGATTTAACGATTTAATTGCAAACGCGTGTTTTTGTTGAGATGAGTGTTCTGTATTAAGGGATTATTCGTTTATTACGTAACGCAAACTGATTTTAGGATTTTATCACATAGCGTAAAGTAGGACGTACCTCGTTCATTATTAATAGCGTCCTCCAAATCAAGGTTTTGGAAATAATATTTCACTTATTTTACGGATGCCGTATATTCAAAAAAATATCTTTTATTTAATGATAGTTTAACATATGACTGCCTTTGCTTCAATGTTAAGGATTTGAATTATTTCCATCCTTTGCAATGTGTATGTTCCGTCCTTTTGATATATTCTACATAATAGGTTAATTCTTCATTTGTAAATCTTCATTAGAAGTAATATTACTAATAAAAATATTGAAGTATATCAGATGACAATTTTGAACAATTCCTCTTTCGTTGATCTTTATAACTAGAAGAACATTATTCAGAGACATGGCATAGGAGTTATTTTAATGGGTGCATCGAATTCCTAGTTAGACAATGACGGTATTTTATTCCTGATCGTCTCCCTCATCATCGTGTGATTTTCATTGCTTAGATTGATCGTTATTTTATACTACTTTATATAACTTTAAGTTTAACTTCTCCCTCGAAACTAGGTAACAAAATCGTAACACTCAAATGTATGCCTTTCCAGCGTTATGTAATATATGGATGTTCCCTTAGATTAGAAATTTTTTTAGCTTGTATATTGAGATATAAAATAAATGCCCTTTACTGTTCATTTTGTAGCAATTTTTTAACTCAATAGTAAAAAAAAATTACCTAACATTTTTCAACTTTAACAGAATAGTTGAAACAAATCATATTTTACCCAGTTATCTTTTCATGAAATGATTTCCATTTCATCAAAAGTCCCATAACAATCATCATCGCCGTGACGGGTTCGTCCAGCTGTCAGATTAGACTTATCCACGTACATGAGCAAGTAATGAAGGGCCATAATGCATTAGGTGAGATCTGCTTTCCTCTCCTTGGATAATGCCTCACTACACGTGGCTCAATTGTAAAAAAAAGCTATTCACACAAATCCTAGAACCATTCTTGCTCGCAATTCCAACCGACCTGGGGTAGACCAGCCGAGAAAAGCAAAGATCCTCAAGAAATGTATCTCAAATGCTACGACCAACACAGAAATGGCCAAAGAATCGCTCGTTGCCGTTGGTATCCGGCCAACATAGCTTCTACAGCTCGTCTCGTGACTGGATAGAAAATGGGAGTTCTTCTTCGCAACCGACAAGAGTGGGTCCGTAATTGGAATGCATTCATTGCACCACTCGACAGCAAGCGGAAAATGCGAGGTCCTGTACGTAGCAGGGAAGGTTTTTCCTTCCCCGGACAGCCATCCCGACGGAAGCGCCCGCCATCAAGGTGAATAAATTTAAATTGCTTATAATCGGATGAGCATAATAAATAAAGCGATTCCTTTTGCGCCCGGGAGCGAAATGTAAAATGTGAATCTTGCTCGTGGCGGTGCATGTGCATGCGGCCATAATCGTTGCACCGACGCGCGCGATCGTTTCGTTGCGCTGCGAATCGATTGACATTGTGAGGAGCGCGGTTGGGCCACAAAGCGACAGTTAGCGATTCACCGCCTATTTTAAAGCCATGCATCATTCGCCCAGGTACGCTGCGATGTTGGGTTGCGATCGCGTGCTTTAATCGTTGTAATTACCACCGGTAGGATACGAGCGTCCGGCGTGCAGAGATTTATCTATCGCGAGAAGGATCAACTTTGTCGACCTTTTTCTTCCCATCCCTTCGGGGTACGGCTGAATGGGAGTTGGAACTGTGGACAGATGTTTCTTTCATGCCAGCGTGCTTGCCGGGAAAACATGCGGAAAGAATGCACGCGCGATGATTTATTTGCACTCGTCCCGGTGTACGGTGGCCGGAAAATGACAATCAAAGTGGTGCTTTGGACGCGATTGGCAGCCGCATCACATCGTCCCATGACTCATGGCAACAGATCGACTAAGCAGGCTTGTGGAAGCTGTGGAAGTTGTGTGTTTCCCATCCTCCATCACCACCCACTTTTTAAAAATTCCTCTCCCACTGTCGTTGACAGAGATACGGTGGTTCTTCTACGAAAGACTTCAATCGATCGGGTTCGTCGCTTGATCGAACGATCGAGTTTTTTGTTTCTTTTCTCATACTTCCCGCTCGGGCTGCACTATTTATGTACTATTTCTGTGCGATCACGTTTTGTTTCGTTTTCTACCGATCGATATGCAGTCTAGCGGACTGATCGACTATCGGTCATCGGTGTTCTTGGCGAGGGCCAGCCACGTAATTGTGCAACCCCAGGTCGGTACGGGGCGTCTTCCCTCCTATGGGCAATGATAAATACGATGGAAGAGTAATTTATGAGTCTATAAATAGCTCTAAACCGCCCGGGACTCGCGGTATTCTTTTCGCTTGCATCGGGATTGCACCCAGGCTGGTTGGTTGATCCGTCCACACGTACGTTCGTTGTTGCACGTTGCGAAACGTTCTGCGCCGACTCTCGGCTCGTACGCTCGTAAGAGATCTGGGCAGCGGGCAGGTTCAGTGACCGTTCGGCTGGACAGCATAACCCCACCAGTACATTACGACATTGAGCAGATGGTGCGGTCTGATGATGGGAGATGGTTTAGACGTACGAACAAAGCACGATCGGAAGGTGGATGATATATTGCCCATCGGGGTGGATGCCGGCGATCACGTGATGGTTTGTTGGGTGCTGAGAGCACTCGGCGTTCAAGTTCGAGGCGAATGGTTCTTCGCGAGGTTAGAGGTCAGCGAAAAGTGGTGATGGTGTAGTAGTGGTGCAGAGCCATCGGGGCAATGAGTTTGTTGACATTGTTGCAGGGTCGGATCGATTGAACGCTCACAAACACTCACCACGGTCATAGGGCAGATGATTCTCATGCACCTTTTTGTGGATGCAAGAGATTAAATGTTCCGCAAGACACGGCTTGATTGATGGATGCCGTTGATCGAGTTATTTGATTCGATAATGGGACGTACGATGCGATGGTGTGCTTCCCAGCTCGAGGAAGATAATTGAGCAATTTTAATGTCACAGTGTCAGTGTTGGGAGAGCAAAATTATGTCTTTTGGCGGGAAGGAATGAAGCTCGGGAAAATGCATATGAAAGTAAATTAAGCTGTTGCTATACGGTAGAAAAAATTGTGCTACGATAGCAGTTGTTGCGGTGTTACTTTAGTATCTTCAACTTTCATCATGTTAGAGCATACTGAATTATGAGTTCTAAACAACATTGATTTCCAGTTGATTTTCCAAGTACTGAGGAGAAGAATAATTCTCTTGCCACTAGACTTTCCCTTTATTACTGTCACCAATGTGAACTTCCACTTCTGCAAACACGTGGGTGCCATTTTGTGGCATGTGGTATGCCCTGTTTCTGGGGTATGTTTAGCATCAGAAGATAAGCCATCCCTTAATGTGATTATCAACAGAGCACCGGCAACCACAGACTCACACGTTGTGCTACCACTTCTTGTAGAGCAATGTAACTGCTCCTTCTTGTAGTAAAATAATTCAATAAACTCGTTCTTATAAAACAGGGCAAACCGTTTCAAGCGTTCACCCCACGTCAAGAATGGAATGGAACATGTGCTAAAGCATTTCATCGGATGAGAACTCAGCGATGGACAGTGAATGGTCAGCTACTCAACCGCAAGCTAATGAATTCGGTTAAATAATTTGCTCCCTTTTGAATGCCAATGGTCGATGTTGCTGCTGGAATGGTTTCTGCCTTCACCTGGGGCGAAACTGTAAAGTATGCAAATTAATTTCCTGACGGTATACCGTTGGTATGGCATACAGAAGCCAGAGGTCAGTTTCGGGTTGTTTGCTGCTGTGACTTGTGGAAGATTTTTACCAGTTTTTGGAAAGATTTTGTTAGGGAATGCCTTTCATAACTCCATCCGATTTATCTGATGGTGGGAGGTATTACATTACAATTAAAATTGTTGATAATGCTTGTTGTGGAATATGCGTGTTTTAACGAAAAGCGTTCAATAAATTACTACAGTTCGTAACATAACATTAAGGTCGACTGTTTTTTTTTTTTGGATTTTTTATGAAAAGTCGAAGAGATAAGTCAAAATGATCTTTTGTAAAGTTATAAAGATAAAATTCGTTAAAACATTATCTCGTCTGCTTTATCCTAATATATGTTATTGTCATGTCTCAAGTCATAAAAATTCGGAAATAAGTAACAAATTCATCATTTCTCTAATTTACTCCTGCACATGGTTTGAGTACCGTATTAGAGTACATGCATAAATTGGAAAAATTAGTTTTGCAACATTGTGTTTTTTTATTTAAATAGAATCAAAATTTGCACATAAAAATGCACAACAAATTAAAAAAAAATTATGCATAGAGACGCCAACAGTTTTCATGTTAAGGCTCACAAGAGACTAAAAAGTGTTTTAATACATATTTACTTTATTTAAGAGCCTTTGAAATTTCGTTTAATTTCTAACGAATGTTAAATTTGTTATTTTCTTCAAAATAAAATGGCTAAATGTTATTCTTAACTTCATCTTTTTCGATTTTAAGAAAACAAGTGACCTTAGAGTTATGTTACGAACTGTATTGTACATTTTATACGCTCTTCTTCCTCTGGGGTGGGATTTGAGTGGGGAACAGATTAATAAAAAAATATCAAAAAACCAATTGGTTATGATTCAAGAACGATTAGAAAACTTACAATATTGTGCTCGCGAAGAAAAGGATATCCATTATGAGAGTAACTTGGATCTTATGAGAGCGAATTTAGTCGTATCTCCAGAAGACCGTCAGCGAACCTGGAACGAATGGGTTCTAAATTGAGTAAAAAGAAGCTTCGAATTCGGTACTAAACATCAAGACTTAGATACAAAAATAAGTCACAATCATCCTTTTTTTTAACATTGCCATGTAACGGATTCCAAGCCGAAGACCAAGTTAATAAAAATACCCATTATTTCTATCAGCACCTTCTTGAAATTGTATGCTAATTTTGTTTAGCGCCAATGTCCCACGGCTAATTATTCGCCGTTACTTCTGTTGGACAGCAACGAAAGTGTGGAGATCTAAGCACACACACACAAAAAAAAACCCCAAAAACCCTTAGTGCAACCGTGCAAGACGGGCCAAGTGGGTGATAAAATCTAAATTAAAACAGCAAATCCACCGTTACCGGTTAACGCACTTTTCCCTTCGGAGGGCGTAAAAGGTAGAACGCTTCTGCAGCAGTAGCACATTGACGAAAATTCATGCAAGCACCCACTCGAGCGCATACTACCGGTGAAGGTGGCATTCATGGGCAGTAACGTCTGGGCCACCATGCCTGAAGTGTCTATCAGCGAGAAGAAGCTGTTTGAGTAAAATATATTCTCCGTGTTGGAATAACTTCTTCCACAATCCTATTGCCGGGAGGGGGTTTTCTTTTAATTTCCATTTAGCACATTTGATGGGTTGAACGTCGAGGCAATCAAAACGCGAGAATGGGGCCTGCGTTGTGTCGACTGTAAGTGAGGAAAGTTTTCTTTTAATCCATTCAGCTGTGTATTACATTTACGTATCATTATCGTGGTTAGCAGTACTTTTCCGATACCATAGGAACGCACCGGAAGTTTTAATCGTGATAATGAAACATGATGATGGAAGGGATGGCTTTACAGTAAGTTTCATTATGAATGGAAAGGCAAAGCAGAAGGGAAACGATTTCTTTTCTTTGCTCAATAAGTTAAACTTTTATCCACCAATTAATCTCATTTCAATCGAACGTAAAAGCATCATCCACTTTGTCATGCCAAGGTAACTTCTAGAGGGCGGATCAACGGGTTATTCATTTGACAGCAAGAATGAGAGCCCCAGTAAAAAAGTGTCAATAATTATGTGAATATTTTCGCTCGCGAATACTTGCCACAACCACTGCGCTGTCAGTCGCTTCTTGCATGCGAACGTGGATAGAAAAGCAAAAAAAATCTTTTCCATCGATCGAGTTTCCGGGTCTTTCCGTGTCTTATGTCACCCGCTTCATAGATGGTTGTGGTGGTTAAACGACGAATTTACTTTTAATTGAATCGCGTACAAAGCTTTTATGTGGGAAAATGAGTTTTTAAATTGTGTGAGTTAAAAATCCATTAACTGCAGCCGCGATAATACATTTTTTTGAGCCATTTTTTTTGTTCACCAGTCGTTTTTTCTTTCCTTACACGTTATGGATCGGATGTGTGGGATCGTTGGTGTCGGTGTGTGTGGGTTAATGAAATGAGGGGAAAAGTTTTAGTCCGGATCACGCATTCTTTAGCTATAAAAAATTTTCCCCTGCCTGGAGCGAATTACTGCGCTTCCATTACAGAATATATGTAGCACGGATTACCTTGCGTAGGGATGTGTTAGTGTTCCTTTTGGGGAAAAAAAGATTATGCTTTTGAAATTTTGTACTGGAAAGAAATTACATTGCACTCGTTTATGGTAAGAATTGGTAGTAATGTGTATGCAAAAACCGTTGACGTAGCCTTAAGCGTTGGTAAAGTAATTTAAATTTTCATCAATGGTTTATTTATCCGTGTAAATATTCGTTCCGGGTAATTGACGCAAGCGTACGCTCTAGGTGACGCATGGTTCGTTCGACTATTGCCAATGCATTTTTTTACGAGTTCCACATAGTTTTATGCATAAATTTTAATGTTGTTCAATTACACGAGGCCTACGTTTTGCTTCCTTTTATGATGTTCGTTATTTTAGCAGGTATTTATGAACATACAGCCGATGAAATAACTATAAGGTCACTTGTGTGAGAATAATTGTAAAATTTAAAATGAAAGATAAAAATGCCGTTTTACAAAATTGTATAGAATAAGATAGTAACCGGTTTGAAATTTAACTTAATATAAAATTAAATTTAATGCAAAAATTTGATTTTCATAAATTCTGAAAATAATGTTTTTCATATCTCCTCTTTTTCTTAATTTAACTTGAGAACTTGAGCTTGAATGATAAAAAAGAATCAATATGTGAATTACAGAAAGTTCCAAAATTCAAAACATAAGAGTGATAAGCATAAAGAGAATAATTGGATGCTGGATGAAATGGATCACTAGCCATTACAAAACGTATGTTTGTCTGTAATATTTTTTTACTCACAATAAAAAATACATTGCTGGAAAAGTAAGTCCAACTTAATAATCGTCTTGATCGTTTATCAGCAACAAGAAAATGAAACTACACCCGAAAAGGGCCACAAATTCCATTTACTTTCTCAGAGGGTTATTTCAGAACCACTATCCAAAATGAACTCTGGTCTGGAAACACGTCTCAGCGAAACAAAAAAAAACGCAAAAACCCTTAAGAGATCCGCATCTTCAACTTCTTCACAACAAAATTTGTCACCCACCCAGTCGACCGAAATTCCACGACAGCACCCGGTGATGAATGGTTCGGGCTGAAGTTTAGCACATTTCCCTGCGGCCGTCAATCACACCGCAAACACGAACCCGTCAATATGGCACCCGCACCACGCCCGGGAAGCTCGTTTGAAAATGAAACTTTTCCATCTGATGATGCAATTTGGCCGTATCATCTTGTTTGATGCCAATGCATCATTAAGCCGTGTCTGGGTAAAATGTGCTGCCAGAAAAGACCAATTACATTTACCTTATTTGATGGGTCTTCAATTGCGGTGTCGGTTATGAGACCCGCGAGCATTTTCGGCACGAGAGATGCTGAGGCCATGTTAATAACATGGAGTGAATTATTTGGATGAAAGGAACGCATTTTGTGCTAACAGGACTTTTTATTAAAGCGCATGAAATTGAAGATTATGAACATTAACTGGAATTCTTACACCTCTGTTGGCTAATTGAATGACTTTTGTATGAATGATCTGTACTAATTGAGCAAGCAGTACATAAAACAGAAACATTTCGGCAAAATCCTCTGAGATGAAAAATTCTCGAAGAATACCTTCCAAGAAATTCCCTCAGAAATTAGTAGAAATTATGATTGCAAGTAAATACATACTTTTAGGCGCTTCTAGATCGGACAAAGACACAAAAATGGCGTTATATGCTTGGTTGCATGTTGTACTGATTAACTTTATGCTTCCAGTCATTTCTTATGAACCCGATTGCCGTCCGTCCCTCATAATCACACCATCGCGAAGTATCATTGTAATTTTTCCCACGAATGCTGGTAGCAATTCGACATTTTATTCCTTTTTCTTCGGTAGCATAAAGAGAGGACGTTCCACGATCTTGCATAGAAACTTAAAAACAAAGCGTTCGTTCTCGGGATGCTATCCACACCGTTTGATCTGCAAGATGGTCATACAGTTGGCTAGAACCGTCCCAACCAGTCTGCTCACATTTCCACGAACGCGATATCGATTGTAGCAATGGCATTGCAAACGAAAAAAAAAAAAATAGAAGGACCCTGTTGCAGCTTACCATGTTGATATCGGATAGCATACCGTGCCTGTTGTTCCAGTGCCACGATTTTGATGCCCACTCACGACATCTCACAGCCCGGTTTGGTGTCGGTCCCCAAAGCGGTTCGTAATGTACGACGTGATGGAACTTAAATTGCCACCGCGTGGTGGCGTAAGGAAAGCTCGGCACAAAATTGCCATTCGGTTACCTGAAAATTGTGTGCAATGACGGACAATAACTTCTTTCCCAGCCCGGGCACCGCGTCGTGATGAGCCGTCGATGATCATCTCGGACCGCTAATTCTAGTGCTGAGTAGTCCCCGGTTCTAGATGCACGGACGAAGCGCAAAGATCCATTTCGATCGGCCATTTTGTTCGTACGCAAAAGGGACACAACAACGGTTCCGCTGATGTACCGTTGAAATGGAACCGTAATTGCAGTCATTTGAGTGACTTCCGGGAACATTGGTACGACAGTTTGCAGGGATATGCAGCGGTGAGGTTTTCTCAAAGCACGAATGATTGAACAGGACGCGAGAACTAATCGATTATTTCCTAAGGGTTGGATTTGGGTCGGAATCGTGAGAAATTTTCATGAAGCGTGTGATAACCGATTTTCCTCCGAACGGTCGTTGTTCAATCCGTTGCTTCCGCTTGATGGGAAATTATCGGTTTAAATTTGGGAGTTTGTACGAATCGCTACCGTCCGGGTTTATGGTCGATTGAAGTCCTTCAGCATGGTCCGATTCATTTAAAGTGCCAAACCATTCCGGCGAAATCAGGCAGCCGGAACAATCCCAACAGGTAAGATACCGCAGAATATTCATCAAAGTCCAGTACGTTTGTTGCATTTCCGAGGAAAGGATAATAACGGCTGTTATGGTGTTCGACGGAAGTTTAATAAAATCGTCCATAGCAATAATCGTTTGTTCCGCAGAATCGTAATAATACTTCGCATTATCTTTCGATTGATGGATTACGGTGTGGTAATAGCTTCCAAATTAAACTCAGCATCGCATTTGATAAAATTCAATCAACGGCAATGTTTGTTATTTGTATGATTATAGTGGCCTATAGGCCTTCTTGGGTCTCTTACTTCTCTTCAACTGATTGGAAAATCAATCTTCCTGTACACGCACCACGCCATTGCTATTCCAATTCCGTTTAATTGGTTCTATTTGCACCCGGGAAGCAGAATTCGCTTCTTCGCTGCCCTTATCTAAACTATTAATTGAAATCGTTGAGTGTTTTTTTGCCTCACACACCGGTGAAGGTTAAATTTAGCAGGAAGAAGGTGAACATTTTATCAAGATTAACACATTCGCTTCGGTTTCAAAGATGCATTTCTGTAGAGCTATGAATGCTACCGGTGCGCCAGTCTCCGGTGTGCTGTACAACGTTTTGATGTCAATTATATCCCCGTGTACCTTATCGTACGGAGCGAACCAGAATCATTTAGCAGTGAATCCAAATAGTCCGTCTACGAATTGGCACCTTCATGCCTGGTTCGATCCTGGCCATGGGAGTCCATTAACGTAAAACACGTCACGTACTTTGGTGCTAGATAGAACAGTCGCGTTCGCACGACCTCTCAGGGCATGGAAATCTCTTGTTACGAGTGTCGAGGGTACAGTGATCCCTGAGCGTGGACATACACAACTTTTTCATGTTATTGTAAAATTGCATATTATCTATTTTGAAGATTTTGGGTGAATATTTTTTGATTGAGTAATCCAGACTTCCGATTGGATGCGTTAAAACTGAGCATTGGAGGATCAAGCGTCTTGGAGGCTCCAACCGATACGAATGTGGGGCCATAGGCCTCGTCGGATCTGACAGTAAAAGATTTAGGATATTTATGTTATTCGAGAAATGAGGAATATATAGAATTGAAGTTTATAGCTTCAAAAACGAATTCTAAACTGAAGATTGGGGTGTGATGAAGCGCTAAAGCCTTTTAAAGTGGTTTAAGCAACTCTTCAAGGTCCCTTCAGTGTTTACGGCTGCCAACTCTGCCTATTGTTAGATTCGCCACTGCTGCTGAGGCATTCGGTTTCCAAAATTTTCCTCGAGAACTTTCTTCTCTTTTTATATTTTTGCTAGAAAGATTTGCACAGGCTGTTTTTATTCTAAGATTCTAAGCAATAAATTTCTTATCTTACAATTTGAAACGAGTAAACTAGTAACATGTTGGTAACGGCTTCAATCTTTCACAGGACAGGCCAGGTACAAAAATCTCAACCGGTACGTTCCTACGTACCAAAGTCTGGTTTTACAATCTTTTTTTTCATTCATGTATTTATTTACTTGTTTGTAACGCACTAGTTGTAAGAGTTAGAAACTAAGTAATGTGTGTTTGGTAAGACCCATTTTCCGTTGATAATTAATAAATAATAATTTATATTAAAGAGAATAATTAAAAACAAACAAAATTAGTCTGTCCACCTAGTTCAATATTACGAACCCATTATTCCTATAACCAGCCCTGCCGATAGTATTACTGATAATCCTTCCTGTAAGCGTACGTGATCGGATCGCAGCCGGATTCTCAACGCCGTTCGAGCATTCGAGTGTCTTGTAACTCAAGTATTGTTCTAGTCGGATAGAAATTACACCCGCTCAGCGCTAAAGTAAGTGTTTTGCACCTTTTATCAGCTCGATATCGTGACCGGCGACGATTCGGTGTTGCTCGGATGGCATCCGTTTTGTTGTTCGCCACGCTCGAAGACGTTGCCACACTCCGTTGAAATGGTGGCGAGTGCGCCAAGTTGTCATACATTGTAGGCGCAAATGCATTCGGTACGCCTGGTTAGTTATTACGCTGGAAAATCTATCATTCGCTGAAGGCGTGACGCTAGTTGTTAAAGGGCCCAGATCATGTCCTTCCATCTGAAGGAGCGGAAAATCACTTTGTCAGAAAAGCGTGTGCCGTTTTATGTTGTAGTTTTATAGCGTACCATTAACACCGTACATTCGGTTTTCAACGCTACCCAGAAGCTTGACGGATGGACGGAAATGAAGTAACATTTTTCGGAAACATATTGCAATGGTTCATCAATAGCAAACAAGGTTTCGGTGTGTGTGTTTTTTTTCAATTCAAAGAGTAAACTGTAATAAAATTAAAATCCCACGATGACGCTGGCTGTACACTTTGTTCAACAGAAAAAGATAAAAACAAAAGCTCCAAACACCACGGTTGCAACTGTTCGAAACATGAAAAAGTAATTGAAAAGTTCAAGAACTGTTTTGTGTTTCTTCTGACAAGTGCTGTGGACATATCGAGATAACTTTGAAGTGTTTTAAAGTGGAACGTTCGGCTGAAGCTCGAGGATCGATTTTGACGCTCACTGGGATAGGGCACTGAGAGTGATTTGATATTCTGTCAGGGTTTTATCTCTTTTTTGCCCGCTGATTACTTGCAACGTAGCAGTAAGTTTGTAGCTGCAATCGTCTTTTGGCGCAAGCTTTTCCGACGAGAAAATGTTTCACTCGCACGCCATGAGGGCTGGCCGTGATAAACATCTGGTTTTGAGAACTGGTTCTGGTGTGGTACTTCGGTTCAGTGGAGAAAAAAAGATTCCTTCAACAAGACTTATTGCTTGCTGCTCGCTAATAATAATCATTATGCATTGCCATTCTTCAAGCTTTGCAAGAAATAAGAGAAAAAGCCCCCCACAAAGGAAACTACCACTGCCCGGTAAAAAATATCCTTAAGCGTCCGTGTGTCCGTGGCTAATGTCTATGCATGATTTTTTAATTTATTATGATAATGCTTGCCGCCAGGTTCTCCGGGTGCCAGTGCAGAACGTCACAATAATCGTCCATTATGTTGTTTTTTTTTTGCCCATTTTGTACGTCTCGGTTTCACTCCGTTGCTCCATTCCGCAGGACTTGCATAAGGATTACCCGTACATCCGGTACTATTCGAGGCGTGGTGAGTACATAAAATATATTACATTTTCATTCATAAAAACGGACATCAGCAAGTAAGACAAAAAAAACAAGGGCACATAATGAAACGTGCCTGCCAGGAGAAGATGAGAACACCAGCACTGCTGTGTTCGTTGCGTTGGTTAATGGAATTTCTGTACATCATCGGTACATATTGTCATCGTGCATGGTTTTTTAAGTGTCAGATGCACCTGTTCGGGCCGTAAGAAATGCATTACCAATTGGAGGGGGTTTCTCTTGAACGTATGCATACCATTATGCTTTCGCCCGGAAGAACGATATAATGCAATGGTGGTATCAGCATTCTGCACCTGTTTGCATATTTTTCACAAGCATTCCGACAGCCCAGTGTCCACCGGGAGAAGTTAATTAACTGTTGCATTTCAGCATCATCATCATCCAGGGAGTAGCCTGTTTGACGGAAGAGCATCTTTGAGCATTATTTGCAGTAAAGTAAATCGTGACGTTGTACATCCATTTTTAGCCACTTTGTCCCATGAAACAGTAATGAGAGGAACGTAAAGTATGTCTCAATTTCTTAACTTCTGCGAAAATACATGCAATACACCTCTGAAAACTTGTTCGACCGTTAGACACACATATGTTATATAACACTAACTCGAGGGGAGCACAAAAGGAGAGTAATAATATAGGAACTTCTTAAAGCTTTTTAAAGTAGGAAATTTTTCTATTAAGACTTCTCTGTCCTTGTCGATTATGAAGTCGTTCTACGGCTTAAAGAGTCAAATACACGGTTGTTTTTCCTCAAGTTTCCATCAGAAGATCATTGTGAGCATTTAATTCAGGATCTTGGCAGCTTGTTAGTCTGAGTCGTCAGCCCCCTGATGAGTGTCGCGTAAACAGAAGGAATGACAGTAGACACTAGAACAACCTTGGAAAACTATTACTATTTCAGAATCTATTGAAATGAAATTGGTTGTCTGAGATCAGGAGTCCATATTCTTCATTTTTAAGGTACCCGACGAATACTCCTGGAGTGGGGCTCCAGTTTCAATCTGTTTGGGGTCTCCAAAATCCTGAATCCTGGTCCTGGTCCTTCGACATGTACAGGGAAAAATATTTCTGAGGATTTCTCTTCCGGATCTTCCCGAAAATGTCAGCTTTGTGTAAAATTCATGTCTCAGGCGCTTTTATAGTGAGTACTGGAACTATAAAAGGTTCTATATATACCCAGTGCAACTTCCTCAGAAGAAGTTTCCTCAGATATTTGAAGTAGTTTCCTCAGATATTTGCATTACCACTTTGGGGTCAGAACCCAGGTCCATGAGTCAATCTCGATGTTATTGGTAGTGCTGACCTTTGACCTAAGGTGGAACTTATATTTCCTTCTGATGCTTTTGTTGTTAATCCGGATACTTGAGGCAGGTCGACTCCAAAAACTTCTGGAAAGTCTCGTAATCTCCAGACCGACGTCTGGTATCCAGGGATTGGAGCCAATCTGTGTACCTAAGCTTAGATATACGGTGGTATATGTTTCCACTCTGCTCGATAAGGACTTCGCAAAACATGAATTGAGTAGGAGAGTCTATAGGACCTTCAAGAGCCTTCACTTTTTACCCCTTTAGCAGTGCACTCTACATATAGCATTCTAAACCTAGCAAAACATTTTAAAATCAAAATTGTACCCTAATTCTATCATGTCGAACATTTATTATGTTAATCACTTTAGTCGCACGGTAACAAACACCGCACAGAACATTTTCCATTTCCCTCGTAGTTAAACGCTTGGGATGTTATGAAAGCGAAAGCATTTTCAGCCCAATAGCCGAATCGAGTTTCACCGTGGCCACTAGAAAATGCAACCATTTGCCAAAGCACTGCACGTGCTTCTACTTCCTAGCAGGCAGTTTTCGGGAGCGAACGAAAACAGGATAAAGTTTCGTGCTTGGCATAATTTAAAGCCTTCCTGATTCTCCAGCCTGAATAGAGCAGCCACATTTCCCGTGCGGAGCATTCATTCTTGGCCCAACCGTATCCCGAATGTCACTTGACTGTAGCGGTGAGTGGGATTTTCAGTGCATCGAATCCAAGCTTCTACTCTGAATGGGTTGCTCGTATTTTTGTTTTTTTTCCTGGTTTGGTTATTTTTCCCAACTCCGAGCGATTTCCCCGACCCATCTCTTTTGCTTTCCACGGTTCGTTTGCAAACGTTTCAATCCGGAAAATGTAAATATTTTTACTCTTTCAACATCTTAATGCAATTGTTCGTCACACTTTTGTTGGTGGAAGGCGAAAAAAAAACTGCACTCGCTTCTCTCTTCAAGCAATTCAGCGGCAATCGGACCGGAACGGAAAGCACGCACGACAGGGAAACGGTACAACAGGGACGTGGGGAAAAAGGCGTTCGTTTTACACCATTTTCCACCGTACTCCCGGAAGTCAAGGACTTGAGAGCTTTATCTCACCGCTTCGCCACAACGAAGGACGAAGGTTCGACGCACGGCAAGAACGGCTGCTGGTGGACGAAATTTTGTGGCGAAACCGTCGTGGTGTCGTAAACTAGCGCAAATGTGATAAATGATTCAACCTCTTTCGGGTGGAAAACGACGTTATGCTTCTGCTACCGGCAACAATGCTGCCCGCGTTGGCAAATACCAAGGAGGCGAGCAGCAAAACGTTCGAGGAAGCAGGTTCCGCTTCCCATCAACTACATTTTAATTTTACAAAGCCAATTGGGATAGAGCGCGAGAAAAACCATCCACCACAGGAATGGTAAAGCACAATAAAATGTGCTTAAATTTCAGCATCGCCAAGTGCAAGAAGTTTAGGTACACGGGATGGGGATGTGTTTTTAGAACGTTGCCCATTAAAACTGCGAGACTAAAAATCGCCAAAGAGAGCAACATAAATTGCGCTTTAAATTCATTACGAATAGAATGAGAATATTCTTAGTGTGTAAATTGAAGGCAGCGTGCAAGTTAGTAGCAGTCCCGAATGCCACGAACTTCGGGTGATGGATTCTAATGGAAACCAAGCACCACATACATTTGCGGGTTAATTCTTTACCCTACAAATGCTTCCATGAATATCAATGGAATAAAAACATGCTCCGTAAGATGTAAAGTAAGCTAATATTTTGGAGCACGAACAATAAGGATGTTGAGCCAAAAGGATCGTGGCAGGGATAGAAATGTAGATTGGTTTTGTTGCCTTTTCCAGGGGCCACATATGCGCTCTCTCATGATTTATTTTTATTGCCCTTGTTTCGCTTGTTGATGTACTGGAACGCACACGTGTACCGCACGGAAAGCAGGTGCCTATAAATTGATTATCTCATCCCAAAACGGTTGAAGCATGTTCACCGCGTGGCATTGATAAAGCGTCGACAATTTATTAGAGTGTATGTACTTTACAGTTAAACCTTTTTTTTTCTGCCGTAATTTAAATACCGTTGAAGAAAGGGTCTGGATCGATAATGCACCCGCAAGTCTTGAATGGTAGAAGGAAGAGAATGACTTATTTACTGGATCCTGCAATCGATGTTAAGTGTTGTTTGTGTTACTTTATCCAAAAAGAAATGCCTTCCAAACCTTTCTTCAAAGTCATTTGCCATCACAGAATCCTGCCGTTGATGTGGGTTGATCGCTCATTTCCCCTCCGGAGGGCTAAAGGACCTTGGGGCTTTCGGTAGCCGGAATCGTTAATCCATCGATTCCGGACTGGTTGACCTTGCAGCATGATGGATGAATTAACTACATATTTGTTCGTCCACCGCTGCTATCGGGGTGGTCTCTTCCTACTAAATGAGCTAAATCATCTCATCCGCATGCTTTCCGGGGGGGCTTTTTTTGTACGTACCACGTTTACCCAACCGGCATTATCACATTTCGCCGTTAATCACCGGCGATAATCGTACCTCCCACCCCCACCCCAACCCGACCTATTTTTGTGCCCGTGGAGAGTCATTTGGGATGCAAAATAAACTGTCTGTTTTGTTGTATTTGGGACGGTAGCTTCCGTGTTTTAAAGTGATAAAAAATGTATGGAAGCTAAAGCGATTAAAGTGCTGCTAGGTGACACTTTAAGTATAAAGAAGGCGACCCAAAATTAAATTTCATGCTATTTTCGGTGCTATGTCGTTCGTAGGAATAATAATATCGATTACAGGAGTTGTTTAGCAAAAATTTCAATAGAATTTCATTTGTTCAATAATTGCATTTAACTATATTTTTGAAGACTTACTTGTGGACATTTTTTCCTTTTTATTTTCCGAATATTTAGGCTTCTTCATTGATAATCTTTCTTTTATTGATACATTATTTTGTATTTTATTATTTATTAAAGTTATCACTGCCTCTTGTAAACCTTCCTATGATACGATTAATAAGTTAAAACAGCATCTTTTGGTTCTTACACAAAAAATATAAAAAGAATATAAAAATTAGGGTAAATTAATATTTGAATAAATAAACTAATTAATTAATTAACTAATCAGTTGCAATAAACAAAAATATATCGAAAAGGAAAAAACGAAATATACTAAGTATTGTTAAAGCATCCTAACACGATAGACATTGTTAGGACAAAAAAATTAGAAAATGATGTATGGTTTGTGTGAAATTTCATCTCTTAGCATATTTTTACATTTTTATGGTTTATAAAGCATTTAAAATTGTATTATGATTGTAAACACACTTCCGAAACGACTTTTCTCATAAATAATGTTTTAAAAAATCGGCACATACTACAGAGAATTATTTTATGTTATTTTAACACTTTTATTTAATAAAATAATTTGAGCATTTGTCAGATGATTGTCATATTTCATAAAACAAATTAATAGTTTGGAATTTTCAATACCTAAAATAAAGTTTTTTAAGTTATGCTACACGTTGTATATTTTAAAACGATTGTACTACAGAAATACAAAAATAATCTGTAAGGGGATAAGTAGATCCATTCGTCTTCCTTTCGTTCGGATTTTACGGAGGGCGTAAAATGTGGTTGGCATTTTTCGAAGGTTCGTATTACACGCGAATGACGTCATTCTTTCTCTACCACCTACAATTCTTCAAGCTTTTTGTAACTATATCTTTTTTTAGTAATATGCCCGTGCTTCCTACAGAATAAATAAATTTTATTCGTGTCATCTATTTTTAGCCAAAGAATAAACAATGACCACCGAAAAAGTTCATCTTCAAAGGTGGAAGCATCGTGTTGGAATTCCTAGATTTACTATCAATGTTACTTGCTTGCCTCATCCGAGCATCATAATGGAAAACTTCCGCCAGTACATAGGTTAGCTAAGCCATTCGGGTGATATTAAAAAATGCAACCCACCTAACCGAGGCCAAAGGTAACGTACGAAATGCAACCATCGTACAGAAATATATCCTGCAATAACAGACTATCAGGTTGGTCGGACCAAAAGGGCACCACGGGACGACCGGTTGCAGGGATCACTAATCCAGTGAACAATTAACCCCATCGCTGCTGCGTGGAGCTGAACGTTGGAGAAAAAGTAGTCCCCATCAAGAAGCGATGGGGGCATCATCGCCACCGGCAGGCTGGATCGAATGCCGCGCAAGAAAGAATGAAAGAAAATTAATCCGACAGCCACGGAACAAAGAACATCTCCCGATGGTTGTGCCACCCAACGCTAAACCCCCCTGGCAGCCCACCACCCACCAACACATACAATAAGCAGACAGCTTCCGTGGGATGGGGAGGGAGAAGGGGGGAGGGTGTAAGGAACGGGAATATTTCTAGGAAAAAATGCAATCCGATGTCATTCGACGGGGCAAACGGTTGATTGGATGCTGGGACGCCACCAGTCGGAATGCTTGACAGCTCCTGCTCCTACCGACCTTTTGCCTTCTCTTTTCACCTCGCAACACGAAATGCACCGACATGCATTTGAAACATGTCGACGGATTCCCGCTTGCCGAGTGTGAATGTCCTGTTAGGTTTCTGTTGTTTGTTTGCTGTGCACATCATCACAAAAAAAACCCCCGGTACGATGAGATTCTACTTTCATCGTACAGTTTTGTGTCATACATACACAGACACGAAAAAAAAACCCCGTACCTTAAATCGGTGGTATTAATGTTGCATTTGTGTGACGAATCTCTCCATCCAGCGTGGGCCATCGTATAGGATCTTGTCAGCGGGTCCCTTGGTGCCGTCATGAAATGACAGTTGGTTTTCCATTTTCCCTCCTCTCATTAGCTGTTCAATTTTGAATTAAAAAAA
>KB663610.1:8144008-8156034 GCA_000349025.1 Anopheles minimus
CTGTGTTTTTATTCGAATGCAATTTGGAATAAATGTCATGATTGCAATAGAAGGGGACAAAATAAAACTAGTGAAGAAGACATAATCAAAAATCATGATAACAGATATTGATAGTTTAGTTTGAAGGATTGCACATTGACGCATAAATATTTTTTTACCTTGTCCATTGCCTAAATAAATCAGTCATGTAACTGTCACGTGAAATTTGAGGACTTTTCCAAAATATTTGCATGTAGGATTAGACTCTACTACGTAATCTGCCTTAAGGTCTAAAGGATTTGAGTGCAGGATAGCTCTTGAAATTTGAATACAAGACTTCTATGTCTTCCGAGTAGAAGACTTGAGGATTAATTTAAGTAGACATAAGGATTAAAAGAAAAAAAACGTGAGCTGGAAGAGTAAAGGATTAGCCGAATATAAAGCTCTACTTAATTAGTTTATTTTCGAATTCGTAATCTTTAGCTTTACTGCCAAACAAAACCATATCTACCATACATTGTCTTTATCAATTTTTTTTATGATATACTTTTACCACGTGTCCTGCTGCTGTAGCTGTTGTTGGATCTTTTTCCACTCACAAGTCAAGTCAACTTCGATATGTGAATTGTTCAATGTGACGCTGATAACGAGGAATTAAAAGTCACTCAAAAAGGTATATACTTAAAAGACTGCGTACTAACATTGTAGAAAATAGAAATAGCAAAGAAGCTTTGAAGTGAAACACTGAAAGGTTGGAATCAAACAAAATGTAGTGTTCATTAAAGTTACTCATTAACACTAGGATATGATCGTTGAAAGTTTGCAATTGTTAACGAAGCCGACAAGCAAAAAAAAAATCACGGTTTTCCAAAGTTTAGGCATTAGGACGCACATGTCTGGAAGGAAGTTTCGGGGACTTCTATTCCCCAAATATATTTGTTTGTTTTTGTATGACGAGTACTCGAACAAGAGAGACTCGAAGGACCTTGACGAAGATTCTTTATTAAAATCACTCACATATTCCCAGGCCACTGGTTAAAACGCGTATGTCTCCATCAAGTTCTTCGCTGTCGCTATCGTTCTTTCATCATCCCAATCCGTCATTGGAGCTGTCCAATAATCAATTTTGATGTAGAAATGTGAGGATGGTGTTTTACATGTCGACGGGGTTCTTGGTGGCCGCATACTCCACCTACTGTTAGATTCGCCACTGGACATAGTACAAGCTAATCCATTATATATGTTTAAGTTTTTCACGTGTTGAAGGATACCAGATTAAAATAGAGATGAGGTTAATTTTGTGTTGATTCTGAATCCGCCAAAATAGACGATACAGTCGAAAAGAACCGTCTACTGCCCCTAAGCGTCCAATCCTTTTTTATTCAGTATATCTTCTTCTTTGGCCTAACGACCTACTCGGTCATGCCTGCCATTTCTGGCTTACGAGACTTATTGATACCACGTAGTTGGATAGTCAGTCCTCACTACGGGGGAACGGTCCAGATGGGATTTGAACCCCGGTCCTGCCGTTTAAGACCGGCGCCGCTTATCTCCTCGGCCACCGGACCGCCCGAGTATATATATTATTCAGTATATAGCTGCATAAAATATGAATAACTGTGAACTTTATTTACTATTTCCATCGTATTTTAATTTGTTTAGATATTATTGTGATTTACGATCTCTCGTTCCACACCTTCAGTTTAACCATGTCCATTATTAATACATATAACTTAACGCATCAAGACATTACACGTAAAACGTCCTCTGATGTAATCGAACCCAACCGACTCTCGTGTTCACCGATTACGATCGCCCCATAAGACACGCGAACATACGGAGGATCGCTTTCAGTGTCAAGTTCAAGACGTGACTCATAAAGAAATACGTTTATCGTGCCGTAGGGTGATGAAGGGGACCAGATTTGAGAGATCATAATATTTTGCTGCACGTTTTTTTTTTATCGTTTTGTTTTATTTTCGTCGCTTTAGGGCATTGTTCGCAGGGTACAACACAAGGGATGTTTTTTGTTGGGTGAATGAGAATGTTCGTTTTTTGTTGTAAGTATTATAAATTCGGACTGTTGCATCTTTCAGTCTGAAATAACTCGTTTTACTCCCCTTTTTCTTTAGTTGCAAAGTTGCAAAGGAGCTACCCAACCAATACGGTGGAGTAAGGAAAGAAGATGAGGGTTCTCAAAATTTGTTCCACGCTGAGGTTTTTTCTCCTCTTTTTTTTTTGGGGGGAGAGATGAATCCCTTTGGGGCATTCATAACTTTATACTTTTTAGCAGACCGTTCTGGCCGCCGACAAATGGGGCTGTGCATTCGTTTTTTTTCCCCCACTTCCAGTGTGTGTCTGTGTATGGTGCGTGTTATTAACGAACCGGAATGTTTGTCTCGGTGAGCTTGTGGGGAGATGATGATGCCACACCAAGGCTTTTGTTTCGGGTTTTGGGGTTCATTTTCATGCTTTGTCTGTTTTCTTTTTTTCTCTGGCGCTGGGTTTGGGCGAACATGGGTAATAGGTTCTTGCTTGCTGGAATTTCCATCTGCCAGCCGAGCCATCCCGGACGCTGGAATGTGCGTCCGTCTCGACGGACGGTTTCAAGGCAAAAAAAAACCCCGGCGAGGATCATTCCATCATGCGTCTGGCGTGTAATAAGCTTGGGAGTGAGTCCGTTTGACGCGTTTGTTGATTCTTCCGTGCGTGCTGCTGTCATCCTGCTGGTGGGCCGAAGAAACTGGCCAAATCATGCTGAGCGCACTGGGTTGGGTGAGTCGCTTATATTGACACTGTCACTTAGGAGGCGGATCAATCCTGTCCAGAAGCGAGTACCTCATGTGGCCCGTTGCGACCGGAGAAAGGTACACGATACCCGGGGCTGGTATATTTGTTAGTCGAATCAATTTGAACCTTTCATGCAAAGGCACACACACATTGCGACCACACGTCCACCCAGCCTCCCAGACTGGTGATCTGGTTCTACCTTTACTACCACCCAATTGGCCATCAAATTGTGTTACGCTTCTAACGCGCGATACGGCGATCGAAGCGTTCTGCTGCTGTTGTTTACGAGAAAACTTCAATTTTCAACCCCAAATAATCGGCCCATTCGTAACGGTGAAGAAAGGTTGATGATCCGATTCGTTGGCTGATCTGTAGCGAGAGGGGGGCGGCATTTTGGTTCATCGTTTCCAAGCCGGTTCCAACAAGCTGGGGGTTACTTGCAACGGGGGTTTGTGGATACGAGTATGTTTGAGTTTTTTATGTCACGATCAAAACGATGACATTGTTGCGCAATAAATTCGTGGTAAAAGGTAACGGGATTGGGAATTGGAATGTGTTTGTTTACCGTTTTCCTCTTGTCTTTTTTGCTCTTTCACTTACAATCACACCAAACAAAAGCATCCCAACCGTGCGATGATAATAAAGTATGCAAAGTGTAAAACATAGCGGTTCGCCAAAAATAAAAAGAAGATTAAAGAAATCGAAGTTTGGCGAACAATCATGGCAAAATTGCGTGTTTCGCTGAACATCATGGAATGGAATGGATTATATTGATTGGCGAAACATTGAACATATTTACAGAATTTCGTTTTCAAAAATAAAAACCAGTTTGATTAATTTCCAATAACATTGCAATACTATGGCAGGAATTGCAGTGAAAAATATATATCAAATCCCCTTATTTATTTTCACGCTGTTGGGGTTCTTGGACTTCTGGGATCCGAACTTCATAAGATTGTGTTTAAATAAGTATGTCGACTCTATGTCGAATATGTCGACAATTTCGATTATGTCTACTATGTTGACTATGTCGACTTAGGCTTATATAAGGAATTTTACTTATTAATAACGCACCATTAACTGTAACGAAACACTTTTACTCGAGTATTCAGTTAACTCAACTCCTTATTCAGCAAGGTATCAGATTCCCTCTCTTATTTTGTGTTCTAAGAGGACTTTTTGAGAGTTCATATTCAGTATTGAACGGATGTAAACGTTTTTATCAGATTTTAATCCCGCATAATGCTTGCAGAACTTTTCTTTTTAATCCATCTTTGCATCTTGCTTTGCATCGTTGTAATGACCGCATTTGAAGTAATGTTTTCTCTTGAGATAGGCAACCCTTTTAATACTCGATCATTAGTACATCTTTAGCGAATTTTCAGTATCCATTCCAAACGGTTGAAATCGTCATAGCCCTTTACTAAAATTGTCAAAAACTAACTGAACATTATTTGAACGTTACAAACAAAAGGCAAAGTACTGTAGCTTATCATACCTTAAACAAGCAATTAAAGTAATCCCTTCTTTCTATTGGCCGTTTACACCACGGCTTCACAAACGCGAAGGTCGAAGACCGAAGATCTTTTTAGCACAATACCATCGGAAATCTCTTCACGGACCATAGAACCAGAAGTCGCCCGTGTTGACTGTGCCGTCCTCTGTTGCGCTTTTCTCGCTGAGAAAGAAGAAGCCTCGCAGCTTACCACACCTTCCTCTGCAATGCTTTCACTGCAACGAATCTTCCCGGCGGTTGTGCTTATTATGGATGCTTTCGATACCTTCCGGGTTTCGCCGCAGCGAAGGTCCCATGTTTGCTGATAAACCTTCACGGTAAACCACGGCCGGCAATAGTGCGCGTGACGTTTTGAGCCGGCGGTCGTAATGCTCAGCTCTACAGAATGTTCTTTGTTGACCAGCTTGACGAGATGCACGAACCGCCATGCTGGATAGCTTGGGTACGGAGATGGTGCATTTCCACCACCGTAAGGCAAACATGCCCGGTTACTGCCCAAAGTTGCTGTACCGTCAGCAGTGCTGTACCGATTATGCTTATGCTGCTTTATTCCATTTCGTTGCATTTGTTTGTTTTGCTCGGCACTGTAGCCTTTTGTCCTCCGGTGAAGATGCAGATGCACACACGACCTACCACCCTCCCTCGTACATTGTGCTGGAGATGCATTCCCACAGTGAAAGATTTCCTGTAAGGTACGCTCCCACGAAATTCTAGCATCTTTACTTTTTTGTGTGTTACTGACTTTGTAAGTGAACGTTTCTATTATTTCATTTTTTTCCCTCTCTCACAAACGTCACACATTTCTCTTATCTTTGCCACTTTAAGGTTTTCCGGTGCATCGTCGCGGTAGGGCATGGCATCAAAAGGCGCACTCTTTCACATCGCCGAACAGCTAACGAGATTATTGTTTTGGTCCGTTTATGAGCGGGGCGGTTTTATTGCTTTTTTGGGTAGCAGGTTGGCGAGAGTTTGACGCTTATGGTTTCCGAGGGATTTAAAAGCCATTGTCAGGTGAGCGTTTATAGCGGTGGTGGGATTCCATGTAGGTGTGCTTCAAGATTTAGTTGAAAAGTTGTGTCGGAACGCTCGGAACAGTTGGGCACTTATCCAAAAATGTTGTTCTTAAGAATTGATTACATTCTTACATTTTTTGAGTGTATATTTTGTTTGTTAGCCTTTTGTTACAATATTAATAGTTATTGACTAACATAACTGCTGTCACAAATCTTCGACAGCCTATTCATCACAAATATCAGCAACAAATCTTTTGATCAAATTACTCGAGCTTATGGGTAAACTCTGCCAGAATGAACCAAACAGCAAGAAAGATCAGCGTTGATTCAGGAAATACAATAATAGCCTCGCAAACACATCGTCTCCGCATTGGTAAAAGGGTTTTTCGCGGTTTGGAACGAGCGCACCTTGTCCGTTGGAAGATGCGCCAGCGCTTGTTAGAAGTTGAAGAGCAGGCGAAAAAAAAGCACATTCACTGCCAGAGACGAAGCTGTGAACGGGCTGTGTGTTGATGAAGGTGTCAGAAGGCGAAACTGCTGCAGGGAAGCAAAAGGGATACGGTTGCGAAAGACCAACCTGTAGTGGAAAGTCGAAAAGAAACAAAGAACCAGAAAAGCGTGAAAAAGAAGCGAAACAAAACTCGCCGAGAAAAGTGTAAAAGAGAAGGAAAGCCTCGGAAGAAAAAAAGAAAAGGTAAAGAAAAGAACGGCACAGTAATTGAGAAGATGCGAAAGAAGAAAAGAAATACAATTTAAATGTGAAGAAATGGAAAAAAAGATTGTGAAAAAGAACAGGCAAGAAGTTAAACTGTACAAAACTGAGACTCTAATGCTCGCGAGAATGGCACAAATTGGGTGAGAAGGGGAAGGAGGGTGGGGCGAACAACACACGAGAGGGGGTGAGAAAAGAACGGTCTGGTCAAACGGCCGTTGTAAATTATACATCTTACATTACTGCCATTGGAAGAAAACCGACACGGCGGCGATGAATGAAGTGAGCTGAAAAGAGAGAAGAAAAAACAGAATGCAATAAGAGTGAAAAAAACAACAACACACACACACAAACAAGCATAGAAAAAATGTTTAAATTAAGAAAAAGAAAAGAAATCAATGAAGAAGGTACGCTTAGGTGGAGGAACTAGCTAGGATGCTGGAAAATGCTGGCAAGAAGAGCAAAGAACACACATTGGCGCAAAGTGCAGGGTTCGCTGTCCTGTTTCCCTGTTTTTCGATTTTTTTTTGTTTCCTTTTTTTCCATCCGTGCAAGCGTGCTGCGTGATTACGCGATCGTACTCGATCGTCTTCGGATCAGGTGAGATAAAACGGGCCCGTCGGGAATCGTCGAAGAACGAAGAGAAATGCAAAGAAAAATGCTGAAAAAGGCAACGTGAAGAGCGGTACGGTGCCAGGATGAATCTCGGTTGTGGCGTGATAGGAATCGTTTGTGTGTGTATGTGTCTATGTGCACGTGTGAAAGCGAGAAGTCAGAAACAGGGTGTCTTCACCAGAACCATCTTCTCTGCTGGTGGTGCAAGCGAACGTTTGCCAAGGTGTGCAAACGAGAAGGTGAGCGAAAGAAAGCAAAGCAGACGGGAGAGAAAGAACGTGCGTGCGAGAATGGATACGGCCAGGGAAGGTGTACCAGCGGAGGATGGTGCGCCTGTTTTCCATCCCGTCGGTCCATGCCGGGCCCGATCGGACGCTCGTTGGAAATGCGTTAAGCGGGACCGCTCGAGCCAGGCTGCGGTCAATTGTGCAAGATCGTCCGAGAGAAGCGGGTCGCTTTCGTTCTAGTGCTCTGGTGCTGCTGCTGCTGCGGACTTTGTGACAGAAGATTGGGTTGTATCGTACCTGGTGGTGTACTACTACCGATAATAGTGCTTTTTTGCCTGTGCTGGAAAAGAGAGTGTGCTTTGCCGTGGTGAAAACAGCCGCGCGCGTGTGTGTGTAAAGGAACGAAAGCGGCAGCGTGCAAAGATCTGTGATTTATCGATCAGTTTGAGCGGAAAGCGCCGATTCCAACGCGATCACACACAAATTCAAACGTAACATGAAGTCCATCATTTTGTGTCTGGTGTTTGTGCTGGCGTACGCAGGAGGTAAGTTACCCGTAGTGATCCGCTCAGTGACAAAAGACTGCAAGTGACGAACCTCAGGTTATTGTTGAATGTCTCGATCCCGAAGCAGATGTCTCATGTTCTGGAGAAGTAGGAAGGATTGTTTGATTTTAAGGAAGAAAACTTTTCTATTCTTAGAATAGTGCTAGGTGGTTGTTCTAATAATAGGAATAGGAAATAAGACATCCATCCTGATGGTAGAGGATGTTTCATTAGCGCACACAATGAGCTCCCCACGAAGATGATGAAGTTCTGGAACCTTTCTTGAGTTTTTTTTCCATTGGCACTGTGGAACGAGTCCGTCTATTGATGAACCACTTCATTCGCATACTCACTTCCGGAGTTGCAAATTGAAAAGAAGGAGAGATAGAAAAAATACCGCCTCTTCAAGGTATAGCTCAGTTCGGTGGTTTCCGCTCTCTGTCCACTAGTGGGAACAAAAATCCACCCCGTTTGGCCGGATGTCGATAAAGCTGGGTGCCATTATGATTGACTTCGAGAGTTCCCGTTGAGAGGTTCGCCCAACGTATCGGAAATTAAATTTATTCTTTTCGCTGAAAACACCGTCACACCGTTCGAGTGACGTTGCAGATGTGAAGAAACAAAAGTCCGTAACGTTGCGTACGGAATCACAAATGAGGGTAGCTGCACATGATCTTCACATGCTCTGTTCTGGGGGAGCAGAAAAGTTCTCCAACGCTGCAATTGAAATAAAGACATCCATCCATTTCAAATTCCGACTGTGTCTCCGTGTTTGACAGCTCTTTTGCTAGTTCGCGATTTTATGTAGCTCATTAATTCCTACCGGTGGTGTATGATGTGGCACGTAAAAACGTAAATGGAACGCGTTGCCGGGGCCTTGCGGTTGGAAGGAAATGAATATCCGTACATTCTATGGAGATGCGTCCGTCCGGTATTTCCCGTACGGTTCGGAACGTCCAACAGTTTTTTTTTTACTCTCCCAAGTGACACAATGGTATGGCCACTTGCAGGACCACCTGCAAAGACAAGCACGTGGAATGCAGCGGTTTGTTAAGGTAAAACCCTTGAATGTTCAGTGCAGCTTAGGTGAACACTAGAATACTCCAATTTAATTTTTGTTCTAAGGATACCCTTTTATTGGAATGTGTTTTTAGTTTTACTAAAATTGTTGCCATTATTAAGATAAAATATATTCCTAGACTCTATAACTGACAACTTTCAACAATAGTGAGAGTTACCTCCCTGTGTGGGACACATACCATTGTGTAGCCATTCTTACTTCAAGTTGTTCAGTTCTCTGCGTACAACAGCAGTCATACCAATTTCGGAAGTCCTGTTAGTAGCGGTTCTTTCCGTACCCTTCCATCTAAATGGGAAGAATAGAAAATGTCATGTCCACAGTGCTAGAAGAATGAGCACAATCTGCACAAAAATGGTGTCCAACTGTTGTCTTTTGTATGCTAACCGTTGAGTTTGTTTAATTTTCATTTCTTTATTCTTGAGCTACAAAAGCTATTTTTTTCTGCTCGGAAATGAGTATTGTTCAATTGCATGGAACGAGATGGTAGAATGTTACGAAAAAGTGGGTCCGAAAGTTAAATGCTTCTGCACATCGCTCTGACCGTTGCTTCACACCATCCACATCAGCAAAAACAAATTCTACGTCCACCCCAAAATGGGTACTAGCAAAGGTACCAGAAATAGCGTTGACAGGAAGTCAGCAATTAAGTCGCACAGTTGCGCTGATTAGATTTGGCCAGAAAAGAGCTAATAAGGCATTCATACCTTTCACGACGGAAAGCTAAAACAGTTGCTATTTTCCGTGCCTTTTTCATGTTCCGTTTAAAACGAACCGAAGATCAAATGCTCCCAAAATTAAATAAAGAAGACATATTCGACTACCCAGCACCTAAAAAAAGGTTCGGGTTCGTTGCCATGGCCGTGGTGCTCACTCTTCAAAGTTTGCCCCGAAAAATAAAGTCCTTGTAGAGTTGTGTATTTTTTTGCTGTGTTTTGTTTACTTGATTTTGGTGTTTGATTCTTTGCTTTGTTTAATTTCGTTTCCACCCAAAAGTCACAGAAAGCTTTTTATCGGTCGCAGAAAACAAAAACAAACAGTCATGCAAAGATGCGAGATCTTCTCTTTCTCGGCCGATAAGCGTGGAAAGGTTCACATTTTGCAGCCATTTTATGGATGTGTTTATCGTACGGACCGAAAGAAAGTGGCCATCTGAAGTTCTGTTACGGCACATGGGGAAATCTGTTACCGAATCAGCGCATTGGGTCCCGCGAAAGGGAGGAAAACAGAAACACGAAAGATTGGAAAATCGTGTCCTTATCTTTGCTGCTCGATCGTGGCCCAACAGCGGCTAAATTCGGCACAAAAGAAAAATAAATTTCGTTGATTTTAAATAGTTTTATAGTTTCCTGTTTGCTTGCCATTTTCTACTCGGTCATTGGGATCTCACGCTTCTTTTTATCTTTCTTCTATTTAATCACTCTCTTGCTCGTTCGAAAAAGAACCGTTCGGTTGACCGATTGAACCGGGTCCATTTTCCGGTTTTCCATGGTTTGCGAATCAGCCAGGTGGTCAAGAGAGCGGGTGGCACTGAAATCGTAAATCGCATTCCGGTTCTGGTGGATCATCATTTGCATACGATCTACGGGGTTCAGGTTTATGACATTTACGCATTGAGCGTCTGTTAGATTGAATTGAGGAAAGCATAAAATTCTGTGAAAGGCTTTGAGTAATTTTGAACAAAAAAAAAAAAGGAAAGATAGGAATGTTGAGTGGCACAGCAATAAAAGCTTCATAAAGATGAGCACCCGATGCGTTTGCTAATCGTGTTGCAATTTTTTCTTTCTTCAATTCCCGTTACTGCCACGCATCCAAAACTGATCCAACTCGAAGTGGTGGGGGGCAAAAAAATGCGGGACTTAAACCGTTATCGTTAGGTGAAAAATGCCACCATCAACCGTGGCAGCGCGAGCAGCAGAACTTTCTTTCGATTCTCGTTGGCATATTTATGTCCCTTTCGGCGGACCGAGAAGGAATCGGTAAATTCATGCGGGTAATTTTCGGGACCGCAAATGCAGAACCGATCACACAAGCACTGCAAAAAAGAAGAGAACACATTTTGATCGGCTATTCTGTTTTACTTCACGTTTTGATAAGACAGCGAAAAAAGCACATTTACCGCCGCGATCGTGCGGGATCAATTTATGAGCGCTTACAAAATGACAGTTGAACCGCAGTGGAACTGTCACCGGCGGTATTTGGGTTGTTTCATGAATTTGCACACCAGCATCGGTGGTACGCTGTGTACGGGCAGAAATTCATTCTGGGCTAGTGGGCTTCATTAGCTATTCGTACCGGCACAGTTGAGTCAATAAAACGCAACTGGTGTTCCACGGGCCATTACCATTTGCAGATGAAACGGTGTAATGTGTTCGGGAGAAGGAGACATAAAATACACACTGGGTGTCATTTTCATGGAGAAATATTATCTTTTATAATTGCCCTAAATGTGGTTTTTAAAAAGGTTTTCCTTTGGAACTTTTCTTACCTGTTTATCTTCAACACGATGGAACAAAAACTATACCCGTCGCTACATTTATATTTCTTCTGCAAATTTGAAATACAATACCATGAAATTAGTTTTATAATATGCAATGAAAATGTAACGGACTTCCGCAGAATATCAAGAATCTCAAAATATCTTTACCACACCCCAACTCAAAGCTGAAAAAACGAATTACTCTGTGAGATATTATTCTGTGGAAAGTTTTTTTTACTAAAGTAGAACGCCGATTATCCGGGTGATACTGAACCGGGTGTCAGATTATCCGGGTAGCTAAAAAATGACAGTTCTAAAGGAGATTTGAACTACTAGTTGCAAAAGCGATGTCATCAAAAATAGAAGATCTAATGTAAAATATTACGAATAGCTCAAGTTCGTACCAAAATTACAGATTTTTTTGCAATAAACCACAAAGTACTTGAAAACATCATACACTAGTTTTCATTGGAAAACTCCGAAAGGCGTTCCATTGTAGTTTAATTAACTAAATTCCCTAACTAAGCATCATGAGAATCAACCCACATTCTATATTTTTTAAAGGAAATTTCTACCATTTTTTTTAAATTCTAATTTTGCAGCGATGTTTTCATATTTATAAAAAATTGCAATTGAGAATGGTAATATTTAAATGAGTAGAATAAAAAAGCACCAACAATGAACAGCGCGTCAATAGCATGCGACAAGGAAAGGAACAGCCCGTGGATAAATGTTCGTAAAGATAAGTAGGCGTTAAATAAACGCTGATTCGACACGGATAGCTAGCATGCGATGTCTTTGCCAGTGACAGGAAACCGGAAATGATCGTTTTTATTATAGTGCGTCTTCTTCCGCTTCTTTCTGTCCCGCTCCCATCAAAACAGCCCATAATGCCATAATCCAACGGTCCCTCCCTTCAACCAACCCATAGGTTCGATCTCCCAGCCATCAGGTTATGTTTCCATAATTCATGAAACTTCAGCAGGGTGTGTGTGTGTGTGTGTGTGGTTCGGTTTTGCCTTTAAGCCACAAGCGCGATGAACTCGGGTTGCGTCTGTGACACACACACACA
>KB663610.1:8166655-8212386 GCA_000349025.1 Anopheles minimus
GTGTGTGTGTGTGTGGTTCGGTTTTGCCTTTAAGCCACAAGCGCGATGAACTCGGGTTGCGTCTGTGACACACACACACATCGTAGAGCGTGGGTGAAGCGAGATCCTGTCAACCGGGCCGGAATTTGGTGGCGAATGGCGTGTAGTAAGTGAACGAACGGACTAGCGGAAGTGATGATGTTCGCACGCGTCTATCCCGCCAATACTGATGGATCGCTTTGTGGCCATCGTACGGAAGGGTAGGATAGAACGGGGGATGTGTTTTTTTTGTCTGTGTGGTCTTACTCCCATCTCACGGAGGAAATTCGATTACCCCGGTGTCTGTGTGGTACGCTCGGGGACAACGGTTTAGTGATATGGCGCGTAAAAGCGAGAAAATTGAATTTATTCTTAAGATAAAATCGGATTTTTCGCTGTCCCCGGTGCAGTGAATCAGTTTACAATCATGTGCGATATTTTTTTATGAAATTGTTATTTTTTCCGTTGTTTGCTTTGGGGAATGCTGTTAGATTATGGCTTCAAAGGCCATCCGTAACACAATTCATAAGGTTGACGATACGAGGGTTGAGTAGCCCCCATGTGTGTGTGTTTTTTTTTGGGTGTTACAAATTGAGCTACAAAAGACACGTAAAGCAAAAAAAAATTCACCACAGCTTTTGTAGCAGCAAAAGTACATGTCAAAAATAAAAATCTACAGGTTTCGTGATGGAAAACGTGTTCGAAAAGAAAACTATCGAACCGCTGACAATGGTACACATAAGCAAATCGATTGGAAAATTCAACGATTGTACGTTTTTTGCTGTGTGGAATCATAAATCATACCCGTCCCGTTTGCTGTGGTATTTTCCAACACAAAACACTACCCCACAATTCAATCCATTTTGTGTCTTCATTTTTTTCGATATCGTCTTGCTGTGTCACAACGAGACGAACTTTTCTTTTACTGTCGGAGCATTAGGTAAGGTTTTTGCAGCTCTTGATGAGCTTTTCCTTACAATGTATTTTTACTACCATTGTCTAAAAATATGCTGAGAAAAATGACCTGCTCCCTTTTTGGCTTTTCTTTCCTATTTTATATTCGTTTAAAAAAATATAAAAATATAAAAAAATTGGTTGTAGTGAATGGCTTATTCACCCAAGGGTCCTTTCAATGGCGTATTGAAGAAAGTTTACCTAGAAAATCTTTGCCAAATGGCATCCATATTTTAAATTAATTTGAATTGAAAAGCCAAAGTTGATCACATGCCGAAAACCATAGAATTTCTCTTTTTCCGCCTAAAGGTATGCAATACGCAGAACGCATGAATTGCTGGGACGGTATCTAATTAACATTTTCCGGTTCACGAACTTCATAATTGAAACATTAGGAAAATGTCACACAAGAAAAAAATATTCAGAATTGTGGGACATATTTTGAATTAGATGAATTTTATGTTGGAAAAGTTTGATTAGATAAAAACACGAAAAATATACTGAATTTAATAATCTTTTCAACAACCACAAGCTAAGGATGGGTATCAAAACAACTCTCTTTCGCTATGTATTTCTTCCGGGAAAACGACACGCACTGTGTGAAGCCTTCACCGCTTTCCCATCTACGGAATGTGTGGGCGTGGAAAATGCTACGCCAAAAAGCGTACAGCATTTTAATGCAATTGCTGTTGTGCGCTCTTTTCGTAACCTTAAACCCCGCTGAAGCCCAACAGTGGGTTGTGGTTGTGAATGAAAAATGCACAAGCACGTTAACGCATCTCCGTTCTAGCTGGAAGCGCTGAAAACGGCCTCCCAGATCGTTATTTCATGTGCTGCGAGGCATTTGTAGCATGAGGGAAAGAAAAGCCAATTTTCCGATGATGGCTTACCAGATTTATGCAAAATGATGATGAGAATTTACATCGGGGAGAAGAAAATAAAATGGAAATTCACGACCTAACGGGCGCTGTACGGCTGAAACACAAGCGACGGAGTGCGTGGCCGGGAATCAATTCTCGAGGTAATTCCTGTCCTACTTCTCCGGGTGACAGATGTTTGATATTTTTGGGAAACGATTTTCGATGATGTTGAGTATTGCTGCTTGCTCATGAAATTGATATTTTTCTTTACTACCGGGTGGGATGAACTGTTTGCTGTGTCGATGGTTGCCGTCCGGGTGACATAGTACCCAATCAATATTATCCCATCGCAACCTTGGGAGCTTTAGCGCGCCTTGACAGATGAAACGATACGGTACGAAATTGATCCTAAAAGCCGTTTATAGCTAGCAGTAGGTAGAGTGAAAAAAAGAAAATATTTCCGTACACTTTTCAAACCCGATTCCACTCCTGCCGTGGGGTGGTAAATATTGGAAAAACAACTCGCTGGATGATGTGAAAATACAATTCCCGCAAGCTGCCAATGTTGCTACTAGTTTTGGATCAAATCTTGCGCTTCCCTGTTTGAGCGCATTAGCATCCAGGGAAGCCGATTAAAGTCGTTCGATGAAGTTTCAGATAATGTGGAACACTGCTCGTTGGAATCCGTTCCTTCGACGGCGACATTCTGGAAGGATATTGCTTTCCGGCGAGAATGAACGCCCGTTCCGTCGTTTCGTTGATAATTCTAATGCGAACCACAAACGGTGGTGTAATATCTTGTCGAAAGCCTGTCGTCAGACGTCTGCCATTGAGCCTCGAAAAATAATCCCATTGGACACACGGGCAGATGCACAATGTGGCGCAATTTAATGGCGAGCGACGGGTCTGAGGTCGCATTAGCTTCCGCTGGATCTGGGCGATAGGAGATTCAATAGAGCGCTCCAGATGTTTCGGCGTCCTTATTCTCGGAACAAACACAGCTTCCGGTTGGTTTACCACGAACAAAGCAGTGCTACACTGGAGACGTTAAATAGACAATGCTTCTGACCCGGTTGGGAAGAGGCTTCGTAGGTCAGGATTATCTATTGATGCAGTAACTATATAAACAGGTGTCAGGACGGCATCATATCAGTATCAGTTGATTAAAACCGTTTATCGTTTACTTACTTCAAACAGGTCAGCGAATCACCACCATCCAGCTGGACGGTGTGCAGTACTTCATCAGCCGGATGAACCCATACTCGCCGGAGTTGAACTACTTCCTCGCCTACCAGTACTGCCGCTCGCTCGGACTGCAGCTCGCCTCGTTCGAGACAAAGGAGAAGGTGGAATCGATGACCGAGTACCTGCAGAATGCCGGCTACGGCAAGTACAACTTCTGGACGTCCGGTAACCGGCTCGGTACGGGTATGTTCCTGTGGATGAGCACCGGTCTGCCGTTCAACGCCACGTTCGACTACTTCGAGAAGTCACCGGAAACCGTCGGTATGGATCCGCTCGACCACAACAGCAACACCTCCCCGCAGCGTACCGCCCGCGATAGGTAAGTACCTTAACTTGGGAACGCGAGTACACCAGGAACGCATCATCGTCCCGTACGAACTAACCTTTTCCCATCACTGTTCTTCATCCTGTTCTTCCATCTTCAGCAGCAGCGGACTGCAGAAGGGATGTGTGCACCTGAAGGCACCGAGCCTACGGTGGGCCCCGGAAGACTGTTCGGCCGTGAAAGATTTCATCTGCGAGCAAACGCGATGCTACTACTACAACTACGGTAGCATTCCGGTTTCGTCCGCGCAGGGGTAAATATTGTCTTACCCACCCGAGGACAGAAGGCACACTAAACAAACACACATACAGACACACACGTACACAAAGAGCCAAGATACATTTCCCATCCCTGCGTCACGGAAAATCCTCACTCCTGAGTTATACTCCCTTAAGACGGTTCCCGATTGACAGAATACACTGACACGAAACTGATCCCTTCCCACAAAGAAGCTACCCGTACGGAAAATGAAAACGAAAGTCGACATTGAACATTGAACACACGCTGCAATGGACGGAAACGAGCGAAATGAGCAAACCGAAGGATGGAAATTTGGAGAATGAAATAGTGAAGGAAAACAAGCTCCAATCAAAGTACATATAGGCATCAATTTGTTAAAATAACACAATGAAGCACCACGTCGCCTCCACCCAACAAACCACGTTCGGTGGCGCCCTCTGATGGAATTTGTTTGCGTTTGATGAAGGGCCAATCATTTGCGAAACCGGAAATAAAACCGCTCTCACCAAAATCAACACAGAATATGCTAAAATTACGGTTCCATCCTGTTCCAACAGAAAGCGAAGGTTGTACAAAATCATAACAACAACACAACCTCGATCGTTTTGTATGAGAATTGGTTTTATTTGGCACACATTGCCCTGAGTAATTTGGGCGCCATTTTGAGCGCATCGAAAAATGAAACAAAAATATATCATCAATCGAAAATCGATGCTACCGTGCGGTATTATGTCGTAGGTGAGCTAACGTCCTTTCCACCATCTTAATGTTAAGTGCTACTACTCTACCGCTTTGTTCTACGCTTTTCCAAAACACTAATATACCTTCCAACATCCTGTGCTGTGGACTATAATGCCACACTGTCGAATGATGCTGACAGCTTTCCTTAGCATCCGCGTTTATCTCTGTGTACAGGGAACATATGATACTAATTGATCTTTTAATATGACGGTCACGCTGTCCGTTCGCACTCTCGCAAAAAAAAAAATACAATCACACAAGAGTTCCAGCACACTGTCGTAGTTTGTAGAGCCTCATCTTTGCTTCTGTCTATGTCTATCTACATTTAATCTTCATTAACATTTGGCTGGTGGTTTGGAGTTAGTTCATGTAACGTAATGAGGAACAAAATATGTGTTTTCTCATGTTGTATCACGATTCTTTAAAAACTCAAAACAATCCACAAAAAACAAACACACGTCACATAGGAACTCTAGGGTCGCACACAATTTTTAGACGTAGTATATTTTGAAGATATCTTTCATGGTAGCAGGTTTAGTATAGGAACCCTACCGGGTAGGACATCTGGGTATCGGAATGATGCATTAATCAAAAGGTTTGAAGTTGCGTTAGGAATGCCGCGAAGTAGCTTAAGTTAATGCTTCCCGTATCAGTAGTTCTCACCTCAATATCCTGTACAATAACTTTCTAATGTGATGTAATATCGATGAGTATACTAATGGGTTTTTTGTTGTTGTTCGGTATGTTCCTCAGTCGTCCGATTCAAACGTCAACTAGTACTTCGCTCTATACTACGCTTGCTGCCACGACGACAACGACGACTACCTCCACCACGACAGAACCCTCAACCACATCTGCCGAGGCACGTCAGTTCGTGTCCTTCTCCACCGTGTCTACGGTTGTGCCGCAGCTGAATTCTGAGCATACCTCACCATTAGCCGCACTGCTGAACGGGGACATCCTGGAGCAGGATCGTACCGCACGGCCGTCCGCAGCGCAGCATTCCAACACAGCCGAAGAGGAACACGACGACGAACAGGAGCTTGAGCATGATCAGGACGAGGACGAGCAGCAGATGCACGGTGACGAGCTGGAAGAGGAAGATGACGAGGCGAACGTGGTCGGACGTAGCAGTCACAGTGCGAATGCAGTAGCCGAAGAAGAAGAGGACGACGAGCACGAACAGGATGAGAATGAGCATGACGAAAGCGAAGACGAGGACGAGCAGGCGGCCGAGTTGCATCACCAGCAGGCACTTGCGGCCGGTCAGAATACGGATGCCGTCGTATCTACCCTGCCAGAAGACATTCCGGTTGAGCAAAAGCTCAAGCAAATCACCAAGGAGATTGAACAGCTATCCGGAGGGGCAGGTGATCGCGAACTACGTTTGGACAGCCGCCAGAGCTTCCTGTCGCTATCGGATCTGATCAAGAATATTCGCCCAGCGGAGAAGGTGGTACCGCAGATTGACTCGTCCTACGCTAACACGATGCGCGTCCTTGGCGAACCACTCAGTCATGGTCAGAAAAGATAAGCGTGCGGTACGTCATTGAGGAATAGGGTGATCAGAAGAGAGACTTTTAAGCGTTACTTTAAACAGTTTTAAGCAAAAACCATACATGTCGCATACCACTCATCCGTCCATTTTCGTTTTGTAGTGTTTTATTTCGCTAGTTTGCGGTTCGTTTTAGGACACATCATGCAAGATCATTTCAATGCTCGTGATGTACGATATGCGGTTCTCTCTGAGGACAACAGCCCAATCGGTATCCATGTTTGGCAGGAGCTTGTATTATTGGAACATTGGGACATCACTTCTCGAGAGAACCTCCGTTCGCTAGGGTTTACATTGGGGAGCCGGAGAATATAATGTCATCTGTCCACATTCAAATACATCCCATTCGCTCATCATCCCTCATCATCATCATCATGTGCATCATTACCCTTCTCAAGCAGCGGGAACATTTTGATAATGCCGAACCTTCCCCACCACCAAGGCATGCGGATGATTTGGCAAACATATATTAAAATGAGCTTTTGATTAACTTTACCGATGGTCGTTCGTTTGGAATGGAAGAATGTACCGACGGGTAGTAATTAAAATGTCGTTTACACTTGAATCGTTTCGTAACAGTTGTCCGCATTCTTCGACCAGGGACCGAAATAGTTCCAAACTCAACCCCGACTATCTCCCAAACCCGCAAGCCCTTCACCAAACGTAAAGGTACGAGTGACGGATTAAGGTTAAGCATTAAGCATGTAACAGAATACGAACGGTAGCGTAAGTGTACTAGAATTCTTGTGATTTAAACTGAACACGAAGGAGAGAGATCATTGTAAGACAAGACAGAGGTGGCAGGAAATGGAGCCGTCCAAACAGGGCGTGCCTCGGACAGACACACGCACTGAGGAACGGAAAATGGGGGTGATGAAAGAGTATGAGAATGAATAAACGATAAGATTTGTACAAAATCTCCATTGTTCTTTATTTCAATTGTACGTCGGAAGGCAAATGATTTTACTTTGCACACTCATCACTCGGAGTGACTTGCTAACTGTTATGTGGACCTTATGCACTCCAAACGACACTCTCGATCCATTCTAGATACTTTTGTACCTTGGAATAGGTATAGGCGTAGGTCTGATGCGGTTCATCACAATCGTGACCTTTGGCTTCTAAACCGATAAGCCGGTACACGTCGACGGAATCATTATCAAGACTCTGCAATAGACCTCCACCATCACCTCTACAAGATGCTTTCCATTCTACGGGAGATGCCATACATAGTAATGAGTCGGTGACGCCTTGCGGGTAGTAATCACCATCGGCATAAGCCCGTGTACACTTTTCATTCGCAACACGGCTCATCTGTACCTTAACCAAACGTGTATCCTGTGTGTCGTTGACTGCAAAGCACACCGAAATTCGATTAGTGTCCACATACTCCTGCAGGTATTACTTACCCAGCTTGCCTGTCGTGAATCCCGTTACGGTAAACTTTTGTGTTTCGGGCAAAGTGTCCTCTGTCCAGAGACAGGCAGGATATATGTGAGAGGTGAAGGTGACAGGTTCGGCGAGGCTCAGCAGTGCAATATCATTGTAGGATGCTTTTACTAGCTCATCAGTGCCAGGGTGCAGTATCAATTCGTCACGCTCGATCAACAGCTCCGGAAGGGAGGTGTTGCGTGTGTAGTCGTGCCGACCGAGTGATACCATTTTGTCACCCATCGTCCAGAAACAGTGGCCCGAAACGAGTACGTAACGATCACTGATAAGAGCACCGCTGCAACGAAACACATATTCCGTATCTTCGTCCTCGTAAAACCATTGTCCAACGCGCACTTGATGGGGGAATTCCCCTTCCTTTGCTGGTATTCCGTTCGCTGGTGTATCGTAGTCATTCGACCTACCGGAAACCTTGGACGTAAAGGATGCAATCATCTGCCGATACTCCTGACATTCTGTTGGGTGATGAACGAATACGAAGTTTAGTGCTTACGTTGAGAAACACCAAAGAGACGACACTATCACTCACTTTGTTCTGCCAACCGAAGTCCTAAAAAAGAGGGAGAGGAAAGTAAATGAAAACAATTACAATACACAAACTGCAATCTTCGATCAATCCTACCTTGAACTTCGCAGAGACACGGCAACAACAAAGCTGCTAACAAAATGTGGAACACTTTATGGTACATCTCACGATATCTGAGTTGCAACAATTCTCGAACATAGACAGACGACTCTGCTGTATTTATACCCTCATTCCATACTCAGCAGACTTCTAAAACCGAATGCAATCGACCTGTGTTGGCTAAGGGGTCAACTGAGTTGATTGGTTTACTTTTTCTTTTTTGCTGAAACCATCTTCAACTGCCAAAATTGATAAGTGTGGGATTGAAAAATGGCACAGGGGTAGCATATGTGCAAAAGTGCATGGAACTAGGATAAGAGCAAATCAAGATATGTTATAAATATAAAATGCCTTTTACCCTTATTCATATAATATTTTAAAGATAATCGTTAAACAATCATTTTGGAAGAGAAAATATTTTTTAAACATATGCATTTTATGTTACAAAGCTTGTGTGATGATTTTTATTGGAAGACACTGTAGTGTGCTAGAAGGAAAACAAAAGCTGTACCACGCCATGTTTACATTGTGACCATCTTTACCTAGAACTGTTTCACAGCCAGTCTGTGTCGGACAGTCTTATCAAGTGCAACTGAAACATCACTAACCAGTATTGTTGACCTCCGGCAAAACACATCATGTTGGGCAGCAAAGCTGTTGGTTTCATTATAATCTTCCTGCTAGGACTTTGCCTTGCTCTTTGCCATGGACAGACAAGTAAGTATTATCCGAAGAGTGTAAGTTGAAGGAAGGATAACAAATTTTGTTCTCGTTTATTCGCAGCCAAGAGCATCTCCCTACAAAGTAAGCACCTTGCGCCTGAATGTGCGCACAATGCATTACATAACCTTTCTGATGCTTTTGTAATGAAATTTGCTATTATTTTACAGAGTGCGAAGAATATCGTAGAGTAATCTCGTCCAAGCGTGGTGTTATATCGCTTGTTCTGAAACCCAAACCATTGTACTATGAAACGTACAATTGTTCCAATGTGGTAGAGCTGATCGTTGGTGGTGAAGCAGCGAAACATGGGGAATTTCCACACCACGCTCTGCTGGGCTATCCGGTCGAAGAAGGTTCATCTGGCCAGTACAGTTTCAGTTGCGGTGGATCCCTGATTTCGGACCGCTTTATCCTGACCGCGGCCCATTGCTTCAGTTTCGGCGATCCGGTCATAGTTCGCTTGGGCGAGTACGATCTAACCGTAGACTCAACGACACAGCTAGATTTCGGTATTGCCGAGATCATACGTCATCCAAAGTACCGTAACTCGCGCGCTTATCATGATATTGCACTGGTACGGCTGAACGAAACGGTACTGTTTTCGAAGGTTATACGTCCGGCATGTTTATGGCAGAGTCCCTCACTCAATGTGAGTCGTTTCGTGGCTACGGGTTTCGGCAGACAAGAAGAAGGTGTGTTTGTGTTCCAAAAGTGATCATTTAGAAAAAATGAAGCTACATACTAACTGTGAGTTCTTTTTTTATTTACAGGAAGCATTGAGTTGTCGACTAAGATGATGAAGGTACAGCTGGATCTGTTCCCGTCCAGTGACTGTGCCGAGCTGTTTCGAGATAATCGAAAATTCCGTGACGGAATCGATGAAGGTCAGCTGTGTGTGGGGAGTATTACGGGTGGTAAGGATACCTGTCAGGGTGACTCCGGTGGACCACTGCAAACGATTACGGAACCGAAAAGTTGCATCTATAACATTGTCGGTTTGACGTCTACTGGGTCGGCCTGTGGTGTTGGCAACTCGAAGGCTATCTATACGAAGGTGGCACACTATCTGGAATGGATTGAGCAAATTGTATGGGCTCCCTTATTGTAACTCTAGATGCGCCCATTTCCAAAGTGTGTTGAAACGGTTTTTACATTTTTCTTTCACACACCTGACACTTTATAAAAGGATTAATAAAATAGCTTTTCCATGCAAAGATTTAAACATGTTTAAAATTCGTTACTAACTTTTAAAATAGCTTCAGCGAACTATGTGATGGTTCTTAGAGTTTCTTAAATATATATGACATTAGATATTCCATCCCTGGTCTTATCATATGCAAGACTGCTATTTCCTCGGCCACCGAGCCGTTTCGAAGGTGCCGAGAATATCCACAATTCATATTATATTGTTGAAGAGATACATGCAGACGAAGTTTTAAATGTTCTCCTTGCTTGAATTCTTAAGAATATTTGGTTGAAATCACAAATTAAACAGATGTCCAATAATTTCTATTTCCAATATTTTTCAAAATATAAGTTATCTAATGTTGATTCTCATTAAGACAGTCCACAAAGTATAAAAAAATGAATTAACAGCTGATGTTATTTTTTCTTCTGGGATATTTGTGGATTACACACTAAAAAAAAAGTGGCGTTATTCTAGTTTTGATAAGAGTTTCTATTTTTCTAAGCATATAAGTAGTAAAATTCCTCTGTTCAACAATTAAGCGAATGATCTGCAAAAGCGACCAATTGTTCAACACATGCCTAAAAACATCGTAACATCTGAGTGGTTATTAGCATCAAAGTTCTTGAGTCCTCAAGCTGCCACAACTGAACAGCTTAAGCAGTTGGATCAGCAAAAATTATGCACACAAAATGTATTGGTCTCAATAACCAAACTTCCATCGCCGCTCTGCAAAAAATTATAATTATACCACAATAGGATCAGCGATTTGAGTGATGCTTCATAGCACATTTGTTCGTTCTTTTCTTACTGGGGAAAACCTGTTCCGTGTCCGAGGGGTCAGTTAACACACAAATGTTATCATGCGTAAGCTGCAGTACCAAGCAAATCGCTGTGAGTTAGTTGACGAACAACCGTTGGAGGAGAATCATTTTTGTGAACATTTCTTACGTAACGTGTTTAGTATAAACGTGGAAGCGATATCTCGACTAGTAGTAGCGTAGTAGCGTTTGTGTGCAGGTAGAGTTGAGAATGATCAGGTTAAAGCTACAGTATGTGGTTGGTTTGCTCTTGTTACTTTTCTGTAACATTAACCATGGTATGGTAATAGTGAATATCTCAAAACCCCTACTCTTAGTACTTACATGCAAATGATTTAGCTATGTTTTCGTTTCATGAATAAACGTCTATATCTACAGGGGAAAGGATTGCAGTGAAGAGTAAGTAAGGCACTGTAGATTCATATCAGTTCCCAGTTGATACGGTTATATTTTTCTGACAGAATGCAACGAGTATCGTAATATTATTACGACAACGCACAAAATCATACATCTTCTTATCGACCCAGAACCACTCGAGGTACAAGTGTTCAACTGCACCAACGAACTCCAGCTGATCGTGGGAGGAGAACAGTCCAGGTACGGCGAGTTCCCACACCAGGCGTTGCTTGGCTATCCCAAAACGAACGACCCAACTGATTACGAGTTTCTGTGTGGCGGCTCACTGATCAGTGAGCAGCACGTCCTAACGGCAGCTCATTGCTTTTCCGATCGTGATCCAACGGTTGTACGGCTTGGTGAGTATGACACCACATCTACATCATACGATGAGCTACAGCTCAAGGTCGATCGTATACGACGACATCCACGCTATCCCCGGAATCAACCGTACGACGATATCGCTTTAATTCGCCTTGAAAGACCTGTGCAGCTAAGCAAACACATACGACCGGCATGTCTGTGGGACTCGGAGTACCGTACCACAGCAAAGTTCATTGCGTCCGGATTCGGACGGCGGGACTTCTTCGATACGGAACTGTCGCCCACGCTGATGAAAGTGGAGCTGGAAGAGTTTCCTAGGGAGGATTGTTCTCGCTACTTTCGGCGGCTTCACCGCGGGTTACTACCGGGTCAGCTTTGTGTCGGAAGCGGTTCGTCGGATAAGGACACCTGTCAGGGAGATTCCGGTGGTCCGTTGCAGCTAGTGACGAATGAGACGACCTGCACGTACCACATAGTTGGCATCACGTCCCTTGGTGGTGCTTGTGCCTACGCCAAATCGTTCGGTATCTACACGGAAGTGGCCCATTACCTCGATTGGATAGAGGAAAATGTTTTTGGCGCTATGGCACTCTAATCTTTAACGCAGGGACGAAACATATAGTTTGAAAATGAATAAAAAACCAATAGAGAAGCTTTAATCAGCTTTCGATCTTAGAAGCAGGTGTATCTCCATCTTTGAGCGACATTGCGCATTATTTCACAAAAAGGTATGTACGCGAATTGATCTTCTCATAATTAGTTGGAACAATAGCTGTTGATGTAGATCATCGAAAATCACAAAAATTCTTCCAAGTGGATCATCTATCTTTACTCGCCATTTATCCAGTTGTGTTACCCTATGTGGCGTCACCCAGTACCAACGAAATAAAGAAACGTCCAGTATCTTCCGATCCGCAAGCTTTTTCTCAGTATGCAAGAATGAAGCAGCAGACCTGTTTCTGAATCCAAATCATTTCCAAAAATAGCATGATATACGTTATCTTATGAATATTCAAACTTACTGAAAAAGGTGGTGTGGTGTGGAGTGTTGAAAACGTTGCTAAAATTACTGTACTTTAGCTTCAAAGCAATACATAATTTATTCACAACTTCGAAATATCATGTGAACATCTTCATTATGCCATCCCAATGTAGATTATTGCGGATGATCAATACATTGCAATTCCTTATCCGACACAGAGCGATTACGCGGAACAGTATCCGTAGCATACTGTACCGCGTAATCGCTGTGTGTTTTTAGTTTAAGAAAAAAATAAACATTCTGAAACAGTTCAACGTTGGAGCGACCCTATGTTGATAGCGGCAGATGCGAACCAGAACAGTAGAAAAAACTAGTTTCGTGCCGCGCGTAGCACGCGCTATGACCGAAGCACAAAAGTGGAAAGACCAGTTCGTTGATTGCTCGCCGATCGTCACTTGATACACAAACCGATCGCTGTGAGAAAGATTCGTGCCGGGCTCGGGAACAGTATTGTATTTGCTGCCGTGCTGAGACGTTTGACGGAAGCTGTCCGTTTTGAAGGCTCCATAATTTGTTTGGCACAGTAGAAATTAGTGCGTAAAACAGTGTGTGGTGGTGCAATATTGTCAAAGATGAAGAGTTTATGTGTTCGTAGAAAGGAGACGCTATCGTTGGTGATAGTGCTATCATTGGGATGGTGCTGCTACATTGTTCAAGGTAATACACGTGTGGTTGTAAAGATGCGTACCATGGTAATGACTCTTTAAATTGTTTATTTGCCGGTCTTTTAATGCAATACTCTCTCCACACTTCAAACACCAGGACGACTTGCCACAGAAAGTAAGTATACATGGCCGCGACGTAGATTTGATTGCCTCATCTAACTTGCTCCTCGCCTGTGTTTTCCCACAGAGTGTGAAGAATATAAGAATATCGTCATCAAACGTCCGGTGCTGATACCACTCACGCTGAACCCAAAGCCGATCGAGTTCGAGGTGTATAACTGTACGAATGTCGTTCAACTGATCGTGGGTGGCGAACAGGCAAAGTACGGCGAGTTTCCGCACCACGCCTTGTTGGGTTATCCCAAGGAGAGAAACCCGCGGGACTACGATTTTTTGTGTGGCGGCACGCTAATTAGCGATCAACATGTCTTAACGGCTGCTCATTGCTTTTCGGATCAAGAACCGGTGATTGTGCGGCTTGGAGAGTATGACACGTTGGCTGAATCAGATAATGAGTATAACAGTGAAATTAGTAGCATAAGGAGACATCCAAACTACAAGTCCGGCCGCTCATACGATGACATAGCTCTGGTGAAGCTGAAGTATCCGGTACTGCTGTCGAAACAGATCCGGCCGGCCTGTCTGTGGGAAACGGAGGAACGTAAGTTTAAGCGCTTCATTGCGACCGGATTTGGGTTCAATGAGTCGTTCGGTCACCTGTCCTCCGTGATGATGAAAGTGCAGCTGGATGAGTTTAACACCGACGATTGCGACAGAACGTTCAAAGGGGATCGCCGGGTCCGTAATGGTCTTCAGGATGGACAGCTGTGTGTTGGCAGTATAGTGCAGGGTCGTGACACCTGTCAGGGCGATTCCGGCGGTCCACTGCAGGTAGTGTCCAATGCGAAGACCTGTTCGTACGCTGTCGTTGGTATCACATCGACCGGTGGCTTTTGTGGCATTGGTAACTCGCAGGCCATCTACACTAAGGTGTCACATTACATTGACTGGATAGAGGACAATGTTTGGGGCGCTAATGCGATGTAATTCGTCGAACCCGGACAAATGGAAATAGCGGACGGAAGTACAGTGCCCAGTGTTCAAACGGATACCTCTCGTGACAGGGGAGATGGAAGCGAGTATTTGAGGTGACAATCCAATTGACTCAAACATATGCACGAATACTCAAAATATAATATTGCTACAAGATTATTAAGATTCTACGCTTTGTTTGTTTTTATTATTTTTGATAGCAAAATATGGGTTCAACATTTTTTTTTCTTCATTTCTGATAGTTTTTTTTTAACATCCATTATTGCCTAAGCGCTAATTAACGCTTGATTTGCATTTTAGGATGTTTGTTTGACTTATTACCCTGATTCGTTGTCTGTATTTCCCAATAGGGAAATCCCATCCACATGACTATACATATAAACAACAGTGTGCTAAAGCAGTCAAGCACATCTATTTACAGAAGGTGTCGCGTGTACGACAACATTGCTGACAACATTATCATTCCGAAGGTGGAAATCGTTATGCCGTACGTCCGTCCAGCTCCACTGTCTTCCGTGGTGCTAGTGGTCATCATGGTAGTGGTTCCGTCCGGACCATTCGTAGTTGTAACGGCCGGTTGCCCTTCCAAGCGTATGCGCCACTCGATGGCAGGATAGATGGGCGAGTACCGTTTAAGGTACTCTTCTGTAATCTCATACTCACCTAGCGTGAGCAGTTCTCTCGGTGAGTTAGGAAGCATATCGTACCCATCACCTCCATCGTACAGGAACTGACTCAGCAAGACACGGTAGTGCTCGTCGTCCTTCAGATCATCGTACATCGGTACCTGACATCTTGCACATCGCACCTGTACCTGTACAACGCGCTGCATTGGTGGGCGTGCTAGATCATACACTACGTGTACGCCTGCCATCTGCAGGAATTCTCCGTAACCGGATACACCATCGTACCGATGGACGCTCTGTTCGAGCATTTGGCGTAGCTGCGTTCCGTTAATTTCTGTCACCACCATTGCATTGCCAAACGGGAGTACCGTCTTCAGATCCTTCATCGTTATCGAACCGGCGTTTAGTGATGCACGTATACCACCGCCCTGTATAAACCCAATCGCGGCATCAGTCCAATACCCATCGTTGTTCTGTTCGCGTGTAGCCGCATGTGTAATGACGAGCGAATCGGCGATCATGTTACCGATGTTACATTCCTCAAATCGACACCGACTTGAGTCGAGAAAGACGTGCGATTGTCCAATCTTTTCATCCAACGCTAATATTCCGGGTCGGTAAAATTCGAGCAGCTGCAGCACATCGGAATCTCGCTGTACCGTACCGTTGAGCAGCATGGGGCTACCGTCCAGTTCGATCAAATTGCCTGCCTCGTCAAACAAAAGGTGCAGATAACCTAGATATTTGGTGTAAGCATATGCTTGCACAACAGGGACTTCCTTTCCGGCTGCATTCTTCACCATCACCGGGTACTGTCCGGCCGGTTCTTCGACATCCGGGGCGGAACCACTGTACAGGAACGTGTGTGAGTGGCCTCCAATAACCAGATCCACATCGGGACACCGAGCCGCAATTTCTTTATCGCGTTCCAGCCCACTGTGGCCGAGTGCAATCAGAATGTGTACTCCCTGCTCTTTTAGCGCAGCTGCTTCTTTGCTGTTGAGGATACGAACGAAACAGTTGAGTAAATTGTATAGCGTGTTGCATACTATCAGGGGTAATATTAAAAATAGGCAATCCAGATGACAATAATCGTCTACTATGTCGTCTGCGTTTACTTACTTGATCGATTCGATTTCATCCAGAAAAGTGACCGTATTGATCGGTGCCAGTTGTTTCGTTTCTGGTGTCAGATATCCGATTACACCTATCCGTTGGCCCGCTTTCGTGAAAACAACTGATCGTTGTAATGATTTGGTCGTTTGCATTTCAGGCGTTTTGGACAGATCAAGGTTTGTGACCAGCACTGGAAAGTCGACCTCTTGCAGGAAAGGAACTAATCCCTCTACGCCCAGATCAAACTCATGGTTGCCGAGGGACTGAAAATTGGTTGTTGGTGACAATATTAGTTCCATCTTTGGAAAATACGATCATTTGTATCACTTACAATTGCGTCGGGTTTCAGCATGTTTAGGAAGGCGGCCGTTATGTTATCCTTGTACACGGAAAACCAAGGTGTGCCGGTATAAGTGTCACCGGCATTCAAATACAACACCGGAAGCCCACCGGAAGCTTCCATCGCTCGGTACTCGCGAACCCTGGAAGGATATTTTCGACATTTCACTTGATTCGTCTATGAAACCTAATACAACGGTCGTTACTTTCTGCGGTCTCCGAAGGTAAATACTCACTTGTGTGCAACGCGCGCAAATCCTCCATAGCACCGGTTGTTAGCCACGTCGGACGGTTGACAGTCGTTGCTGTACGCTCCCGTTTGCTCGAACCGAGCGTGCATATCGTTGTTGTGCAGTATGATTAGCTCCATTCCACCCGCTTTCGGTGCAGCGAGGCCACAGGTGGACGCAGCAAGAACCATCACTGCAAGCCTTAGGTACATTGTACTCCGTGCCATTGGAGTGTGTTCAGTCTTATGTGGTTTTAGGATTTCGTTTGAAGAGAGCTGACTTCCAATTATCAGCTGTTACACGGTAGGATGTGATTCCCGGCCGTATGAAGGCAAGTTCAAGGCTCTAACAGATTGGCTGCAAATAAAAAAATAACTGTCTTCTTTAGGTACAACACTTTATCACTTTTACTGGCTGTGAACAATTATTATAACCTATTGCACTGATTTATCTTAAACACTTGGAGCTCTCCATGCCTCTGCTCGGTAACGAAACAGGTATAACAATGATCTTCTCATGACCATTTATGATCATTCCATCGCCAAGTTGCCACTTCTACATCGTACTACACCTTCGATAACAATTGGCGCTTATCAAGCGGTCCGAATAGCCATCGTTTGAAGTTAGGTTTGTTTCCCTGCTCTTAAACGTGCGGCAGTATGCATTCGCTAAGTCACAGCCGTACAATTCAGACGGGTACGGCTTATCGTACGTCCGTACCGATATATCTCTGACGTCCTGAAGGAGAGTAACAAACACTCATGCATCCACTATCTATCGCTCAATGTGATGATGATGGCCGCGTGCGCCATGGATGGTGCACACTGTCAAGCTTGATTAATTGACAATAAACCTGTTGTTACCAATTTTGATCAAGCGCTAAATCGTAACGCACTATGAGCGTTTCGGTAACAGAGAAAGAAGAGAGAGGATGTGTACAGTACGACCACTAGAGAAATAGCGCCTCAAATCTTTCTCTTCATTAAATCTATTGTAATAACAACTTATTCAAACAAACAATTAACTCTTTTAGATGTTTCCTGGTGTTTGCTTAATTTTATTGTAAAAGAAATTATTAAAATCTAGGTATAAGCATTTGTACACAATACGTCCGAGATCACATTTTCAGTCGCTCGAGCTTGCTCTATTTCACCGCAGAGGGCGGTAATGTCACTTGAAGCGTTTGAAACAGGACCGTTGAAGGAACAGCTGAAGATCGGGAGGATATAAGCACGTGACGGAGGGAAACAAATCTCTTTTGCGTAAAATAACATTGGCAAAAACCAAAAGGAATGCAACATGCTCCAAAAATGTAAGATGCCATGTAAGATGTCCCTTGTTCGGATCGAGTTAGGACAAACTCATTAAAATGGATGAGGGAACAAACGGATCGTCTTGAGCGTATTGATTTTACCATTCAATGAAACATTCTGCTTTTTCGAGCGAGCCATAACACTGAGAATATTTCGCATAATTTCAAATCTGTGTGATGCTGCTCAGAATTGGTTTAGAGTGGGGTTTTTTAACCAAAAGGCATGTCAGCAGACATTACTGTTTTTTGCACTGAAAACAGTCATGAATCGGTTTTTGTAGTTGTGTCGTCATCTTTAATGTCCTATATGGAGAAGACTGATGTAACTTAAACTATTAAAGTTTGCAAACCAGTTTTATTCCTGCTAATTCTCGGTATGATTGACACAAATGCCATAATTAACTGAATCTCCTTACTTCGCCCCGTGTGATCTCATTGTGCAATTCAAGATACAAGCTCGTGTTAATTGTTGAGAACTGTGATGACTAAATCGCCGCGTATTGTGCTAATTTCCACAACGGAGAATGCTACAGCGGTACAGGAACATTGGACACAAGAGTTGTGTTACTTATTAACGAATGCTTTTAGCTGATTTTTATAACAAATATTTAGGTTACCAGTTTGAAAGTAATAAAAGCGCTCAAGATGAATAGCTAAAATGAACATTGTTTTCTTATTTACATCAACCGAACAACCGAACAATGGTACCAATTCAAATGCAAAGCACTGCAACAATCTTCTCTGGATGGGCTTAGTTTGTTATCATGTCATTGTAAACGGTATCACGGAAATGAAACCGCACATCGTTTAAAAGATTCGTTACATACCGAGTAAACAAGGTCATAATGCTAAACTGAGAACATTACTAGATAATAGTTGACTAACAATGTGAAGATATAATATATCGTAAACACAATTTAACTTTTTGTTAACATCACAAACTTTATAATGCAATTTGCAGTGTTGCGATGACGATTCACACAATAACTATTATTATGTTTCTTTTTTGTTGTGCAGACATTTCAATTACGGAAAATGACAGTGAATCTTCAGCAATTGTTTTAATATCGAAAAAAATTGCTAGCAATTTCCATGTTAATACGTTTGGTTATTTATAATGGTGTTAAAAACTTTAATTCGCTCTTTTGTGGTGTTACGCATTTGACTTCAATTCCTTCAAACCTGCTCCAACCTTCAGACCATATCAAATTCATTGTTCCGTCGTTTCGTGGCGGTCAACCTGTTCATGCAACCGTAAACACAACAAGACGAATTATATTAACAAAACAATACAAAATTGAATACAATTTTGCGAAATGTTGGAATCGTAATAAGGAAATTCGTCTTATGTGGAAACTTTGGAAGGTAATTACACGAGGTATCAATTGAACAACCGCCGACATTAACTGACACTAACTACACGTGTTCGTTGTTATCAGTATCGGTACGCCATGTGAAAAAGTAATTTCCATTACACCGATTTTGAGTCGTTAAAAAATGAATAGAAACAGAGCACCTGGTTCGTCGTCCACTGTACTACTTTCACTATCATCACCGCGCCAATGTCACGTGCTGCTCAAAACCTGCCCACTTCCACCAACCACTCCGGTGTGCTCCGGTTACTCGGTTGAAGCACAGACGCCGCTCAAACACACTCGCCACAGTCGGTAAACAATTTACTCACTACCATCACCTGCAACACACGTCAACACTGGCAACCCGTTAACAACCGTGACGCAAATTTGACGAAGAAAAAAAAAACAAAACAAACACACACTAGACGATCACCAATTGAACGTTTGCCGATATGTGTGCTCTAGAATCCAATCCACCGCCGAACTGCTCCTCTGGGAGAAGATGGATATAATTAACTTGCCTATCGACAGTCTGGCCGATGCGCGTGTCTCCCGGTGTGCGATGACAAACGAAATGACGTACAACTCGGGACGTGCGACAAAACGGACTAGTGCGACCGGTCGCCAAAACTTACGCTAGGAAGCATCAAATACAACCGGAACAACTAGTGCAATCTAGACAGGAAATCTTGAAAGTGCATCCGATAAACGGTCGCACCATTTGCGTGAGTGACATTTAACCTCAGCGACGAGCGAGAGACAAATGGGGGTTTTATGTTCAGCTCACAGTTTAATGGCATTCCTGTCTGGTGTGACTTTTGAGCATGTTTTGGGGCATGTGCGAGTTCTTAAGGGTTTCACTTCCACTGCCAGTAGGGAGCGTCACATTTCGCATCCTGTTATCGACCGGCATCGGCACAAGCGAGTGATCTATTTTCGATCTTTGTGCTAGCGGGCACCACATCCGAGCAAATGGCGGAAGATGATGTTTTTTTCTCGTTGCTACTTGACCTTGTTTTTTACTTCTAGTTTTATCCTTTTATCACCAGTTGGTTAGGAAAACGCACACCGCATTTATTTTGGGGCCAACGGTACAACGGTATAGGTAAAGAATGTAGTACGGCATTTTCTACTGTTAGGTCTTTTTCGTGTGTTTTTTTTTTTGGTAAAATTCTTTTAAAAAAACCTGAACTGTTGCAATAAAAGTTTTGTAAATGAAAAATTAATTTAAAACTACTAACACATGCACATAAGTGAAAACAAAATTTGACACGCATTGTAACTGCAACATCAACGAAAACAAAAAAACAATCATTTCCATCATTTCCAGCAGTAATCTGCCGTCCACCACTTATCGTGTGTATCGCTCGTGCAACGTGTTTTGAAGCGGTGAAGGTAATGGTCACGTTTAAGGCCACTACCAGCTGACTTTTTTTGCGTACTACCACACACTTCATAATACCACCGTAGCACTCCATCGATTCCATGTTGATTTTGACAAACTTGTTGCGCGAGTAGTTCCACTTTCACACCACCGTAGCACGCGGTGGCCATCAACATTTGCCGGAAGACAATAGCGTTTACTCACGTGATGGGGTTAACGCACGCCTGCTGTTGATCCTCTCGATCGTTCCTCTGCTTCTACCACCACTATGATGCGATCGGTTTAACACGACATTTTGTGGCGAATTTGTCTCGCTTAAGTAAACCGCTTTTGTTCCACTAACACTCAACCGAACACGATCTGTTTTGGAAAACAAAATCCCAGTAAAATTTTGATCATTGGGTCGTTTATTTGTTATTGAGGGAACTCAAAAACGGTGTTTGCGCATTTGAGTATATCGTATCGGATATCCAAGCCCGGTTGACGCGGTGCGCTGTTCCCACAGAGTCGAGCTCGGAACGCGATCGACGATACACTAAATATGGAGGATCGTACGCATCAACATTTTGTCTTGCTTATACTGGTGCTTCTGCTTGTTTGCTGGTGTACGTGCGTTCCCATCGTACTGTATACGGGTGCGTGCTAAAAACGATGAATATACGAAGGATAGCTGATAACAGACATGGAGAGACACTTGGGAGAGAAAAAAAATCATGACAATCTTCAGCCAGGGTGATCACGCAGGATAATGTTAGTGCCAGACATGTAGGAATTTAAATGAGCAAAAACAGAAAAGCATGGCTTGATAATGACGAAGACAAAACAAGGACAGTATTAGTGTGGATAGTGGTAGTACGTTATCACACAGAAGAAGACAGATAATGACTTGTTTGTATCTTTCACCCATCAGCTTCCCACATGTATCCTTATCATCACGTGTTCTGATAGTATTGTGGAGGATAATGCACAGTAATGAGCTGTCAAATTTCCTTATCTTTTATGACAGCGATTTAGGAAGCTATAAAGCTGATTATTTCTAAACTTGATTTGAGATTCGAATTATGGTAAAACCGATGGTTTAAGCTAAAAATGAAAGCATCGAAATGTAACCGACGATATGAGCGAAGAATCGAAGATGTATACAAATTCTTCATAAATACACGTTCGTCATTATTTGTGTTTCTGCAGTTCAGTGCAATCTGTTCAAACATTTTTGTCGGCACCGTACAATACTGGCGACAGCAACGATATGCGTAGTGATAAGATAGCACTTACGCAAAGAAGTTACATCCATGTGACAGATGTATCACCGAAAGCATAAAAACATGACGTCCATTCATAGTTGCATTTCATGTAACATGTAAAGAAAACAGTGTTAAACGTTTAAAGTGTTTAGATACATTGTTCGATTAAAAAGCGTGCCATTAGTAGTGTTCCTCGTGCAAACACACATTAATAGTTCCCATGCAACAGTCGGCAGTGATTATAACATGTGCTACATCAACGTTCAATGTGGTAGAAGCAGAAGTACACACACAGAGTGGACATTAATTGCCCTTTTTGGTGTATGAATGTACACCCGCGCTTTGCAACAGATAAAGCTTTGATAAGCGGGCACATCACATTAGCTGATGGACTGATGGAAAGATGCTTCTTCTACTTGTTGCATTGTTTGACATTGGAACGGTTGTTAGCGAGTTTTAATGGGGGTACATTAGGTTCCACCGGAATCGCTGGGCAAACGAGAGTGTCGTAAAGGTTAGAATAGAAATTCGCAGTATGGCAATCATCCCCGTAGAGCATATAATTTTCTACAGTGAGTCACAAAAATGTACAACTGATTGAATGATTTGAAAGGTTAAAGCGAATATTGGGTTTCATATTGGAAAATTGATAACAATACTTGTTCCTCAAAGTAATCAGAAACTTATAAGAGAAATTTGGGATCTCGACTGGGACGATTAGATGTGTTACTGGGGAATTGAGTGAAGGATATAGTACAAAACCGAAACTGACCAGCAATCGGGATCCCTACTTAGATCGTTCTGAAAAAACCTGTGACATTCTTGTCAAACCTGCTCTAACGCTAGCAATCACCGTTTCGAAACTGTGTATTACATGTACCATGAGGAACAAATAACTATTCTGATAAATTTAGACATCTCAGAACTAGACCTCGACTTGTCTACATAATAGACATGAAGTGGAAAATTTCAGAGTGTGTTAACCAGCGCCACTACCTTATCCACGTCTCCATTAAGGACGGATCAACGTCATCTCTACACCTCAGTTTAGGCCTACTACTCTCCTCGTCCGGTATCATTCGCATGACCTGATTATGCCTATCGGAATTGAAAATATCTGAAGGTGGAATGAAACTAATAATAAATGTATGATAGTACGCACTTGCTAGTGGCATATTGATCTTCAAAATATCAGATTAAAAAAAAGAGATTCTAAATGGAGTCAGAATTGACTTTAAATTATGAGGATATTTTACGCCTCTTTGTGAGTTCAGGATACATTACAGGAGAAGCATTTCAAGGAGGACAGTAGATTTTTTTGATTACTTATACACCATTTAACTGATGTTCAATATTAGTGATAGTCACTATAAATCCAACACATTACAGATACATCATTTTCTTATCACTAATTGTATTGTTATCTCGCACTCATCCAAGGTAAAGCATTTTCGCAGCTTCTCCGCAACGTTTTTCTACACAATTTCGTAGAATATCCCGCCCCGAGCATTGATTTCGATCAACCTAATTGCATGGCTTCTAGCAGGTGGCCGTTTGCTTTGATGACATTTGTCAGAAGCAAAAGTTCTGCCAATGTTCGGTCGCGTTTCGCTACCTCGAAACGCCTCACGCGTTTCGTTGGCGAAACGGATGGTTGGTTACTTTAGTGACACTAGCTGACAGGGCGGAAGAAAGTTTTGAAATTATGAATTTCCCCCTGTTCCCCGACATTCTTGGCCGACGGAGGACTGAAATTGAAATGTGACTGTTTGTCCCGGTTGTTCTGAGCGTTGGTTTTCGAAACGAGCAATAGTTTGTTGCACCATATACCATCACCAAGCTGTGTTGCTGTTTGTATGTGGCATTTTGGAATATTTATTTTGCACTGCACCAACAATAGTTTCCGCATTCAAAATTACTTCTCGTTGCCCTTTGGAGCTTTACATGCACAATCGCGTGTGACCGAACTGACGTTCGCGTAATAATTATGAGCCGTCGACACGTGGAAAACTTCTCACCAAACGGAAAAACTTTTCCCCATCTTTAATGCGATCACTTTCCAACCTTCCGGAACGTATCTTCCGTAGCTGTGTGGCAGCGACGACTGGGGTGTTTTGTGTAATGATGGGTATTGGAATTGAAGGAAAACTACGCTTTGTGGTAGCATCTTTTGCAGTTAAATGAAATGGTAACGATGCCGTGCCGGGTGTCTGAGAAGTCCCTTCGGCAGAACACGCAAAGTGCCAGCGAGTACGATTTAGAGCCAACCGTTGTTGAGGCGAGAATGGTGCTGGTCGTGGCTTTTCGCCACCATCGATCGTCCCAGGATGCGAGTGCATTGTTTGACAACCTGCTGCCAGAATCGTTAGTATGCTTCCGATGGGTCGAAACTGTTGGCAAGCGATGTAATTTTTGAGGTAAATTAAATCAAGATTTCGTTGCAAATGGATGAGATGTAGCAGATGGGTGGAAATGGGAACTTAATTTGGGATAAGTTGGTGAACAACATATTTTGAATGGTTTCGGAAACATCACGTGAAGCAAAGGTAGTTTTATTTGAGATATAAACGTAATTACTTAATGCTACCTCTGATAACATTACGATGGAATTATCTCACACTCTCGTTACGTCTGGGATAAAAGAAGATGGTTCGAGAAGATATCATATTATCGAAATAACTTCAGATATTATTCTAATGGACTATTTTGGACCAGGGGTTCTGGATTGCTATCAACCTGGGTTCCTCTAATGGTAAGATGATAGTTCAACAAAATACTCCCGAGGTTTAGTGAATCGATGCATCAACATCATTGAAATAATCGTAATGGTATTTAAACATAAATGGAAAATATCCAGGTATAATATTTTTGACCGCTGAGATGCTCAGTAGGATTTTAGCCTGATATTTGAGTGGCATGACGCAGGAGGATACTCTACATTTCTGACGTAGTAATACAATGTATTATGTTCGTCTGACTTCGGAATGGTACAAAAATATATTTTCAGTTTTAAAACTATTGACAACTTTAAAGTCTCGAGAGTTAACTAGCTGTGTAGGGAATAACTCATAAAAAAATTAATTACATTACTTTCATAACGCAATTGCCGTACAAACCGAACATACTAAATGCTTGCTGACAGCTCCATTAACGAGAGCTACTGATTTGTGGTGTTTTGCATCAGGTAATTAGATTACACTAGAGGCGGAACACAATCGTCGCCCCATTCTGTAATTCGTTATCTTCCATGCGTATCAACAATTGCAAAAGTAATGTATCAAGTTTGCTTCCGCAGCTATCAAGCTGGTGAGAAAGAGAAACCCAATGGTTAGCGAAAAAAGAAAGAGAACAGGTAGCGAATCTATTTTGGTTTACAACAGCAAAAAGTCATTACATCGGTTAAAAGTTTTGTCACTGTCCATGATTAATTGGCTGATAATAGTGATAAATGAGTTTGCTGGGCGGAGACTGGCGCCCAATCCATTGAGGCGGTTGGCGTTGACAAAACAACCCTGGATGCGTTTTTTTTCTGTTGATTGCTACGTTGAATAATGTTTGTTTTATTTTAGAAACAGAGATTTTTTAAATTATTTATTTCATTTGTTACTTCAATATTCTTTTTAAATCTCATTTTTTCAATGACTCTCATAACTGAAGCAAAACACTGTTAGTTTATATTTGAGTATGCAATCGTGGGTATTTTTTATTCATATTAGAACAACGATTTTTCACATTTGCAAGGAAAAGGGCATTTTGTACAAATTTTACGTGCTCGTTCTACCTGTACCAATGTAATCTTTGGAGTGTGGCTTTTAATTACTTGACCTTGCTTGTCTTTGGATTTCACTAACATTACCCGTGTATATATTTTCATTAGACAACTCAAACATACTTAAACAAGTGAGTATTTATACGTGGATGTAATGGATGTGTATTTTTTTCCTTTGTAATGTAATATCTTTCATTCTTTGGTCGCATCTGGTTTGACACATAGTAGCGCCTGAATGTCTGCAATGTGTAACTGGAGAGCACCAGCGAATAAGCATTTCTTCTGACAGCTTCTGAGGATGTTTGCCATCATGATCCATGGTGCAGCAAAATCAGGCCCCCCCGGAAAGGCTTCTCTTTGGTGTGTATGTGTGTGTGTCTCGACTAGAACCATTGATGTGTTTGCCACGCGGTGTCCTCAATCGTATGCCGCTCTGCGGTTGTCATCTTCCGGCACAACATACTCGACGGACGGTTGTGCTTTGTATACGAGATTGTGTCCCAGATAGGCACTGGCCAGCAGATCCTCCGGCGAAAGGTTAAGCCCCTGCTCGTTGGACATCCGTTTCAGACGCTCGTACATGAATACCGCCGTCAGTGGCCGCACCGGTCGTCGATCGCTCTGTTCTTCGACGGTCGTATCTAGCGGACAGGGCACCATAGTGATGTGGTGATGGTCAGTTGCTCAGTGGTTGTTGCCGGATACGGGATATTCAATTTGCCGGGCCACCACCAAACCAGCGTTTCGTCTATTATAAACTTTGAACGTGAAATTGAACTACAAGCGAACCGACCGCGGATCTGTACCGAACCGTACCGAACGATTGACAACGTGAAACTGCGACTGCACTGCAGTGTCGTCCTGTATGGTCCATTCCACGTTCGTAAAATGTGTAATGTTTCCTGAGCAACACCCTCTCTCAAGGAACGGTATGGAACATTGTCGAGTTCGTTGAGGGGAAAAGAACTGCCTGGAAGCCATATGATTCTAACCCCGACTGCAGCTGATTGAAGGCGTTTTTTTTTGTCAAACTTCGATGAGAAGCCCAACGGTCTTTATGACGAAAGAGAGGTACAAATGGAGGGAAAAAAGAACTCTGAAATCCGTAGATAGGGGAAAGAGTGATGGAAAGAAAGCAAGAATGTTCAACCATTCCCGTTCCGTACGTATGCTAAGGGTACGGAACATGCACAATAAAAAAAAACGGATACAGAGATTGGCTCAATTTAAAGGACCCTGTCCGTTTCCGGAGCAAATGCATTATGACGGGGAGACATTTCTTTGATCATTACTTTTTGGTTCGATTAACAAGTAGACTACAAATTGTTGTGATAGTTACTTGTTGTACTTTTTTTAATCAATCAAACTAAGTTTATAAAATATAACTTTTCGACTGGAAGTATCCGTTATTCACAAAACGTTATCCGCAAGAAAAGACATAAAATTATAACAAATATGTTTTTAAGATAAAAGAAACAACAAATCTTTTTACCCTTCGCTTTTCTCCAGTCTTGTCGTTCAATCCAGAACACTCTAGGTGGGTATCGCATGTACATTCCGATTTCCGTTGCATATTTTTTAACCCGTCTCGCTTGGTCGGCTTTATGCTCGACTCCGTTCCTACGTGTGTCCTGCGCACATATGTTGCAAACGTGTGTCCCGACGAGTGGCGAGATCCTTTCGTCGACGATGCATGAATTGAATTGGCCCATCTGGATCTGCAGTTGTACTGTGCGTGCGAACGAATAGAGCCACCAAACGTAGTACAGCATATGAATGAATAAAATTAGCTGCATAACACGGTACTGTGCTGTTCCATTCTGTAGCAGCAGCAGTCTGAGCTTTCAACCGTACGGATGGTTGGCAAAATTTTTGTTTTTTCTTCGAGCTGCTTCTTTTACTGGAATTGCTAATACGGATTCTAATATTTAATTGGCTGTGATGGTTGCTGTGCGTAAACCGTTGGAGTACTCTCTAACCCAGCATCTGTGAGGAGGCATTTATAGAAGTTGAATTTTATGAAACAATTCTTGGAAATGACACAGTGAGATGAATCTCTCACAATTTTGTGTAACATATATTTCCGTTTGCTGCCAGTGCACTGATCATTGAGCACGTACGGATGCAAACCTGACGATGCTATTGAAGGATCCACATCAGGAGCATGCGAAAACCGTTCATAGAAATGCACACGAGCGCAGTATGCACGTCATCTGCAGCTGGATGCAATGGCGGATCATTCTTCCCACAATACATCCTCCATCTGCCTGAAGGCATCCTTGGTTGTTTTGCTTTTGCTCCAAACCTCTGCTCATGTGACACACTCCCGCACGGATTCAACTTTTATCATTTGTTCGGTTGTGCTAGTTTGACTCTGCGCTCGTGGTTTCACTTCTTTGCAATTACAACTGCGAAGAATAGCCGCGTACGTTAACGAGGACGAGAGCGGTCGAGATGTTTTCCACCGGTCAGCAAACAATCGGCGGTAGGAGGTAATTCTAAATAAATATCCATGGGAAGAATCAGTTAACCAGCAGCTGGTGTAAAACTGCTTTGTTTTGATAGGATGGACGGAATAGAAATCTCACGTTCTTGTTATTCCATAAATGTAAACGCGATAAAGTGAGTAGAAGGTTGTAAGGTAGAATAATATCTTTTGTATTATATTATTAGTTGATCATTCCGCTTAAACATTGGTTTATTTTCCAAAAATTATGATAATCCAACAATCTCTTTTTTGACCAGGTAGTATATTGAAGCTGTAATTATTGTGCTGACACATTATGAACCTCAAATGGATTTCTAAATTGTTTTGTTGTGGATTTTTTTATCTTTTAATAATTTAGTATAATATTATTTTGTTTAGAAATCTGTAGTTATCTATCTAATTTTTTTTTCTATATAATGTTAGCTATGGAACAGCGAAAAAATGCACTACATACATGAAACAAATCATAGGACTAAGAATGTGTATTATATTGCATACCTTTAGGCGGATATATTGTTTGGCGATCAACTAACTGTTATACACCATGCCGAAGAGTTTTTATTGCTTTTTGTTAAAAAAAATTGATTATGTGAAAATAATCCACTTTGGTAAATATTTTGGCATCGATAAAATAATACCACTTCATTCCGGAAAAAGAACAAAATCCCTTCCGAAAGAAACAAACGACGAGTATAATGTCATCTGCAGGCGGTCGGTCATTATTTGTTCCATTGTATAAAGCTACGTCCAGCAGTATGAGTTCGGAACTGTTGTCAAATGAGCTTCACCAGCAGCAGTAACAGCAGCAGCAGGCACTCATTCGCTGCGGGAACTTTTTGCGGAACTTCTACAGTCAGCGCAATTGTCCGTGGTAATAATTATGATAGAATAATTACAGGATTGTTATACCACATGAATGGCTTTCTGTCTTTATTTACTTTAGAAATTTTTCTTTTGTTTGTGGAAAGAATTCACACATTCACAAGAAAACAATGCCACCACCATTGCAAAGTAGTTTTTGTTATTGTTTTAACATGCTTAAGCTTTTCATTATAAATTATTAAATTCAAACCGTTTTTTAGGTTTGTTTGTTTAAATTTTTTATTATAAATTTATAAATACAGTCAGTTTTTTAGGTTTAGTGACTTGTGCAAAATATTTGAACATTTATTGGCAATTCTTAACATCCGAAATATGAATCATTTATTAAATTTGTGAGTGCTTTTACTTGCAACCATATTATTCGTAGTATATATTGAACCATGTTCAGGAAGTAATAATAAAATTCGACTACTCGTTCAGCGGAAAAGCCATTAAATATTGAGCTGGTAATTCACAGAACCTCAACTACTAGAACTACCTATCCAATCTTTGTGACTTATTCATTTCAATTAATATTTGGTGGTTGAATTATTCCACCGAAGTCAATGTATGACTTTCGTACAACTATGGTACAGTACGAACTCAAGGCATAAATTGGAACGTAATTAAACCTTTTGACTGGTAGCGGTAGGACTGTACGCGTCTAAATCCCGGTAGTTCTAATGTTAAACTCAGGAGCCATCACAACTGAAGTATTAGCTAAAACTATTAATTGGACTGCTTCCGCTGAAATATTTTCTGCCATTGCGTAGGTTGCTGTTCTGGATCGATGGTCAGGTAATGTATGTGCGTGGGGTACGCGCTTCGTATGTGTTATTGATAACGAGGATATGTAATTGGTTTGTGACCAATAAAGCGAAAAGCAAACAGCGCAGTTACACTCACTTTTGCTCATTACAGGTGTGCGAAAATCGTCGGTATATGGAACATGTCTCAAAATGCGGTACCGATTAAACATGTTTTCATTTCCGCTTCGATTGGTAGCCTTATACGAGCCGTAGTCAAGTCTTCTTAAACTAATTCTTGAAACGTAAGTTATCATGTTTCTGAGGCGTTGGCGTGATTGGAGCATCCAGCTGATCAGTGTTGCGAAAACAAACTTACCATGATTATATGAAAATAAAACAAGACACATTCCGAAGCTCCAATTGAAGCGAAAATTGTAGACAACGAAAAGAGGAAGGAATGGATGAGTTACATTTTATTTTCATTCCTAAAGATCGTTCCAGTTGAGTTCTTCGCTGTATAGCAGCTGCCTTCAATCAAATGATCACATGTTCAAACACGTTCGTGTCCTTATTTCACTCTTGTTGTGGCAGTGTGTGCGTTTCGATCTGATCCTGGATCGTTCTGCGTTTGCAGGACATTCAATGCAGCTGGCTTCCGATTTGTTGGTTTGTGTTTCAATGCTTTCCTCATGCAGCCAGCTGTTCAAGGATCGTTTGCGATCGTGAACCTCACATTGCTTTCGACATCTCTGATCTGATAGTTCCGTTGAGGCCTTTTTAAATGACTGTTCTTAGATAAAACTTTCCTAGACCTTCCTTGGTGGCAAAAGCCCAAACATGAGATAGAGCTAGTTGGATAATGTTATCAAAACGATAGAATAATATTAATGTAGATTCAATGAAAAAACAAATCCATCTCCTGTGGAGTCCAAGGTTTAACGCTTCAAATTGTTTTCAAAATGATTCTACTTGCTTTCGTCGTAAGCCATCAGCGAGCTACACACACAGTGAAATATGTATTCTACATTTAGTACGACGCTTTTGTTGGAGCACCTCAAACAGTCATCAAATTTGCATTAAGAAAATATCATACAAGCGGATTACTTACCAAGGAGCTCTAGTGGAGTTTTTTTTTACTCGTAAGGACAATCCGGTAGACAAATAACTTCATCGCTTCGTTTCGACATTTGTCCGTTGGTTGGTTGCTCGTCTTTTATCACGATACGTCTTGAGAAACAACATTCAGTGACATTTTCCGCCCTGCTGTTAAGCTTCGAGAGTAATTGACTTATATGTGGCTTCATTTAGCTACAGCACTTAATGCTGTTTTTTCTGGAATTTGTTTTTGCAGGTAACTCTTGTTTGACTGATGTTCGTAATGATTTTTGACGAGCAAAAGCTTCCGCCAACGATACAGACTGTTGCCTCCTTCTTAGAATTATCCAAAAGCAATGTAATGCACGTGTAAATGATCAGAACAGCATGTAGGTACACGATTGTAATATCGAAATACCATCAAAAATTTCAATTAGTTGTTGAAGACAATCATTTTGATGATTTTGAACACTAATATTCAATCTTCAATCAAAATCTTCAGAGTAATTTTATAAACTTTTTATTTCATCCTACTTGACGGATTTTTTAAATATTTTTTATAAGTTTTTATTTTCCTGTTAAATAAAAAGTTATCCTTCCATTGTATTTTACTAACTGATTCCCTAGAAATTATCAGCAGGTTATTCATACCCTGTCGAAACATACACATAATTCCAACCCTTGAATGTGTTTCACCCTCCATAAAACCATCCCTTTGCCAAAAACAAAAAAAAACAAAACAAGCTGCAGCGCGTGCTTGCGTGCATCACTTGCGCATGGCACGCGTAGCGCACAACGATCGACGCACGCCACCGACGATGAAAGAAGAAAAAGGTATAGCATAAACATGAAACAACAACACTGAGCTACCCATCCCATTCATCCTCGTTCGATCGTTCAGCGTGATGTCCTTTTTGTTCCACCGGAGCCGATTTCCCGTTCACCGTCTGCCAGCAGTTGCAACGACAGCAGTTTTGATCCCCTACCCTTACTGTGCCGGTTTTATGCTTCCTGCCGATGTTTTATGTTTCTTTCCTGCTTTCTCCACAGCGCGGTGCAGGTACGGATGGAACTGAACGCGATCGACGGTGGTGGAAGGAACTCGTGGCAGCTGTTTCGAACCGATTTGTGGCCAACGCTGAACGCGGTGGAAGTGTGCTGTACGCAGTCTGCGCAAACATCACCTCCACGCTCACTAACCTATTAAGCCGGGCAACCCACACCAAAGAGCAGAAAAAAAAAACACGAAACCAAACAGTGGGACAAAAAGACTGTATAAGTGACTCTAATAAAATTTTAAACTGAAGCAAAACTAAAAATCTCATTAGTTCTCTCAAGCTTCAATAAATGTCAGTTGAAAAATAGTTAGATTTTTTTTCATGTTTGAAATATTGTACTTTTTCGTGAAATAGTTGTTATAGCTTCATCCAAATAGCAAGCTACACGGCATGACTATCATAACGAAATAAAAAAATTTAATGAAATTGAATCCAAAGTAAATATGAAAATTACAATGACCTTGAACTAATACTATAATAATAATGTACCAATACTGTAATACAAATAGGAACATTTTTTTAGTTAACATATTCCAAAAACAAATGATTTTCGTATGTCTTTAAGCTAAATAATAGAACATATTATAATAATCTCTGTTTCTCTTTTATATTTTATTTAAGTTCAAATTTCGTTTGCACTGTAGAACATTCATTGATTACCCTTTTGTTTGTATTCACCATTTGTTTTCTTAATTTCCAACTATCTTAATCCTAAAAAAATACCTTTTTTTTACAAATTTTACTGTAGACATGGCCAATTCATTTGACATAGCAGGGTAAAACATTTCTTATTCTAATGATGACGTATTTTGATATGCAAAGAAATAATTTTAATTAGTTAGCTACTTAGCTATCTTCAATGTTTTTAATATGAATACTATGAAATAATTTTTAAATTTCCATTTGGAAAATGTTTGCCTTCTTTCAAGAAAAAAGTACAAATGACACTGAATTCCTCTCAAAGCGATAATTTTTTTGTTTGTTATTTGTCTAGCAAGAAAAAAAACATAAACATTAGAGGTAAATGGCCCAATAATAATTTTCAATATAACATTCGACTTGGTGGTTGGAATCAGGATTTCCCGACAAGACGAATGATGAAATTTCGTGTACTTGCTACCTGAAAATATCATTCAAATGACTCACCTATCTTCGGGAGGAACCCATAGTGCGTGTCCTTTGTAAAAAAACGGGTGCAAAGAAGCGAATCCCATTTCTTCCATTGCTTTTGCCCACTCCTGCCTTCATCCTGCACGGAAAGGTGGCAGTTGTTTTCGTACCATCTCGCTCTCTCGCTCCCGGCACCCTCCGGTAGCGCAGCTTTCCGCGAGGTTGCGGGCTGCAAGCCGCGTATAATTCTCGATCGGTTGGTCTGCTGCAGCCTGCAGCAAACGTGCATATATGTGTGTTCGCCGTTCCGCCGGTTCGCTTTCCAGCCGTTGGCAAGGGGAACCAGATGAACAAAGCGCAAACCGTTATGAAACCGCCGACAGGCGGCAGACGGTAAGCAAGGCGGGCGTACGTTTGTGTGCGTTAGACGGAAGAAAGAAGAACCTGCCCGCTTCCGAAGTACCCAACACCCGACGCACACACGTGATCTCATTTAGGGAAGTGACGTCGAGCGAAGTGCATCTCAGAGCGTCGGGTTTGATCCTTTTTTTCTGTTCTCCCCCGAACAGGGCAGGTGACCAGCCAGCACTGTAAGTGACACATCCAGTAATAACAAAATTCGAGCACGGTCTCCATCCCGTACTGGTTAATTGTTTTATCACCCTGTTAATAGTGTGCCCGGTGTAGAATGTCCAGTGTTTTGTTTTAACAGGGATTTCTGCGTGAAAACGTCCTTCAGCGTACATCGCGTGATTGTCAGTACACGACCAGCATGCCAAAAAGCGTTCCAAAGAGTGACGACAGATCTGGCACCTGTCAGCCATCCGGTGGAGGACGTAAACGTAAACGGGAACCAGTTGCATCCGTCCCCTACCAACCGGAACGTGCCGCACCATCCAAAAGGATATGCATTCCATCGACAATGCAATCGCCAACTTCCAGCAACGTAAGCTCTACAACTCCCGACACACCACCATCGGCCGAGCGTGGTGCCATTACCGATTTTATGCTGCAAGCACTCGGGCGCATTCGGGAGCTGCAGGACGAGCTGGATTTTCTGCAGAACGACCCGTACGCCGAGGATACGGACGACGAAGATCAGCATGACAACGCGAGACATCCCCCAGTTCAGCCGAGTGTCATCGGGGGCCGGCAGGCGGAAGCGATGGGGTGGGCCGTCTGTGCCCGGGAAACGATGCATTTTCTGCAACGTGAAGGTATACCACCGGACAGTCCTTTGATGGTGAATCTACGTCGGCGGCTCATCGGACGGGTTGACGAGCCGGACGAAGGACTCTCCTGTTAAGGCGTTTGGGAACTTGGTTGCACGTTCCAAACATTTCTAGTCACGTTGGATAGAAGGGTGGGTGAGCAATCCTTATTCGCACTGCTTCTTGATTCCGCTGGCAATGAAAACTAATCGACACCATCTGGTTGGGATTCCAGTTTCAGCTATGGACGGCAGCTGTTCGTGTGAACCTTCGGCACGTGCATCATCCTTCGAATCAATTCTTCAAAGAGGAAATTCTAGTCAGCTGTGCAAGCGTGTTGCATGTTTAGCAGTATAGTTTTCTATTTGTCAATCGTATTACCTATAGTACACCAATAAAGCTTATACCAAAAAAAAACACCAAACGAACAAACGCATACAAATCGTAGGGTAACTCGTTTTTTCACATCTGATTCATTTATTTGAAGACGTTTATATAAATCGTTATTATACAACTAGAAAAAACATGCTAATTCGTTTCACGACCTAAGAATATTTAGTAGGACCTTTGATTTATTTTTGCGCATTCATTTGTGCCTGTGCCTACAGTATAATAAATTCATCTTTATCGTCACTTTACTTACTTTACTTCATAATAAATACAACTTCTCCTTTTTTATAATTTCAATTCTCTTTTGCTTGCTCTTTTACTTCTGTTCTCTTCCGGTAGATTGAGCGAATTAAGAATAATGTCCCGACGATTCACACATATTTTTATTTCAAATAATTAAATAAAATGTATTAGTTTGTATAGTGTTTGGCCTATTATTTTACCAGACTTGCTATCAAGTCAGAACAATTCCGAAAAAGAAAAGTTGTTTGGGTAGTTTAAAGAGACTTTCAATCATTATACTTTAATTTTAAAGAACTGTACAGTTCTTTTAAAAATTCTGATAAGCTCACCTAATGAACAGGAATGATCAGGAGGATAGGAAACTCTTAAGATTCTGGAGGTCTCAATTGAAGTTCCTTATTTTGAACTCATGATGTTCGGTACTCATTTGCCACTAGCAATGACATATTTGAAGGTCTCATTAGCCTGATCAAGGCTCTAATCATGAGGTATATGTGATCCTCCACCAGTAGCCAGACTTACCACAAGGATCACGTCGGATCTTACAATCGACGACTGAGGATGTTTACGATATTCGGGAAGCTCAAATAAAGAATATGAAGAATTTTGTGTCGATACGTTTAGAAAGGTGACTCCACTTTCACGATAGCTTCAAACACGAATTCTGAACTAAGGATCAAGGGTCGTTACAGCGCTTAAGTACTTCAGGTAGGAAGAAGGCAATCTTCTCCACCAATCGTCAGATCCACCATTGGTCATTAGGACACAAAACCTGTTCAAAGGTAAACATATATTGTGTTGCAAAAGACATTATTTTACTTGGCAAACTTGTGATGTCTGGAACAGGAACTGTGTAGAATGTTCAAACACATCTCTGAAGCAAGGACTCCATCCAAAGCCAACTCCTTAGAAATTCTTGAGAGACAAGTGCTCTGAACTCATGGAAACTTAGCACTTTTTTCAAAACAACAAATTTTTAAAAGCACCCCCTAATAGAAGCCACTAGGTATTAAATTCCGTTCCATGAAATCTTTCTAGAAGCATTAAAGTAAGATGGCTTGAGGGTGTAAACTCAGTTCCTATGCAACTTGTTTTTGTCCGTTCTAAAACTTTGTCCGCCAACGCATCTTCTGCAAGAAATGGAATGTTCTATGAAATTGAGCCAGTGCATTCTCTCGTTTTACTGTTTGGTGGATGAAATTGAAATATGGAATCCGATTCCGTAGTGCATTATTCTTATTTCGCTCAGTTCAACGCCCGGCGCACGAATACTGTGTTGTTATTTATTTTTCCATTCCTTTGAGTTTTGTTTTTTGTTACTCTGCACCATTTTGCCATTTGACGTGTCTTTTCGCATTATCACCTTGCTGATCACGATTTAAGTTTTCCAATAAATACACTCGCACAAGGACCTTTGCACGCACCAATGTTCTGCCGGCAGTGCACGTGTAACCCGCCTTGGAACATACAGCCTGCCAAGAGCAAATGCTTCCTTTCGTTATCTTCTAGTAAACTTTGGTAGTGGTAGTGGGAAAAGTTTATACGCCACGCACTGTTGGCACCAAAGGAAAAGGGGTGCAGAAAAGCTATTCGGTGGAAAAAAAGGTGATCACACCCGCTTTCATGTCATGATTGATAAAGTTGTCTGCTGTGCTTCTGTTACTCCATCAAGTTTGTGATGTTTCAGTAGGAAACATATTTTGTGGGGAATTTTTTTGGTAGGATTTTTATGTTAAAAATAATGCTTCATGTAGAATCCTTTTTCCCAGAAAAATGATACAGAAGGTACCGAGCCGATTGCGAAACCTAGAGGAAACTTTTGCAATGTGTTGAAAATTGGATCTCCAACGTCATCTTTACCTCCATTTGTAACTCCTAAGAAAACGATCGCAGCTGCCCCATTCAAGTTGAAGGGTATGGAAATGAAATGCTCACAAGCATACGATTTTAGCTAACATCAATCGCACCTTTTCCCGTCGTTGTGCAGGACAGTCCGTGTTGGTTTATGTGTATCGTTTACATGGCTAACCCTTCGGGATGTTTCTGGCCGTTCCGCTTCGGAGGCTCCTTGGGCAGCTGATCAAACTGTTGATTTTTTATGTCCGTACGATCGCGTCCAGTCACGACCAGACGCACAAACTTTCACCTCTTCCCGTGGACGCTCTGCACCGACAGTGACTTCCGGATGCTGTGATGTTGCGAACGGCGTATCGTTGACACGAAGCTTGTCTCGCAGGCATTTCCGGCCGACGAGAGCCCGATCCGACGCTGTACCGTCATCGGCCGGCAGCACAGATACCGGTGAAAGTGTTGCCGGAAGACGCCCGACACGCAGTACAGGGCGACCGGATTGATACAGGAGTTTAGGAAGCTGCGTGGAAAGAGATGGAAAGACAGGAGAGATGGACGATTTAATGATGTTTTGTATTTTCCATTAGGTAAAGAATTGTTTTTATAGCTATTACAGGGTATTTCGGATAAATTTGACATACTTAAAATAGTTTATGTTGTTTTGTAGGTTAGAGATATTAATGCACACTGTTTGTCATGGAAAAGTTTGATCTTTCTCTATTTATATTCCAAACGTCAGAGAAGTTAGGAGCGTGGATCTAACCTGAATTATGAAAGAGAAAAGCCCTAAATCTTTCTCCAATCCAAATGTTTGGCCTCCAAACTTTCCATACTGCAAAGTCATAGATTATTTTGTATGTTCCAAAGGAGCATTTAAACTGTCTAATGCTGGATATTTTTAGTTAATCTGGAAAGCAGTGTAATAGTTTACTCTGTCTGTATTTTTTCGAATTCATTAAATTGAGTATAGCAGCTATAGTTTTTCACAGGATGCAAGAGAGTGGCTATAGGATTTCGAATATTCTAGTCACTTTTCTGAGATTAATAAAGTCAATTAAATTTCAAACATCAAGAAAATTTCCACTCCACTTTCAAAACGTTTTGGGCAATCTGGTTGAACAAGGTGTTTTATTTTTCATACAACCAAAAATAAAGAAAATAAATCAATTTGCTCTTATTGGTAGCAAATTCTTCACGAAAATTACTTTCAGTGTACGCTCTCCCTTCCAGTAGACATCGAATAATGGCGCTTTAAACGATGTGAACAAAACATTGCATGAAAAATTGAGCAAATATCGACCGAGAGCACATCCACTTGAGAAGCACTTGAAACGTTTACTAAGCCCGCCTTGATCGTTGCTGCTAATTAAGGAATGAGTGGTAAAGTAAATTACAGCTTCCGTTTAACGAGTTCGATGCCAGAACCCGTATTTTTCCAGGCGTCGGAAACTATGCAGCGAAATGTGGGAGGAACAAAACACATTACAAAAAGTAGAAAGAAACGAAAATAGTTTCAATCTTTTGCAGGAACGTGAATGAAATTCTTAGCGTCTTGCCTATCGCTTCTCTATAGCTACATTCCTGTCAACAGGGTAAGGTTTGCTTCCTGCAACAGTCTACAGCATATCTTTACCATCATACATAGGTCGCAGGAACACTGTGTTCCAATGTTTTCGTAGAATTTATTCGGAAACCTTCAGTGCGTAAGGAAAACTGTGCCGCGTGAGCTTATGGCGGTTGTACCGCGAAAAACAGAATGAATGAACAGATTTTCAAAAGAGCTTCCATTAAATATATGTACCGTAAGCGAGAATGCTGAACTTTTAGGTTATGCATGGAATTGAATGCACCCGCTAAGAGAGATCCTCATGGCACGTTACACATAAAGCTAACCGCGAAAACTACGGCATACTTCCAGGACTGTTGTACAGTGAATGGAACAACTTCGCTAGTGCGAGAGTATAACCTATCTGACATGCGGTGAAAAGTTTTCCCCATCACTGGCACATCCAGAAATAGCTTGGGAAAAGCCATCGTGCATTGATGAACAATCGCACGGTCCACACCCAATCTCCCTTTCATAGACATAGTTTTCGGATGGAGGGAACTTTCATGATGGATCTTCTTCTCCAGGCTATCATGTCCGCGTCATACCCAAAACGCCCGTTATCGGATGGGGAAGATTTATGAGATGGGTTCCGCCAAAAGCGACCGTATCAGTGCGCCATCAACGTCATGGGCAAACAATTTTAAATCTCTGCTGTGAAAATTCTACCGATCGTTTCGGAACGACGAGCTCCAAACACGCTGTACATTTCCTATCGAATGTGATGTGCTCTGCCAATGAAACGTTGCGTTTGCGATACAAACAAAGAAAGGCGCCGAATACAAACACCAACGGAAATCTAATATTCTCCAAATACTTGCTAGCGCTTGAAAGTACTGGAAAAATCAATAAGCCCTTTAAAGCCGGTATAACTGTCAGAGCTAGATGGTTCACAATTGCCAGTCTGTGTTTCAAGCTAGAGTCTGTTTGAATTTAGTAAGAATTCTTGAAATTGTTTCATTAACATTTATTCAATAAAACATTTTTCCAACTTTGCTTTATCAATCAATGAAGATAACACCTTTGACAGCGGCAATTTAGTTACTAAAAAAAAATGTCAATAAATAAATTAATTTACTCCAACATATTGACTGATACTGCGGCTAGACAGTGTCATTACATTACAAGTGTTAAAATTAATGAGCATGAGGGGCTCCAGATTTATATCACACTCAACAACCACAAAGGCTACAAAGTGCGCAATAACACTGAACCAGTTAAGGGCAAATTGAGAAAAAAAAGCCTTCTGCAAATAAAGCCTTCTGACTGATGAAGAGATTCATCGCTCAATGCTACGACCATGAAACATAACGGCAGGCGTTTTACGATGGTCGAAATAAAGATTCGTGAGCCCGAGCCGTATCCTAATCATCCCGCACAGGATCTTCCGACTGTTGACGATGACGTGTAGAACCGAAGTGTTTGCAACGAGCATGACGGATCGTCTTTAGGTAATCGGTCTTCAATCAAGTGATCTACTGGCCAAGGTTTAGCCATTATTTGCTCTGAGTCAATAATGGCGCCAAGTGTCGCTAACGAATTCTCGTTACGTTTGCATTTAACGTTCCCCGAGTGTTGTTTTGAGATTGGTGATGCATAAGGAGGAATATTTCCAATTAATTTCATGATCTGTTAAATTGGCTTGCTTTTTATTCGAGGAAATTGTGTAACAGTTATTGTGAGGGTAATTTTTCAGCTTCATTGCATTTTTACGCTTGCATTGATTGTTTGATAATTTTGGGTGCGTTTTCGAATCGTTTCTGGATCACCAATACCTGAGCAACAGACTATCGAGAATGATGTGCCGCTAAAAAGAAAATTTTTTACCTATGATTTTTGATAATATTTTTTTTTTCCAAAATTATTACGTTTTATTTACATAAGAACTTAAAGATAGGTAAACTGATGAATTCTGATTGGAGTGAAAATTTATTATTATCTTATCCGTAGTATTCGCATATCGCCAACAAAACCAAACATGTCGTAAGGTCAAAAATATGAAGCATATCGGCAACACATGTTACCATTACAAACTTATTAGAGCTCCACTGCATCCAAACGCATCCCATCGCCCAATAATTGGCATACATGTTTGAAATTTATCTTCAAAGCTAAACATAGGTTTTGACAAAATTGGAATTTAAATCAAATGTATCATTTCGAAAGTAACTTAACCGCCATCAGTTACAAATTAGTCTCTACGGATGTGGAAATTTAATGACATGGAAGTAATACAAACCAGTTAATTAATTGTTTCGGTTTTTTTAGGCTAAACATTAGCAAGAATTCACTAGACATTAAGGTTGATGCCCAATTTTAGTGGCAAGTGTGGTTTGTAGCGTGACGAATGGAATGATTGGCTATTTTTAATCTGTGAGTAAAAGTGTACGAACAGATTCAAAAAAAGCCAATCACCACTAACACAAAAAAGTTGTATTAAAACAAAAAAATAAATTATTGTAACCATTATGGTTGATTGATTACTCGGTGATTCGTTTGAGGGTTGCCACATTGAAGGGCTTTAAAGTATTTAAAATCTATTGTATTCGGTTAAAGTTCAAAACAAAAAAATGAAAGTTCAAACAAAACTTTGAAATGGTCAAAATGGAAAATTGAATGACTAATTGTTTGAAATATCATGCAAAATAAAATTGAAATACAATAAACCCATTAGCTGCCTTCTCATGCTCCTTTTATTGTGCAATCACATTTCCACTGTAAATTCTACTCCATCACTCTCGACTGTGGTATTTACCAATATTATGGTAATGCTGCTGAACGACATTCAAACGACGGCAGACAGCATCAATGTACCATGACGATGCACGATGGATACACTAGCGACAGAAGGAACTGGCGCCTGTGCGGTCACAGATTAATTGATCGTCATCACCAAAGACAGGAACGGGTCGTTCACAGTATCATTCGGCGAACTGACATGACTGGCATGTCACACTTCCTGCCCACGCCCAATGGACGGTCACCGAACCGTAACGAACGCTAACTCGAGCGATAAAATCCCCAGTGGCTACCCCAATTGTCCGAGAAAAAAAAATCCCTTGCCAAATGTCTTACCTGAGACAGAACCCAGTGATGCGGAAAATGTGCCAGAAGTCATCGTACTCTTCCTCGGCGTGCGGATTCAGATAGTACCACAGCTCGACCACGTGGTGCGGCAGAAAGCACACGATGAAGACAATCACGAACGTTATGACCATGCGGGCCACGTGGCGACGGGCACGGGCCTGCGAACGGCTCTGGGGTCCCGCATTCTCGCCCGGCATTTCCCGCGCGCTCGTGTGCAACCGGTGTGCCATCAGTACGTAAAGGATCCCGATGATGGACAGCGGCAGGAAGTAGTAAACGATTGAGTTGAGCACCGTTTTGTACCTGGTTTTGGGGCGAGTTAGGCAGCGGCATTAGCATCGTCAGTCTTGAACCATAATGGAGTAATGCTTTTAAAACCAAAGAGATTTTATGATTATCAATTTGTCAGCCATCTGCACAGGCACAGACGGTGTCTCGAACGAGCTCGAGCGAAACATTGGCAAACGATATCATTAGTCATCAGCAATGATAGATGGCACGATACCCAAACTCATGTCCCAACTAACTTACTTGGAATAGTCGGAATTCTTCGCCCTTGGACCAAATGGGGAGCAGTATTCGATGGTTTTGTTTTGGAGGTGTACAACCACCACTTCGGACATCACTACGGACGGTATTGCACAGATAATGGCCAGCACCCAGATAAGAAACGCCACAATCACTGTCAATGGCCGTGTCTGTAAGCAAACCGGGAAGTAAACGTTTAGTAAAATAGATCACGAAGTGTAGGAATGTGAGGAATGGTTTACCTGTAATTTTCGGAGTGGATTTACAATGGCACAATACCGATCGGCAGACAGTGCGGTCAGCGTGAATACGGACACACCGATGGAGATTTCCTCAGCAAACTCGGACACCCGGCAAAGGGCATCGCCCCAGGGCCAAGATTCCAGTGTGTAGATCATGGATGCGAGTGGTACGCAGATCAATATCACCAGCAGATCAGCTAGAGCTAGAGAGAATATGTACCTGGAGGAAGAGGAGAAAGAGAGGACAAATTGATTTTATTAAAGTTGAAAGCTTTGCAAGTTAATTCTTGTCATTGAAGCTGATATCTTAATTCATTTTGTGAGTAAATGAGTAAATAGTCTTGGGATGAAGATTTACCAAACTGAAAATATTAAAATGATGCTGGCAGCATCAATGGCTCTGTTAAAATTTTTTGATAACTTCAGGAGTGACGCACAGATATTCGATCGCTCGTTCGAAGTCGTCCAAAACATCAACTACCTTGGGACATACAAATTTGAGGTATAGTTGTGGAATGATGAAAGCGAATATGCTATTACGATGAGCTCTATGAGTTGTTAGATGAACTAGCATGCCTGTCATGCGAATGTCACCGGATGAGCCCGCTTCGTAAACCCCTTTAAACTAGTCCTCATAGGCGGTGGAAATTTGGTAGAGCAAAACTGAGTTCAGTGATGGCGTTGAAGTATCTGTCACAAACCCTGGGAGACGTATTGATGGGCGAAGGCCATTGACAGTGAGCGATTGCCAGAATTTCGGGAACAGGCCAAAACCATGGCGTGGCACCTTACTTTATTAACATATCTGCCATTTACACCGTTTTAGCTGAGGTATTGGAGAAGAGAGCCTAAAAGTATGCAATGATATTCACTAAAATCTAATACCGTTCTTCGTCAGTTATGTCAAACTTTTTTAAGACATATTTGAAAATCGATTCACCCAATTACAGCCGAGGTATAAGCCAATTAGTATATAAAAACGCCAAAACAGTATTTTTAAACAGAGTAAAAATCTCTACTTTGAGGAATATGTCGAGGAACATTGTTCTCCACAACTACCAAATGTTGCATAGAGAATATCCCGATTATGATTCCACTTCAAGAATGCCACTCTTCCCATTTGATGTGACATTCTATTTACCATTTGTAATTACTATTCTAAAGCCTAAAAGCTCGTTCCTCCGGCCCGACGATAATTAGTTTTCCACCGAAAACTTTCCCGTTGCAAGCAGTTCCCGTACGTAAAGCACACGTACTCGTCGGAACTGAAGTTCCGCGGTTAAGTTTACTCACTATTAGTGTTTTCCATTTACCGTGCGCATGGTTTAGCAGCGTTCTGAATCAACGGGCGGCGAAATTATACGCCCGATTGCGTACACAGCACATGGGTATTTCGGAACGTACGACAAGTGCTTAAGGGCACTTTATGTTGTTTACAGAGCGCGGTGTGCACAGCAACATTCTGGCGGATGGTTCGCCACTGGAAGGTTTTGTTCTTACCGTATAACGGCGTCTTACGTTTCTGTGGAGGTGCAGGGAGAGGAAGCGTAAGTTAAGCAGGTGACCTTTGCACGCGTGAAGAAGATTAAGTTTCCTTTGCTGCACAAAACGAGCTTACATTGGGAGAGAATATTCAGAAATACGAAAAACCGGCACACATACACTCGTACGTATACGGATTCGTCACGCATGGTTTCGTCACGTTCTGCGATCAATTGCTTATACTGTAACAACATCCTGCAAGACGATGGATCTCACGTTCCGTAATGTTCCCGAAAGCTCCACTAATACATCTTGCTGATCATCGTCCTTATGCGGGCAACTCTTTCCTTCCAGGCACATCTCCAATGCCGTGTGTCGGTATGGGGGAGGTAAATTGAAAGTATTCACTTCAGACGCTTTTCTTTACGCTTCAGCAAAAAGGAAGAAATAAAACCGCACCAACCGATAGAACCAACACTATCACCCAATGGGGGATGGGTGGGATAATGAGCGAAAGGTGGCTAGTGGGATGTGCCTCGCATGTTTTGACCTTAGGCGAACGCATTCTCATCTCAGCAATCAATCACTCGTTCGCACTTCCAGCAGGCAACCATATTCGCACCCGGGCAAATCGACGTGCTTAAGGCGATTCGTATAATGGTACGTAAAAACAAATGTTCGACAGCGATTGGACGTGACAGCAGCGGGTCTCGGAGTGGAATCGAATGAAGAGCAATACCTGAGCTGTGCCACAAGCCAGACACCATGTACTTCGTACACTCTATTCCCTATGTTAAAAAAAAAGCAAAATGAAGGACGAGTGACGAGAAACAGGAATGGAAATGATGGACTATTTGGCATTCTACTTTTTGTTCTCCATGCCGGAAGCCGGATTGTGAAGGTCTCGGAAGAGAAGCTTTTGCCGACGCAGGTTACCGACGTGTGTGGTTTTTTTTCGTTGTTGTTGTGGCCGGTGTTGTAAGGCAATGATGCAAACATGACGCTCACAATGATTTGGAGTACAAGGTTTTAGCATAAAGTCAGTTGATTTCACACACAAAACACAAAACAAGATGGAAAGCCGGGAAGGTAGGAATGGAAGGCGAAGAGATGTGAAAATCATTTGCACAAATTGGTAGCATCTCGCATCCACATCCGTTAGCAACCCAGGGAGCAAAAAAATGGGTTCTCTAGCTTGGTAAAAGTCGAACGATTTTACGTAACAGACTGTTATGTGTAGATTAGCTGTTTCCACTCCACTTTACGACCATTGTGCAATGGTTGGGGATGTTCTTCGTTTGTGAGAATTAGCATGATCTCATGTAAAACAAGCACAACTAATTGGAAGCTGTTGTGGTACACTTTCCATATCGTCTATCCTTTATCTTTATTGGAAATGATTTAATATATTTCAACCTTACTTAAACTAACACTAACGTGTTTAGATCAACAACAGTTGGGTTTGAAATGAAATTTTATTGGATTCTCTGACATTATTTACATCAAACTGGGACAGGTATGGGATATCATGAAAGTTGGACAATAAAACATATAATAATTGCAAACAGCAAGATCTGAAATACAATAGGGAGTTTGATTCATGTAAAGCGCATTCCACCCACTATCCTATTAGTATTAAAATGAGTTCACCTAATTAATTCATGCCCGAGATGAATGCATCCACGTGGACGATGGAAATAAGGATCGTGCTGTAGCTGCAATGAATTTTCCAACCATCGAAGCATTATTTTTCAATAAATAAATTTCGTGTTGAACGAAGATTTCCTCCTACTCATTATTGCTGTTAAATACACGTGTAGAGCAATCATAAAACAAAAGCACGATTTGAAAGTAAATCGTCTAGATAAAAAATCGTTCCTAATGGTACCTTTTTGGTATTTTTTTTTCCAATAAACATTTTATAAAAATGGTAAATCAAGCTTTACACAAAATGTTGCTATAATTATGAATTGAATTGAATAATTCCTGCTTTTTCTTTAAGAATTCAACTATAGCTTAAAGGCGTTGACCGGGATAGGTATATAACAGATATTTACCGGCATGAATCGAAAATGAATCCCACGTGGCTGGGTATCCACTACATCAAAAGAGTCAATTGATCGATACGAT
>KB663610.1:8212729-8343180 GCA_000349025.1 Anopheles minimus
ACTTATTTCTATCGACTGATGAAAAAATAGATAAATAAATAAATCAAGCAATTGAATGGTGTTATCGAATGAATGGTTGGTTCTTGAATACTGTTTTTTTTAAAATCTTATAATCAAAACAATATACCGTATTTTCGTGTAAATAAGGCTTCCTTTTGTTCAGGATTTTTAAGTAGAAAGGCGAGGATGATGTTATATTTACATTAGAGATTTAGACTTAGGAAACTTACATGGAGATTTCTAAATGTCGTGTACATTATCTGATTTGTTAAAAAATTTAAACGTTTTCTTGACCCTGTATAAAGTGTTAAAAGTGATTCGTAACATTTATTGCGCACTTTGGCCAGTGTGGCTTGACACTTAAGTTTCAAATTGTGTTCGTAATTTTTAATATTTTAGAACACTGATGAAATTATTTATTTTGGATGCCTAGTTGCAGACAAGCCGTTCGTTAGTGCGATATGGATTTTTGTAATAGACATATTAATGATTATACTAAGTGAATCCCCCTATCATCAGTTTGAGGAGGATTGGAATTTGGAAGGTATTAGAATAGCTCTACTGATGGCTTGCGTTTGAGTTAAGGTTAATTCCAATTATTCTGCCGCTTTTTGAGGAACAGCTAAAATTCAATTTCTAAAAACTGATTATTTTTTAAGTCTGTCCAAAGTGTTCGGGTTCATTTTTAATAATTTAAACTGCATCTAAAAAACGTTTCAGAACACAGCATACAACAAACGCGACTTTAAACAGTCTCATTACAATCATGAAATTTATTTTGAAATTAAAATCGTAGTCTTTTATGACCCAATTCTTCCAAGGTCACTTTAAGTAATCACTAGCTGTCAGTCTATTCTGTTACTCGATTCTTTCATTTTACTCGAAAAAGAAGATTAAAAGCTACTCAGCCTATACAGCCTACACCAGCGCCATCTAACGCACAATGTCAGGAAGCAGAAATGTCAATTTTGAAACATAATTTAAATCAGCATGTTTACGAACAAACAAATGCATCGTTTTCACTTACGTGTTGGGAATGTTGCGCATCGCCCTGTGTCGCAGAAATATCACCACCAGCGTTCCATTTCCGACGATGCCAACGATAAAGATGAGCGCAAACACTACGGGCACAATGTACGTTTCCGGCCGCTGCTCATACGGCACGTAATCATCGACGATCACATCATCCCGTGCCATCTCCTTCGAATGGGTTGTTTCGGCCGGGGCAGGGCTGGTCCATGGTGAGCTGCCCGCAATCGCATCGCCCGAAAGCAACCGAATTGACTTCTGTATCCGATTCACCCCATCCATCCCGTCTAGCAGTGTCGGTTCATCCGCCGTGAAGCTTTCGTTTAGATTTCGATAATACCGGAAGGCGGACATTTTGAGAGGTGCGTTGCTAGTGCGTATCTAAAATTTCGAATAAATGTAGGTACGGTTGTTTGAAATAACGCTGAAACAAAAAAAGAGCAAATACATTGTTTGTGTCACTCGTGATAGTTGTCATGCTGGAACGAATACATTTATTGCATCCAATGGGGCAGCGTGAAAAAGTGAGCAAAACATAAAACAGGATTCCATCATGATCATGGGTATCGTGTAGTGTGGCTTTGCAGCGAAAAACTTGCGCTTGCGAGCGCAGTAACAAAACTCGTCAGGAGAAATAAACGTTCAAAGGAACGAGTTGTAAACTGTTGATATGAAATACGATTCCTTTGCACCCGTCACAAGCGCACAAACAGCAATGTCAATTTAAATGCAACTTTATTCGATGGAAAACATACGTATCGTACATCGCGTTGCATGTTGCCCGAAGGTACGGAGGAACATTCCGGATAAAGGGCCTCAGTGCACAACACTAAAATACGCCTGTTTTTATAGAGTTTCGAAAATTCCCACACCACAACAAAAAATAAATAAAAAATAAAATAACATCCACCCATTTGCCTTTGGACCCTGGCACGATCGAACTGCTGTCAATCGAATTTCCAAACACGTGCCCCGTTTGCTAGTGGTCCGCAACTTATTCGGTAAGCTTTTGGTTTGTTGTAGATCCCTTTCAGTGCGTTGGTTATTTATATGATAATTTGTTTGCCATCGAACCCCACGTGTACTGGCACTGTTGGTGGGAAAACTTTCCCACTACACCCGAAGCAAAAAATGGACTTGTTGTAGCGGGAACTTTTTCAAAACCTTGTACAAATACAGAGATGTACTTTTTTGTAGTTTTTTTTTGCTACCTCAACGTACTAAAGGCGATAAAGTGTAAGCGGGCTTAAGCAAAACATCCATTGCTTAGGTCTTGTATTTGGGTAGATGTCCCTGGTAATGATTTTCATGGTTTGTTAACAACATTTTAATTGTTTGCTAAAACACTTTCTGTGGACAATCTAATCACCATCCATCTTTTTGGTAAATTTGGTACGTAAAGCATGTCGTTAAATTACTTTAAGCCCACTGAAATGTATGGCACAGTGGGCTCACCACTTTTAGGTAGATGTTTATTGGGTCCATTAAAGGTTGTTTACATTACGATGCCAATTTACATTCAATGTCTGCTTCTTTAGTGCAGAAAGGGTCGTGTTTCATGACTGTAAAACATTTGTTAGTGAAATTTATTGAAATGTCAAAACATGTATTAATTTTCGATTTAATTATCTGATGAATGAAAAATTAGATAAACTTGATGCCGTATACATACTTTGATAGTTTTTTTTATTAATATATTCTAACCGTCAAAAGGCAGCTTTTCCTGGGTGCTAGTCTTTATTAAAAAAATAAATAAATCAAATAAACTTTTCAAAATGAAACGTATAACAATCGTTATAGAAAAGAATATTGATATTATGAAAACACCTACTTGTAGCTAATGTTGATATCTAAATGAATATAATCATATGAACTGTACGACTATAATCAAGGCATTAAGCTTGTTTGCCGGAATCTTAGTATAGATTTAAGATTCACATTCTCAGCGCTCTCCCTCCCTCTCTCGCGTGAGTCCATCTTAAGTAGGCTTATAATGCCAGCTTCAGTTCTAAATCCACCTTCAAGCCCCGGCTTGACACTTGCATTCCGAGAACACCGTGACGTCAAATCCTTACTTCACAAGATGCACAACAAATTCCTCGGAGCGCGTAAACTGCTCATAAGAGCTTTATGCACTGCCAAGCACCATTTCTCAGATGCACATTGTGTATTGTTGTGTAGCTTCAGATTACACCATATCGTTGCTCGAGGCCAATCTTACGGCAGCCACTGCACCGTGCACAGTAAGTCCAAATGGATTTGGCCTGTCATAAATGTAAGCTTCTTCATTTTAAGCTACACCCGCACCGTGTAAGCTTTTGCTGTGGAATGGAAACACACGTTCGACTTATAAATTTATTCACGCTTGGTTTGTACGTATTTTATCCTCTGCCAGGTTTGGTCTATCTTTTTTTATGAGGATTTTTATTTTTTTGCTCCCAATAATCTGTGACATAATAGTAAAATACATATTACCAGCATGGTATAAAAAAAAACCTGCTACAACGATAAAAGATATCTCCAAGGCACAATCACATTTGGAAGACGTTTTTTTATTCATGTAAAACAGCCATTGCGAATAGAGGACCATTTGAAAAACTAGGAAGGCATAAACCACCAGGCGTCTCCACTCTGGAGGGCAGATCACATAGATACGAATAATAAAGGATGACATTTCAAATGTTTAAAAAGGAAACCAGAGCTTTGATTTTTTCTTGTACAGTAAATCAGATGTTATAAAGAACTTTAAGCAATTTCGGGACAGATGAAGCGATCAATAGCAAACTAGAATTTATTGCCTAAAGTAACTAGTTTTCCCCGAGATTCTTGAAAAAATCTTTCCACTCTCATTTGATTTAAAAAAAGATGAAATTTACATGTCAATTTTCATATCCTTTACAATAAAACCCTATTAAAATATACACAATTTCATTCAACCATTGTTGATTTATAGTTTTATGGCTTCCATCATCGAAATGTTTAAAAATGTTGGCTTCAACAATGAATATAAGAATTGTTCTGAATTGAAAATACAAATACCTACACACGAAGCCTGAAAAGGGCATGCAAATAAAAGGGACAGTAGTTCTCAACAATTCGTTTCGCATTGTTGGAATATTTGAAAAGCAATCTAAAATCAGAACAAGTGAATGATACACAACTTGAAGCTGAGAATGTTGAACGGCGTCTTATTTTGTGCGTGTACAAAAATGTTACATCTTCAACAAAGGAAGATGGAATGGTACTTTGCAGTATAAGCCCTTCGGAACGTTTTCTTGGCCGAAAAGCTTAGTCGGTCAGAAAATATGGTAAATAATAAATATTGTTCAACTGTTTCTTACCGTTTCAACTGTGTCCGTTTCGGTAACTTCATTAGGAAATTTATGAGCACACCTTGTGTGAATCTTAAAGATAGTGTAACTTTCATGTCGAAATTTATCGCTATTAAGCTCAGCTCGGCAAACCACCCCTAATCTCTATGACAAAGCTTAGGATAGATAAAACCCCCAACACATATAAAAAATCGCAATAAACATGCTGCTATTTAAGCTTTATTAATTCCTTTTTTTCAACCGTGTTTTCCCCCGCGCTCCGAGTGGGAACGATGGTAAGAAAATAAATTGTAATAATTCCTTCCCCCGGATGTGTCGTAAAGTAGCAACAATTTGTGCACCATGGCTTGGATGACTTGGTGTGCGGCTGGTTATTTTCTCGCTTTTCACGATCAAAGAAACCCCGATGGTGGGACACCTTGTACCGCATGTAAATATCAGCCCGCACGTACATGCGCCCCGCTGGTGCTATAAATCAGTTTTGCGAACGCAAACATTGCCCCCGTTTCGTCATTACGCGTTGAGTGAGAAATTACACGCTCCTGGCGCGAAATTACATTACGTTGCAACAGACCGCACTGGAATGGAGTTGAATCGTAAAATCTAAGCAAAAGTTGCATCTGGCTGACGTTAACATCAAGTTGATTCGTCGCGGTTGATTTCACGGACTTTACATGTCTTGCTCCAGCCTGACAGCTCCCACTCCAGGATTCGTGTCCCTTAAACATCTGTCTATATTCAAAATGGCCATTGAGCTAATATTTTATTGGAAACGGAATCAAACAACCCCACGATGAGGGTACCTTTTGCGATTTGAACGATCGTCGTTAATGGTAATGTTACGTAGGTAGCTGTTCTAATCCTTCTAAACGTCCGAAACCTCTTGGTGTATTTTCGGCGCTGAATACAACTTTCCCACGCGTTCTCCATATCGGAATGATAAGATATCGTGTTTGTAAAAGCAGTGTCCTCGCCGAAACCGTTGTCGATACATGATAAATTATACACCCTCATTTCCGACGTTCAATTCAATTTCCAAATGTTTACAACCGTATCGGTGTGGGCCGGATGTGGGGGATGGTGAAAAAGGCACACAAATTTTTCCCCACTCCCAATATCCTGTTACGGGTCGGACTTTCAATGAACTATGACTGATATCCATCCCAGCAGTAGCATAAATCTCCGCCCGGAAAGGATGCTGAACAACAAACGCACACACATGCTGGCGAATGGTCAATTCTGGTCACGGGCTACCGGGCGTCTCCATTCGCAGGGCCGGATGGCATGGCGGCTAATGATAGGGGATGAAATTCGGTATCGGATACAACAGGCAACAGGGAATACTGAACAGAGTGTAGTAATTTGCATAGTTTAATCAACTAGCTTAATCCTTACGATATGGTGTCATCCGGGAAGGGTTTATCCATCCGGGAAAAAGGGCTTGCATAAGTTGATGCCTGGAAGAATTGTAACCTATGGCAGTGGTTGACAAAGTACGGATCGCGAGCCCCACGGGACTCTTTGTCACTTTGGAGGTGGCTCTTTGTCAGAAATGATCCATGCTAACCTTATTGAAATTTTGCGAATTCTTGTGTTCTTGAGGTTTTGGGGTTTGTGGGGCCTAGGGCAAGGTATTGAAGTGCCTCAGCTAAATGCGCCGGATCAAACCTTCGAGCTGCTGTATCTCCGCGTAAAATTGACACTGTACAACGATCTGGTTTGATTAAAAACTCTGAAATTCTTACTTATTTGCTTTTCGCTTTGCTTCTTCTTGCCAGATATCACCAATTTCTTCAACTCAGTCAATACAGCGCTATCAATTCGTTGGAACGAAATGCAACCATACTGTGACGCACATAATCGTAGCAATAGCTTATCCTCGGCGGATCGGACCGGCTCGCTTCAATCTTCCGAAACCAAAAAGATAAGCTGTCAGTTCATAGAAAGAACGTTACCCACGCGAGCTCTGCTGGACGGCAACAAAAATCACCCAACGCTGGATAAGACGTTTCATCCCACACATGCCATGTTATTTCGCCGTTCGAAAGGAAAGGTTAGCGAGAAAAACATTATCCCAGCATTTGAACGTGTCCTTTTGAATGCTACGATATGATGTGTGCTTTCGAGTCCGGAAGAGAATGTCACCCCCTACACATCGACGTCACATTCCAATCAACTGTAAATCATGCTTTACCAGCGGCCAAACACTTGAGGAAATGAAATGCGGCCGGTATGGTTGTGTTCATCTTCGTTTTCGGTCACGTTACATTCCCAGGAATCGAGTGTACGCGCAGGCAAGTGATTTGAATTTCAATCTCTTTTTCGACACCTTCCGAGGTTGGTCTAGGACAACTGATCGCTTGATCCAACCAATCGGTGTCCGACATCAAATCGAGTTGGTTCGGTGTCTGATGACACGCTGCGACATACCGCAGTCCGATACGATAAGATGGATGGACGATATGTTTGATTGCTTCAACGTCATGGGCCGTTTAGCTGTGGCATGGTTGCTTTTATGGAATGCAAAGTTTTTTTTTATGATGAGGTCGGGTATCATCTCAAAGGAAGTCAAAGGAAGGACAAGGGCACAAAAAAGGCCAGCATTTGAATGGAGCTCTTTTTTGTCATTTAATAAAGCACTGGAGGATTTTTTAAGACTGTTTCATAACACTTCCATGTGTCCTCACACATGATTCCTATAGCTCGTTGACATAGGCGGCTATCGATACATTTCAAAAGTGAACATGTCCTAACCTGTCCTTCGGAAGAGCATCTCATTATCCTGTTCCAAATCTTGGGCTTGGAAATCTGAGGTATAAATGTATATGCTACCATAAAAAAATCGAATAATATTATTACCCCTACTTCGAACTATGTTTACTCTTCACCTTTTAAATCCAAGAGTAAATTTGTATTGCGGCAATTCACATAACACATCCCAAGCATGTGACCACTCAGAAACCCAATATTAGTATTGGTTTTCAATGTCACCAAAGCGTAGGTAGACCAAAACCATCCTACAGGCTGAAGCGAACCGAGCCGTGCAACGACTACCATGTACACACCTAAACGACCGGATGCATGGAACGAACAAAAGAGAGAGAAAAAATATATTGATTGCTGTTACAGTCGTTTCACCCTAGCAGGATGGTACAGCTCGAGCGGAAACTACTACCGGAAGCGGCATCTAATGGTCTCGAGTTGATTTAAAGTGTTATTTTGCTTTATAGAAACTGAAGTGCACAGTTATATGAAATGGGAACTTTATGTCATTTTTACGCCATTGTATTTTGCCCGCATCGTATCGAACATCGTTCGCTTTATGGTTAAAATGGCATCTCGCACCTTTATGGGGATTTCGTTTGGTGTCTAGAGAATGTTATTACTTATTTTATAGTGTTGTACCATTGAGGAGACACTGTTAATCTGCATGGATATCCTTTAAAATCAATCCAACAGCGTGATAACTTTATTTGTTGGAACATTTCAACAATACGCTTGGAAAATGTGTTAACGACACGAACATTACATTTAAAAGTCTTTCGAGTTCAATCCATTTTGGAAAGGTATTTTCTGTGTTCAGTTTTTCAGAGAAATAAAAGTCGTCTACGATAAGACGGATGTTTATGTAACAAACCACAGCTATTCACACACTTCCCATCGCCGATCACTATAATAGCAAACAAAAAAGCGAAAAACAAAAAACCCGGATAACGAAATTCACGTTTGCTGAGCTTCGTTAAGTGCTAGCGGTGGAGTCAGTGTCAAAATAAGTGAGTTAGAAGTTTAGCGTTACGGCGAGCGGCTCGTACCAGGAAAAAGCTGCTGAGAGACATCAAACTCCCTCGAGGAGTAGCGGTTCAATCGATGGCGCCTTCATTCGAGCTGTCCTAGTCGGTTGCCAATCATGTCCATTTTATTTTCCAATAACGAGCAACAGCAGATAGCCTCGCCTAAGGGCAATGTGATGGATCGGTTCCCTTGGGCACGAATCGAACGCTTAAGTGGTTCGGGTCGGTCAGATTTGTTCGAACCAAAACGAAAAAGATTTTTTTGTGAACGATTTCTAAAGTTTCTTCTCTATAGACGATAACACATATAGCAGACCTTCACAATAGTTGTGAGGTGTTAATAAGTTTCAGAATTAAATGTTTTTTTTTTGCTAATTGTTGTATTTTTTGTTTGCTTCATTTCTAGAAGCACATAGTAAACTCTTCCCAAGTAATTCCACAACTGCTCAAACTTTTTTCGGCTAACAAATGATGATTAATCACAATTAAAACAATGTGACTTTATTGTGTACTAAGCAACACGTGATGTCTCGAGGATTAGTTTGAGAATCAAAGGAAGTACCAACTTGTTGGTGCCTCTAACCGTGATAGGGCTCACGTTGAAGGTGGAATATTAAGGGCGATAAGGTCGACAATTTCGAGGTAGTTGAGGAGTTCTGTGACTTCGAACAGCATAGATCGCTCTCTGATATATCTGGTAATCCTCTATGATCATTACGGCAAAGGACGTTAAAGGACGCCAACGATCTCGACATCTTTAAACGACTGGTGTTACGGATAAGTTTTTGGAAGTATTTGTAAGCGAGGCGTATGTTGAAGGAGTATGAAATACGAACCAGCTGAACAACTGTTCCAGTTATAGCAGATAACCTCAAATTGGCAATGACCTAAAGGATACGAGGGCCAGGGCATGCGACACGTTCGGCACAAAGCTTAGAGGAACACAGTGAGCACTTTACTTGGATCAAGTGGAGCTAAAGCTGTAGGAGGTCGAATGTAGTCAGAGTTTTTGGCTCCTTCTTCTTCTTTTTCTTCTTCTTCTTAGTTGAAAGACTTTTGCGGTCATGTCGTCCATAACATGGCTTACTACACTTTGTAATAAAATTTAGTTAAATAAAGTCCATGCTCACACTACGAGGGAACGGTCCGGGTGGGAATTGATCCACGAACCCTGTCGTGTAAAGACCAACGCCTATATCGCCTCGGCCATCGGACCGCCCTGGCAGGAGCTGGAGAATTTTGAATTATGAAGGATGTTGCAGAATTATGAAGTACAAAATTCTGCTCCCAATGACTTCAGGTTTAAAATCTAGTAGATACACTAACACATCAAACGATGAGCAGAAATTTGCACCGTTAGAATGCAGAATGAAGGTTAATATGTATTGCTATTTACAGAACAGAGGATACTCCAACTTGGAATAAATATTTCACCCGAAAATGGCAATTTTTCCTTCTAAATATCCATCCAAAATCCACCCAACGTTTGTCCTCTGCTTCATTACAACTTCATTAACTACCATCAAGGAACCGAAACCATGATAAGCTCTACTTTGTGTCGCTCGGTTTCTTAGTGACCATCTGCGTACCGTGAAAAAGGAGATGCTTAAAAGGGAAGGATTTCCAATGCTCTTACCAAGCTGAAGGTAAAAGGTCGCAAGAGGGTGAAATTAAATACACATTGCCATTCAAGGAAGGTTGCAGTGTTTCGGTCGAAAATAAATGCTGAAAATTGACTTGTGTACCATCGCACTTTCGGGAAAAGAAAATGAATGCTTTTCTTCCATTTTGATTTCGACGTCGAAAAAAAGGGACCAGATGAAGCAAAGCAGCCAACGAAACACAAACAAGTTTTACAGGATAATACAAGCCTGTTTTCATAAAATTGGTTGCAATATTTGATCGTGGCAGTGTTGCGCTAGTTAATGGAAAATGCCAACACAAACTGTCCCTTTCTGCGACTGTGCAATGCGTTTTCCTTTTGAGTGTCCTTTTTCTTTTAATCCGACCCAAAAACAACGCAAGGTGCTATTCATGCGCCCTAATGAAGTCGTAATCATGTCATTCACCTTACTCATCCAAACAACCGAAGAACTCGTCGTATCTTTTTTTTTCATTCTTATAAGTTACATCCCTAACACACGAAGAAAGTTAATCGGTCCAGGGTCTTCCGTAAATGTTGTCCGGACGAAAATATCGGAAAGGAAAAGAACCAGCACACACAAGAATGCCTTTAAAGCACGAGCAAATTAAACAAGCCACCGTACGGAAACGCAACCGGTCGAGCCTGTGGAAAAATGTTTCTCGGGTTGTTTTCTCATGCCTGCAAACTTAATGAAAGATTTGCTGGGATTTCCGCATAACCTTTCCGGGGAAGCAAACGAAGAAGAAGAAAAAAAAACTTCGCTTCCCCATGGTCATCGACCAATTTACGGAAGGTTGTATGATGTTTGTTTTGGACAAATATTAAAATTCTACCTCAGAACGCTGAAACCGATCCCTTATCCCTGTGCCGTCGTTCGACTGTGATGAAACTCAATCCTAACCAACCATCCCCATTACTTCCCATAGGCCAGTGTTGCAAAATTTGACGCATATTTCAATGATTCCCTTTCCCGTGCTGGGTCCGTTATCCGGCTGGGGGATTGCATTAAAAGTTGCGCAATGCCAAAGGGAAAACTTTGTGCCTACTTTCAACCCGTAAAGCGTTACTTCAAGCGTGTTTGTTTGATACATCTGTGTTTTGCTTTTCCTCGTTGTACCACCGCACAGGGATTAAATTAATCAAACTTTGAAGCAAATTTTAATTGCTTAATTTAACGAAGCTTGAGAGAGCAAATTAAAATACACCGATCAATCCCGTAATTTGTAAAGAGTTTGTGCATAGTTTAGTGTTTTTGGATCGAGAAGATTGTTTTATAAATTTTGAAAATCAACTTAAAGTGCATGCTGCAGTAATAAAAACATTGGGAGCACTTGGCTTATCACGAAATAACCAACAAAATATTCGATTATACTTTAAGAGTCATGATACAGACTTTATAACAGAAATGAATCTCAATATCTATAGTACAAACCGTCATAATCCGTCATAATTAATTATGTTAACGAAGGTGGAAAGAAAAACAGTCACATCAACACCACAAGAAAGCATTTAACTCTACTCTCAGGTCTGATGCATTAAACATATGGTGAGGCAAAGAAATCATCGTCTATTATGAATCAAAACAGATAATTCATTCATTATTCAATTGATATGCCTCTTTCATTAGGCATACTTTCTACGCTATCTATAATCTGACAGAAATATCTTAATTGGTTTTAGTCGAGAAAAGTTTTCCCCTTTTCCTTCATCGTATCACCATGTTATCAGCTAAGAAGACGCATGCTGTGTAAAAGAATTCAATGTTATCAGCTTGCTGAAGAATTTATATATTTCACTATAAAATCATTAGACGATGTGGTAAGCTATTTTGTCGAAACTTATTTGTTCCAAAGAAGTCTGAGTATGGTAGATTTTCTGAAATCTCAATTTCCCACCATAATGATAATAAGCAGTATTCAATCTACTCTTTGGATAATCTAAGGTTATGGGATCTCATCACCAAAATCTCTGTCTAGACGCATGTTAAATCATTACTTGAAGAATGCGACTCGAAGCTATGGAGAGCCTTCCACAACGTGTCCTCTCGACGTGGACTATTGACAGCTTCTACAGCATAGAATCCATGCCGTACCAGTGTGAGATTTTCTAGGTCATTTGTACAAATTATTTCGTATTCTCATGTTGTTTCTTTTCATGTCTCGAATTTTGTTGTTTGGCGTGGCGGTATGTTGAAACAAAATGATACATCAATAGACTAAGGATCTGAGAACATGCATAAAGCTCATTGTCGTGACGCTCATTGCACCATGATACAAGCATGTGCTTTTGTTATTGACACAATAAACTTCATGTTTTCACCACACTATTTCTCGGTGTCACACAAAATAAATTGTACATAATTCTCAGAATAACCCAAAACCAGAGTAACTATCGAGTGTTTTTACTCTCCTACAACCTAACAACAGCTGCTTATCATAATTATTTACGTCCCGAACACCAAAAAAAAGCCCCAAAATTCCCAACCGTGCTGGAATGTTTTCCACGAAGCGATATTAAAAATCGTTTCTTAAAAATAGCACCTATTCTTCGATGCCAAACTATAGAAGCAAACAACCCTCCGCGGCAGATGCCAGATGAATTTAGCGTTCATTCGCGTCATTCATTCTTATGCAAATTGTGGAAAGCAAATTATAAAACCCGCAGGCACCCGACCGTACAACGAAATCACGTTCCAGCGCCATTCCCCTAACCAGCACGGGTAGTGGTTTTTTGGAGATAATTAGTGCATTCGTTCATTGATGGCGCCCGTGTAATGGAGCCGCCTGCAACCATCGGCTCTACCGGATCCGGAGCGCTCGTGGGATGGTTCGTTAGTGTGTGCGTTGAAAGTTTAGATCTCTTAGTGTGTTCCCGTACCGGTAGTAGCAACTGGTTGCTATCGGAATGCTTAATGACGCACTTTCGTGAGCAAAATGTTTTATTGTTGGAATACTCACAGCCTTGTAATAAAGCTAAAGGCCGTATTTTCGTACGGTAAGCTTTTACGTCAAATTCTGTTGAAGTTCATTTTAAAGCATTGAAACAACATGACTCACACATATTTTTCATTTTAAAGATATTTCCGTTTCTGCGATCGGCATTTCTGTGTTTAATGGAATCGTCACGCAATTCGGCAATAAACCACAAAGCCATTGCTACTGACAATGGAAACGCATTGGAATTCCGGTGTCATTTCAAGCCATCTGCTTCCGTTTTTATTTAATTAAACAGAAAGGAGAATACGGCAACGGTTGTACAGTAATTAATATTGTTGTTGTTTGCTTAAATAAAATTGAACATTTTGTTGAAGATATATTGAACTCAGCTCAAACTTCACTGAAAGTCTACCAATCCATGACAGATATTGCGAACTTATTTATTAAAGAAATTCATTACGATCGATAGGAAGCGATTGGACACATGGCATGTTATTGATAATTTTTTTCTTCATACACAACTGGCGACCGTTTGGCTGGAACACAACTTGAGCCCCGCCTGGTACAACGAGCTGAACTTCACGCTGTTATCCCAAAAGTCATCTCCCGTACCCCGGTTCCCTGATGGAACAATAGGGGATTGATTTTGCGCATGGTCCGTTTAGGGTTTAGCTGAGGTTTGAATCGTTTCATGCTTCTTTTTCTTGTGTCCTGACTTTTGACTCCCGTCCACAGGCAAACAGAAAAATAAAACTTTCACCACTAGCAGCAGCGATAAAGCACATTTGTTCACATACAATTGAGCATTGAACCATGCCGCAAATAGGCGCCTTTAAGCGCCCCAAACTTTGCCGCCGCTTGAACCCTGCCCGTGGAATGTAATATCTGAGACGAAGGTAATAAATTGTTCGTTATGATTACACTCACAGGCACAGGCATCCGGGCACTTGTCACCGGGCCGCCGGAACATGTGTGGATGGTGCTTAAGAAGTGGTGGAAAAATAGCTTCATTCGCCATGCTCCATGGTGTCGTAGAGCTAGAATGTGTGGATGTTCGTTTAATGTCACACGATCCGCTTTTGGATCTGCAGAGGCAGAAACAGAAGCAAAAGTTTACTAACATTAATCACCATTCACTGTATAATTTGGACATTTTTGTTGCAAACGGATATGAACCATGCTCTACGCAACAATAAAGGATATTTAACATATCCGAGTGTATAGGAAGAGTGTATTATTTTCTTGATGGTTGATTAAATTAAATGCTTTATCATTGTGAGATTCCGATGAAATTTGAATTCATTTTGAAACGTTTGATCTTGAGTTTGCTAATCTTTATTTTTCAAATCTATTGAGTTCATCCCAAATAAATGTTACGTTAGTTCGTTTCCAGTTAAGCTATTTTTTTCAAGTGTTTGTGCGTTTTGAGGCTAAAATAAATCAAGCTTTCCATACAAATTAAAAAATTAAAATTTACCAAATGTCAAAATAAACTATTGTTCAAAGTAGTTAAACAAGGTTAGGTGATTGGAACAGGCGCGCTGCAAATGTAAAAAAAATATAAAAAGTTTCGAAAATTAAAGATATACTAAATTTATATCACCTCGATACACACTTTAAACAGTTATGTAGCTTTTTGAAGTGATTTGTTTAAGTTTTAGTGCAATTATTTCCGCAAAAAAACAATGTAAATGTAGGATCCTTTTTGGAAAATACTGGTTTAAACAGTGTATAAAAAACGTTTAGATTTTTCTATTTCATAATATAACAATACATTACAATCGAAGTGTCACGTCACCCAATTCTTCTAAAATGAAGACAAAATACAAAATAGACGAGTGAATGTGTACTTTATTCGAAAAATGTTAACAAATTTCCTGTTTTTATTTGCCTGTTTTCAAAATGTAATAGTAAAAATGAAAGTGAAAATATAAATACTCCAAATCTATTGATTAATTCAAAAGCATAGTAAGCAGAATAGAAATTCAACTTGGAAATCATTTCATACAACAAACTATCGAGTTAAATTGAAATTATTTCAATAATTATAAGTTCTGTTGAAGAAAAATGCATTATTTCAATTGTGTATATTTTCCCAAAATTTGCATCCAAACGGTACGGTTTCACGAAACTTTGAATCCTCCTACATATTTCTTCCAAATTCCTTTTTTGTATTTCTCGTCCTGATGTGATCAACACAAAAACGGTCGTATTGAAACGGAGCCATGAATTTGTTCTTGCGTAATGTGATTTAAATTTCGCATAAAAAATCGAATCCAATGTTTATCGAGTTGGAAAAAGTCAACGAAACAAACTGCACAATTCATCAAAGTCAATTTGGAAAGAAAATAAATTGTAATCACAGTATTAGCAGAATCACAGCAGGATTATGGAAATTGTATGTTACACACACACAAAATAGCAATTCAAAGCATGAAAGCGTGAAAGCTCACAATCGATAACACCACCAAAACAAGTCCCAATGTCACCCGCGCAAAGGGTGTAAACGGATACGAATAGGTCTTCACCATGGAATGAGCTCAGCTCGCTAGTAATTACATCATATTCGGTACGATAAACCCTCCAAGGACATCATAATAGCACGGTGGTGTAAAGCCACAAACCTGCATCTTGTAAACGGTGTACTGTAACACATCTAAATTGAACATTTTAATATGTAAATTGCGTAAGGTCTCCCCGTACAGTAGGCTAACCGCCGTGCACAGTAACATCAAACAGTGTGCTTAAAATATTAATAATTCATTAAACTACGGCTACACACCAATGCGAACCCTTAGACACCCGAACTATCCTCTGGTTGGTGTGGGATAGTTCACTGCAACCTGACGCGAAAAGGTGTGAAAAGATGCTTAATCCCCCGTCGACTTGCCCTAGTGGTGCAGACTCCATGGGCGCATATTTAATTTATGGCAGCAAGGTAAATGAAGTGTTTTTTATCACAAGAGCACAAAAAAAGGTTCACTTAAAGCTTAAAGCATGAGCTAGCTACTATTAATAGAATCTTCCCATTCATGCTACTGACTTCGTTGTGAACGGTTAGCTTTCTTCCGCTATTACACCGCCTAGAATAATGATAAAAGTTTGAAAGAAATAATGAAACCTTATACTTTTCCTTCCCTGAACTGTCTCCAGATGGCAGTATCGTTTCCATTGTGCTATTGCTAGCCCGTGGTTTCGTACGAAAAGGAAAAAAACTTTTGTTTGCTGTCCGAACCTTAAACGACCTGTCCGGGTACGACGAATTGTTACAGCGCGAGCAAATCTGTCCCACATCAATAAGAATTCCACCGAAATAACATTTTGTTCCCGGCTGAAATCGGGTCCGATGTTGTCCGCAGGGCATAAAGCATCATGAAAGCGGTACACCATTCGACGTCGGTCAACTGTCACCGAGTGAAGGAAATATAATTTCGATCAACACATATTGCCCGATGGCGAATAGTCGGTAATAAAATTATGGGCCAAATCATAGCATCAGCACAGCGGAAAGCTTTCAGGAACTGTGCGGGAGAGGATGATTCATACATCTAACTGACGTGTGGTTGTTGGGTTTGGGAAAATAAATACCGACTTGGTTAATGTGATTTTCCCCAAACACCAAACTTTGGACAGGAGTTTGAGAATAGATGAACGATAGTTACACGCAACTAATTAGCGAAAGTAGCGAGAATGTGCAACTTGGGATCACACCATTCCCTTGAAGTACCACTGAAACGCACCGGGTGTTAGAACATGTGTGCTTTCTTTGAGTCTCTCACTTCAAACGTCATTAATCAGCAAACAAAACACTAACCTCGTCCAAAGCTCCCGAAGTGTATGGTTTTACAGATCTTTTCTTCTTTCTGTGGTTCTACATAGCAATGGACAGTCGCTTCGTTTCGATTCATCAAGAGTCTCGCCGTTACAAACATTCAATATCAATTCCGATGCAATGCTCCGTAAGAAAAGTGGAACTTCAAAAGGCATCGCCCACGATGACACAATGCGTTTCGCATTACATTTTCCCACGAATGCTTCACCATCAGTGCTGATGGTCGTTCCGTGCTTAATGGAAACCGGATAAAAATCGTTGATAAGTGAAAAAGAAACGATCGCTTTTATGTTAGCATCGCACAAACATCTGTCATTGATAAAAGTATGCTTTTGATAAATTGTCGATGTACAACTGTTTGAGATTTGATTCTGGTTAGATAGATAAGTTAATAAGTAAAGGTAAGTTAAGTTAATACAGTACGTAACATAAAGCATTGCTTCTACAGATGTAGTGGACACTTAATTAGGGATGTTACATACATATTTTGAAGGCACATTGAAAAATTAATCAAATTAAAAATATACGGAATTTTGCAAGGAGACTCCAAAAACTACAAGACATAGGTTTCACAGACATTAAAATTTTGTTTCGAAATAATTTAAATCGTTCGAGAGCCAATGAAGCTACTGCTAATTGATTAATTAAATAATTATATGCAATATAACTATGGTTTTTCGTAAGTGAACTTTTCGTTATGTTACATCGAACAATTGTCATCCCGACAAACAATAATGGTATTTTTCAGAACATAGTCTTAACTTATCTCTTAAATTATTCCGGTTATTCTCATATAAATAGATAGTTTTATAGTTATGTTATGATTTGAATGAAAAAAAAACATAGTGTTACAAACAAAATGTAGCGTCTTCTTTCAAGAATATTAACTCAAATATTTTAGAAAAGTTTTTGTAACTGGAGACTAACGTGATAGAAGTGAAGATAAATAATATGACAAACATTTCTCATCCGCGTGCACTACCGGGCGTCTCCATTAGTAATAAAACTTTTTTTTAATACACATATTAAACTACATTTCATTTTTTTTTTAAATAATACAATCAAGATAAGTTACACAAAACCAATTCATCTCAAAAGCAAAAGAATATTGGTAACGTTCCCCGAACTCTTATACTACGGCTATATCCTCAAACCAATTTTATTCTCCTATCGCATTGTTGGAAGCGAGCTCATATAATTGGATTTTTATTGTTGTTGATTTCATTCACCCCTGGCGGAGATTTTATTGACTTACATGTTGCTGTCAGCCGTATCATGATCAGTACACCGTATAGGAGGATTCCATCCTGGCAGATGGGTGGACAGACCTATCGAAATTTGATCGCACACCTGTCAATCGATATGTACGGTGCTTCTTTTTATTTTTAGAGGTTTCACTGCTATGACAGAAATTCCCCACATGTTTTGTAGAATTTTGTTTTCGTTTCAAAAAGAGTCAATTCTACAGAAGAACAAACCAATGCTCTTTGATCGAACCGGTATAGGAAAGATTTTCATCGAATCCTCCAGAAATACTGTCGTGGGCTGTTTTCTCGAGAATTAGTATGATGCGAAAGATATTAACCCATCGTATACAAAGTCTGCCCCAGTCACATTGGCCAGTCATTCGTGTTGAACATGTTTTCCACATTTACTACGTCAGCAAAATTTCGCAAGAAAGATGTCACGTTTTGTGTTGGAATCTTCCATCTAGCTTGATCTTTTTTGAAGCAATTTGAAACTACTTCTTATAGAAGAAAAAGGGAAAGCAATAATTATCGTTTCTCCATCTTCGAAATGAAAAGCAATCTGTTTTATTTTACCCTATTTTTTCCGTGCATCGTTCTTTCATTTCCCTGTGCTGCCGTTAACGAATCCAATTTTTATTTCCGAGCTGAATCAGGTTTGAAAACATGTGATTTGGTGACACACAGCAGTTTTCGATTAGATTCCAGTTATATTACACAAAATAATTGAATAAGTATTTTATATCATAAATTACAACATAAAACAATGAAACAATTACTATACAAGACATTCGTTTATAAATCTTGTATCTTACAAAACTTATAGTAATATATAGTAATATAAAATAAGTAACTGTAACTGGGGGAGACATATTAAAATCGAATAAAAGACATAACGATTCCTGTCCACGTCAAGTACTAGGCGTCTCCATTAGTAATCAAATCTCAAATCCTAGAACTAAATTTAAGCTATTGGGAATAATCCATATAAACTACACAAAACCGATTCGTATGATTATCGCTGTCTTCGCCAAATCCGAATGGGATGTGTAGGAAACATTACTAAAATGGAAATCACTCTGATTTACAATATTTAACAAACGGCTCTTGTAATATGTTTTATAATATATAAAAGGATTGCTGAGCGCGACAAGTACCAGGCGTCTCCATTAGTATTCAAACTTCAACTACCCGACAACTACTCGAAGTGTTACAATCACGATAAATTACACAAAGTCAAATCATAATTATAATAAAAGGATAATAATCGCTGGCTCCACCAAGTGCTAACAATATTCGTGAAACAAAGCGTTAAAATTAAAAGCAATCTGTTTTATTTTACTCAAATATTGGTTTTTACTTCAAACCACGCTAGTTCATTTTCCTGCGTTGCGGTCACCATGGACAGCATTATTATTTCCGGGCTGAATCAGATTTGCATAAATGTGTTTCAAACACGCTGGTATGTGCAAATGTTCCTTCTGCAACTAATTTTTTTTTTTTTGCTATTTTCCGAGACCCCCTTCTCGTAAATCCATTAAATAGCTCTCGTGCACCCATGGCAGGTCAGCTGATTGCGCTTGGAATCGTTTTGCAGCAACCTCTAACGAATGCAAACACATTTTACGATCAACCGCCCAACCACTCGACCAAAAACCGTCCAAACAGACACATTGCCCTAACTTTCTATCTCTTTCGCTCGTTTTCACACTACACCAAAACGGAAACTGCAAACGTTATGATTATTTATTCCGACACCCAAATTGCCCACATCAGTCATTACCTCGTTTTTAGTAACAGTTCGCCCGCATCCAACGCGGGGCTGGAAAATTGGTCTGATGGTGTCGGCACCGAGGACTTTAAGCTTGGCCAACAGCCTGTCGTTAAATGATTTTTTTCCTCTCCCTCGCTTCGTTTGCGTTTCACTCACTCACACACGCACTTATTCCCCAATCCGTTTTTCCGGTGTTACGGGAATGGAAATTTTTAATCTGTTACCGCCACTGGCAACAGATTAGACAAACTCATCATCACACACGTTGCCCGTTGCTTCGTACGTGGAAGGTGTTACGAACTCATATATGCACATATTCACAAACACGGGTTTTTTTCCACAGATGTCTTCATTGAAATTGTTGTTTTTTGTGAACACAATTTTTTGGAATTTTCGATAACTTTTTTTTTGCTTCCTCTACCGCAGGCTAAAAGTAAACAGTGAAACACAATAAATTATCCAACTTATGGGCGCCACACTTTTAATTCCCAGCCGCTATTGATGCGGCGTTAATGCATCGGAGCGCACATTCATTAATCGCATCAAACACTGGAAAAGTTTGTCCATAGGACGGTGTGGGGGAAAGATGAATTCGAGAAAAATTGTAGCTGTTGAACAAATCTACACGATACCCCTTTTTTGTTGCTCTTGGTGTGAGGAAGTGGTGGTTGAAATAAAAAATCATCATAATAATGATACACAACACAACAACAAGGCAAGACCACCATGCAGCAACAGTAAAGTTGATGGGAGCGTAATTTATGATGCTTGAGATCGTGACTTATTTTTAGAACCCATCACGCACCCGTCCAACCCGTTTAGTTTACAGACACCGGGCACACTGGACGCCGTTCATCATCACCATCATCATCGTTACAGGCGTAACGCCGTCAATTTTGCGTACCGCGAAACATGGTACGCACGGGTTGTGATGTTCACTTGTGGTTCGGTGCTTTTGTTTGATATGATATATTCCACTCACACAATTTGCTCGTATTTGGCACCTCCACCCGGTTCCCCGGTAGCACACATGAAAAATGGGGCATCCCAAAATTCCAACGGGCAATTTTTCACCACTTCAGCGCGAAGAACACGCATTTCTTTATTCCTTTCACATAACACCACCACTGGGGAGTGTTGAGGGGAGTTAGGAAAGAAGAAGGGGGGGATAAGGAAGAAAGGTTTTAGAGCCTCTTTTTACGATTTACATTTTATCGGGACACACACTCCTTCAATCACTTCACGAGCAACCGAGCCCATCATAATCGGCGAACGTCGCTGAACAATGATTAATTGGTTTTCCTTCCTTTTGTGGAAGTTTTAATGTGCAACGATAAAAATGGGCATGCAAAGGGAATGCGCATAAAAAAATGGCCAGCTTGAGATGTAATTGACACATTGAACGTCTTCGAACGCTTGATTAGGAGAGCACACCGAAGTGAATAATAAAAATGCTTAACAAACATCTCCAAACCGGAATCCAGTTCTGTCACATTTACTGCGGACACTTGCGAAGAGCTTATCGTTGACGGTTTTATCCCCGCTCTCGAAATGTCCTTAAAGGCGGTTTATGGATGGAGTGGTACGTTAGACACGTGCTTTGCCCTTTCTATTAAAGCATACCATCAGTCACTTGTGTCGAGCACTGTTTAAAGCTCAAAGGCTCCCACATAATAAAATTAAAAAATAAATATACTTAGTCATTGTTTTAAGAGTGTCCACTAGCGAAAGCAAAACCTTACAAACAAAACGTTTTATCCACATAATAATCACCAGTTGTAACGTTTCCACTGAGATCTCATTTGACGAAATACTGTCACATGGTTACACGCGATCGCAACACAACGAGCGACTAGAGCAGTAGAAGGACTGCATCGCACGAAGGACCAACACCAACTGACGGATGCTAGCCTAAGCAAAGGTGGATGCGAACGAGCGCGGCCGGAGCGCATCCAAACAGCGCCGGATCGTCCGGGAGGAAGGCGAGAGTGGCAAAAAAAAAAAATGTCCGAATCGCGACGATGTTGGAGTCGGGTTTTTGTACGTTGCCGGTCTAGTGCCGGATACGGATGCTGTTTGCCGCCAGTTCGCTCTAGAACGCGTGTTGTGTAAACAGACACAACGATGAGTGAGTTACATACATTGGATTATTATACATTAATTTAAAAGCCTTTCTATTTATCCACAAATGTCGATCTGCTTGATAATATTGAATGATTGGTATTAATTATTTTTTATGACAATATTTTTTAGTTTGACTACTTTGTTATCTATGTTTTTAAAAAGATTTTAAACAAATTATATAATTTTAAGCTATTCAATAATGTACAATTAGATTTACTCAATTTTATTTGTTTGGGTGTTCTATCTTAATTTCATTATTCTGAGTTGGATGAGATTTTTTATATATTTTTAAAATGAATAAATGTCATTTATTATTGGTGTAGTTTTTTTTTCATATTGCCAACCCACTTTGTAGAATGTTTCCTATTGCAAACTATACAAATAGTTTTTTGAATACGTTTTTTTATTAGTGTCATTTTATGAATTGCATCTCAATCTTTCCAACGTCCAAAATCGTTTGCAAGGCGTTTGGGCCTTATTATATATTTATATTTCAACAATAATACATATTAAGATAAAACATACAATTATCACCAGAAAGAGAAAGGCCTTAACGGATAATCGGAGTACCGTTGTATTAAAATTATTACATAATATTAAATATGTAAATAATAATCACAATGTATCTTCTATAAAAAAGTTTCCGAAAAAAATGTGAAAACAGTAATCAAATGACATTAAGAAAACGAAAAATATTTAACTACTGAGTTTTAAGTACAAAACACCAGGCGCATCCATCATTGTCACTGCATAGTGAACTGTGCCAGTCGTTACTCAACATTCGTCATACACTGTACGGCTCTTCGGCTTCTGTTCGGAAAACATTCGCCTTCGCAACACGTGCATTCGGACTGGGGAAATGTCGGCCGGTTGAAACAAAAAGTATACCGCTCGTTTTAAAGTGTTGCCTCAAAACAGCTGTTTTTCGCATTTTTTATGTGTGTTTAGGATATCCCGTACACCTCCCTCCATGCGATGTTTTATCTGTAAAAACATCGAAAATCGTCGCCACTGTCATGCGGCGTTACAGCACAAAAAAAAACGAATTGGAAAATGTTAAATACGCAAAGCATTCAGGCATTGCTGACGTTATCGCGCGCCCATCCTGACAATGACAAGGATGCTGATCGCATCACGTGAAAAATCAAAAACAGAATGATAATGGAAGATGCAGAAAACAATCAACAAACTTTTCATCTCCCATTTCCCACCCACATCCCGAGCCCCAACGGACCTGGCTTGTGTTTGCTTGTTTGATTGTTTGGTTTGTGATTGTGCGCCTTTGCGTGTGGTATACATTGTGTCCTTCCCTTCCATGGGCCCATTGTCGATCGTTTCCGCCAAACTGTCCGTTAGGCGGAGTAGTATTGTCATCACAAAGTTGTACCGCGGGCACGGGATGACGTTAATTTGATGCCAGAAGCAAATGTTTATCGCATTACTTTCATCGTCAGGAGCGCATGTGGACGTTGTCATCTGGAAGTCTAAGGACGCACTCGGGGACCATTCCGTGGATGATGTTGGATAACTTTTTTGGGTTTTTTTTTACCTACAATAATTGACAGTGTAGCTAACGGTGGTGTGTAACAGTTTCAGTTTATGCTTTAGATACCAAATTTTTAAATTTCTTATTTTTTAGAAACACAATCTAACACAATAAAACTAGCTTTTTTCATGATTTATTTCAATATTTTGTATACCTTTCGGGTTGACTAGAAACAAATACTTATGTCCTGAGAAAGCGGAAGAAAATAATAGAAATATTTACAAATTATACAATAATATTAAAGCTGATTTCTGCAGTGAATAAAACAAAACAAAAGCAAATCAATGCATAAGGAATCGCAGAGACATGAATGAGATTGTGACACTAGGACATTTTAGTCATACAGGTAACATATACTAACTGAAAAAAAGGTTGAAAGCCGAAAGCACTTTAAAAAACAGGTTCCTATCTCGTGTAACGAAATGGACTTGTGTAGTGAAGTGCAGCTGATAGGAGCGAAGGAACATCCAGATCATTGGAGAGGAGACATGGAATAAAGCCTAATCGCGATCGGGCTTGTTTGGCTTCGAGTCTTATACAAGAAGTCGACATCGGACGGGATAGAACGAAAGGGCTAGTTGGTGTCCTGCGACGAAATGATCTGCATTTTTGGTACCCAAACTCTATTTTGACCATCATAATCAAACTTGGAAGAGAATAGACAACGGTGTCGTAGTTCAAGTAGCGTAAGACTCAGCCACAGTACAAAGCCATTAGATAGAGAGGATCTCTAAGTTCTGATGACTGTTCTTCGTTTTACGTAGATAGTGGATGAGATTACATTACATGACCCTGGTGAAGACCAGATTTCGGTGGCATAGTTCGAGATGGACCCAGAGAGGATCTCTAAGTTCTGATAGTCGAACAATCGAACCCAAAGATTTGTTCAACTCCGAGATATTCTACATATAAATAGCTACTGGAGGCCCAAGCATATTGGAGGCAACTTATATCGCCAGACCTTCCACAGATTTCTCGCTGGAATTGATGACGCAAGATAAGTCCTTTACATCCATGATCAACAGGAAAATAAAAACTGAAAACCGAGGGCCACCCTTGCCGGCCCGCATACTCCACCTTCCTCTAGAGCTGTGACTGTAAATAGAAGAAATAGCTAAAAAATTTGCCGGTTAAAAAGGAAGTCATTTGAGCAACGATTGTAGGCTACAACAAGAGAATTGGGTTTGAAGTTCGATTGAATCGTATAATCCAAATAAAAAAACCCAAAAAGCCTTAACATCAGATGATATAAGGTCGTCTTATAGGAGATCTTCAAGACATCGTTTTATAGAACATTTGAGGCGAATTTTCCTTTTATAAGTCCTTGCGTAGATCCATAACTCCTGTTGAGCATCTTCGTAAATCTGAGTTTTGAATATTCCTCCGTTGGATAATTAAATCATCTATTACAATGTAGTGAGTAGTATTAACTGAGATGAATTCACAGAATTTGACTTTGCTCTACGAGGATAAAACAACACTAGCCTAAATTACCTGTGGTGTTTCCGTACCAAACTCACCTGTTTCCAATGTTTTCAATTTCCTAAGCCTGAAAGATACGCTTTTCATGACACAAAAAGAAGATCTGAAAAATTGATAACACACAACCATTACATCTCGTACACGAACAATCTCTTCCCAAGCAACGCTGCTATCGGCTCAGGCCAATATTTACCGGACAGGACCAAAATTCGTAACAGGTAGGTTGTCGGGTCGGCCAAGCTCGTTGGGCCCGAAACCGGATCACTGTCGTTAATGAAAATTGATAGTATATGCCACACAGTTTTACCACACTTTTCAATTCCAATCTGCCATCCTCTCTCTCGTTTCAGCTCTCCACAACACCGGGAAGAAAAAAACATCGGCCCCAATAATGTTAACGTGCACAGAGCAAGGAACAATAAACCTCTCTAATTAATTACCTTCCAGGCCCGGCAATGGGATTGAAATTTACTCCTCACCACCTTCGGTGACCTGGTTGATTGTCGCTGCAAGGGTAGTAGGAATCTGTACTTAATAAATAGTTTCGTCATTGCCATCCGGTGCAGAAGTAACCAGAGTTTACTATCGGATCCCGTTCCCGACATCCATTACGGGTTGGGGGGAAAACGACCCGCTTCTCCTTCCGTCTAACCACTGGTTTCCTTTTTCTTTGCTGCCTGAAACGGGGTTTGAACGGTCGTGAATTAATTGTGTACATTGCACTCGAAACGCTCCAGTGAATGTGCATCCTGGGATGGCAGTAATGATCACGCTTCATCCAAGATATTGACCACCATGGTTGGTCCATTTTGAGGTGGAGGCGACACAGAACAAACCCCCAAGTTTAATATAACCCACCCGAATGATGGTAACGTTCGAGCATGCCTGCACGACCGAGACACTGGAGCTCTCCCTTCCGGTCAAGGGTGCCATTAGTGGCGAAGAATGCAAATATTTCATCGCCACTGAACGTTTCGTCGGGGTGGGCACTCGACGGGACACGTGGCTACGTACCAACGAGAAACAAATAATGTTCCAATTTATGAGCAACCGTCTGGAGCAATGTGACACGGTTCTGTAGTGTCGTTACGCACTTTACGTCTTATTAGGTGAGACTCTCGTGGGCATAAGAGTGATGCGTCTAATGGGCACTTGAATGAAGAGGCCGTCCGGCCATTACTAATGGGATGTGAAGAGTTAGTGTTCTAATGAACTTGTGGTCTAATAATTCATTATTATCCATTTTATTCGAAGCGTTAATGTTGTCTGACGTGTTAGAGAATATATTTCAACGGCTTTGAAAAACATTTCACACCACAGATAAAGACCTTGAAGGCTAGCAGAAGCTTTCAATTTGAATTCTTAAAAGTGAGCACAAAGAAAATGGAAACAAATTCTTTTTCTCATCGTAGAAAATGAATGGGAGATGAAACTTTTTTCCCTCTTTTTTAAAGCACCCTTTCACTCGAAAGCACGCGAAGAATGTTTCTACAGCATCTTAAACATCATTAACGAACAAGTTGGAAACAACGCTTCAAAATGTACGGACCACCCAAATGGAACCATTTTGCTACTTGGAAACCAATTTACGGTTTCACGAGTCTTTTTTTTCGTGGAATTAAAGACGCGGTGCTTCACAGCTTAAATTGTTCTAAGCGCTCAGAGAAATGTTGTAAAAAATTCTTTAATTTCTTGGAAAAAAAGGTTTTGTGCTACACATGAGTAGGTTGTTTATCATTAGAAGAAGATGAGTAAGAGTAATAAATGCATGATGGTGATTTCTTATCACCAAATGCAAAATAACTGCTCAATATCTTTCATTCCGACAACTCCAGTTGATTTGTGTTTTTTTTTTTTCTTTCCCCAAAACGACCTGATTTCGGGTTTCCTCAAGGTGATTTAAAGCAATTGTACATATCCATCCCCTCTCGATCTACGTGTGTGTTTTTTCTTTATCGATTTATTCATTAGTGTTTCCAATTTCCGAGTCCGTTATCAGCCCGACGGCTGTAGAAGAAATCACTTCGATAAGCCTTTGCCTGAAACGTTTGCCATGAGTCAGGAGGCCTCCATCTGAGGTTCCACCGAGTATGTTGTCCCGCTATCTTATCCGCGGGTAATATCTTATCGCCCAAAGACCCGCATACCGGTTGCTTAGGGTGCGGTCGATTGATAAAATCTGCTCTGACCCGAATATCCGCCCGAGGGTTGTGTTTAGTACGTCGGTTCCAGTGGTACCGTACGGTGGTGACCAGGAGTGACCATCTCCTTCAGTTGAGTTCAGACGAGCAAACGAACCAAAACCGGAAATGGTCTCAATAGACAACGGAAGCAGCTGAAAGGAAACGCTTCAATCGAGGATAATAATACCAGGCCGGTGGAAAACGAACCAAGAAGACACAAAAAACAGAACGATCATCACGATTTGATTGCACGAAGGGATACTTCACCACACAAACACGATGGGCTGTTGCTGCAGTAGCTGTAAGTAGTAGTGATCGGTTCACCCATTCACCGAAATCAACAACAAAACGTTAAACGGAAGCTTATCTCGAACTGGTTGGATAAAGCCGAAGGATAAGGTTTCTTCTGAACACCCCTCTCGCTTTCGGTGCTCAATCAAAGTGAAAAGAAATCAATCGTTTTCGTACGTGATTTTGGTTAAAACAGAACCGATTTTGTGTCCACCATTTTTGCGGTTAAAAGCGATCAATCGGCCCAAAACAAAAATTCGGGTCAGGTTGATCGATTAATCGTGTGGTTTGGGTGAAAAGCATTAAAAGCCCATCAATGGTTGTCCCGGGTTTTTTTGGAACGGTTAACTATGTGCAATTGCGGTGAAGTGTGTGATTTAAAAGTTGTGTCACCTTTCAGTTCCCGGAACGAATAATTCACACCGGATTTTCTCGCTATATCTGAACTCAGATGTTTAATTAATATTTTTCATGATTTGCGATGTGGAAATTTTCCCGGTTACAACATTCAGACATAATTATCGGATGCGTTCGGATTTTAGAGTTTTTTTAATGAGTGTGAAGACGAGAAAGCAAATTGCAGGGTTTGCTGGAATATTTTAAGCATGAGAGCTTTATCCTTAGCCTGCTACAGAAGTCCTCTGGATCACTCTCGGCCAATCACCATAGTCTGTCAATCCAATATCTCGGTCTTCACGACGGACATCTACCACGACTCCTCTTCTGTCCATGCAAACCACCACAAAATTCTGTACCGGGGGTGTTGTCCGGTGTCATTCACAGGATATGACCAGTTGGCTAGTTTTATCTATTACACAATAGTGAGATCGTCTTACTACTAATGGATTTCTTCATTATCATTATTATTATTAAGTATGTTGTGTATTATATACACAGAATATTACAAATGTTAGAGTCTTGGTAAAGCCATTTTTTTATCAGTTATTGGTGGTTCGCCACATATGTAGTACTATGTTTAGCCACAAATAATTAGTACGAAGATGGAAAGTTAGGACTGGGAACATCTTTTAAAATTTTGCTACCAAACCACACGCTTATAACAATAACAATAATTATTGCAATAATGATATTATAACGCTTAATAATTATAACAATAAATCCCTCGCAAGACAATACGGCATGCGCCGTCTTACTTGAGAATTCATAAATATGTACCTCATAAGCAATGCGGCCTAGCCGTAATTTATGAAAAAAATGTGAGTACATCTTATTTATAGGTTCTATACAATCCCACCTTTGGTCATCGCGGCAGGTGTTTTGAGTGCAATTTTTTTCTCAAACAATCGAAATAGTTGAAGGCGACTAGCAACTCACACTGCAGTATTGTCAATACAGTTATGAAATTGTTTATTAAAAAAAATCAATGTCCATTTCACAGCAATCATAACGAAGCTTAGTGGCCATGGCCAACATCAAATTTCAATTGAAGGTGATTGATGAATCGTCCCCAAGTCCCTTTACTCGCACCGCGTGTCCGTGAGATTAAAGCTTTACGGTAGCGGCCGTGTTATACGGCAGGACTTTTTTAGTGGAGCCATAAATGTCTCTCACCATCCGTCTGAAACGGCATCCGCCTTTTGAGTGTTACAATGAGTGACATAAAACGGGGTACTTCCTGTTAATATGGCGCTAGAGTTAACAATCCGTGACTCGCAGATGACAGCCTTAGAATTTTTATTGCTGCTAGCTATCTCAGACCTTCGGCAATTGGAATCTTTGGTTTGTAGACTTCTTTCACCACTTAGAAAGCTTCCAAAGATTCGGAAAAGGTATAAAAAATCTTCTAGTGCATGTTTACGACCTATCCCACAAAAATCTTGCAAAGAGTAAAGGTGTTGAAGTGAACGACGAGCGTTAAGTTGTCGATAAAGCGTCCAAACTAACAAATTACTCCGCAAAACCCCTGCAGTTAATTGACGGACAAAAATTAAAATCGTTTTATTTGTGGCACGATTCGTGAAAGTATTTAAACACTAGAGAACACCATGAGAATTCCAACAAAATCGAAAAATGCAAAAACCATTCTGCTCACCCAAATAACCTTTCCCGAGCAAATAAAAGCGTGTGGTGTGACTTTTCCGGTTCCAATGATCCATTCCGTAATGATTCCAATGAAATGGCAGATTTAAAACGGAACGGGACAATCTATTGGTGCTGTTACTGCCGCATCATATTTGTTCCATTCCATCGGCACATCCGGTCAATTTTCAGGTACGAGCGAATGCTTTTACACCGCTTGCCAGATTAACGGATGGAGCCATTGTACGCTGCCAGCCGAAAATGATGGATGGTATGGGGCTGTAATCCTTCTTTTTTCATTATTTTCACACACATTTAAAAAGTGAAGCAGTTTTTTTGTTTTATTTTGTCCTTTTTGCGGCTACGGCAGCAATCCTTCAACTGGAATCATTCAATGCGCGCCGTTGCATGTGGGCATTCAATCTGGGCGAATAAATCATGCCACGAACCAACGCTCAATTTAACGCACTCTTTGATAACTTTGCTTGCATGCTGCGCTGTGAAAAAATGTGGAACGCCCGAAGAGATCACAATGACGGTGTCTTATTTAATTAACTCAAACCATCAGCTTGAGGCCGCCGCGTTCCGTGTACAGTCTGGATGGATGCCTTTTTTGTTAGCCACGGATTGGGATAGGAATTACGTTCTGCTTCGGCCGAATATTTTCCATATTTTTTTCTTTTATAAAATAGAACATTCTGGAAACCAGTCTAACAGCGCTAGGCTTATGAACATTGAGGAATTTTTAAATTAATTTAGAAATAGTTGTTGTAAACGCTGCGGATGATAATATACAAGCGAGAGCCAGGTAGCTTAAGGAATTTTCTTTAAAAAAAAGCAATATTTGACGCACAGCTAAGTAAACTAGAATACTATTGAGACCAATTATCACTCACATATTTAAAGGGAATAAAAAATAAATGTTAAAGTTAGTGAACTACAGTGCATAAATCATCATAATTGATGCAACTGAACCGATGGTAGAATTCTTTAATATTGCCCAAGATTTCCAAGACCTCCTACTAAGTATCAAGTCGAAGTATCAAAATAGTAAATGTTGCCTGCTGTAACGTATTCAGAATAACTTCCAGCAGATTCGAAGCTCTTGAGTATATCGCATAGAAGAATGGATTTAGTGATAGATTCAGTCCATTGGAGGGACCTCCTTTGGAATTGAAGCTGAGGCCATTAGTCAGATCTGTGCATTGACTTTGAATATGAGGAAGTTATGAGGTACCAACGCCGATGATCTTTGAGGCCAAAGGACCAAAAGAAGAATTTGTGAGGTGCAGAGTCTATTCAACTAGGGCACATCATTTCATTGACGATCGAAATTCCGCGAAGGACAAAGCTTGAAGATCCCAAGCAGAATAAAAGACGATCTTCGGGAAGAGCTAAGGGAAGAATATATAGAATTTTGTAAAAGAGGCGCCTAATGTCAATGGTAATGTAATTTTGCTTAAACAGCAACATCAGGACCTCAATTCCTAAGCCGTTAGATTCACCACTGGATGGCTTAGTTGGTAGTAGATCCAGCAAGTTGTGCAGATTTCGTATAAAATTCAAGAAATGTTTGCACGGCTGTTGAGCGTTACAATGCATTCAAAACACAGTAAAGTGAGAGTGTACGAACTGTACAGTCCTGTGAAAGATAACCATGATAGGGCACGACTAGAAACCCTATCAATCATATCATAGGAAGATTATCTATCGAGACATGTGTGATACTGAGACGTCACGAGTCAATGACGACATTCATTGACGCATGATAACAGCGCTTGCATTCAAACCGGAAATGCTGGAAATTTTAGATAATGTTCCAGGGATTGATAGTTTAAGAGAAGTGTGGCGACTCTCATAAGCTATTCAATGCCAATTTTCTAGCCATTAGGCTTTGGTTGTAAAATTTCATGGATTTGTTTCAAATCAAGGTTTGTCTCTATTTAAAGAAAAATGGCTAAATAATTAAACATGAAAAAACATTAAAAAATACCTTAACGGAGATAAAGAAACCTCAAAAAAACAAAGGTTTAGAACGTTCCATTAATGTTGTTGTCAAACAATCCATTACTTGCCGACAAGGTCTACTAACCCCACTGCTTCCACTTTCCCATTTGAAATGCGCCTTCTCCGTTCTTAATCCTTCCTTTACTCCTTTTGTTGCAATTATTTTTTTATAAATATCTCTGCTTTCAAACCGTGCCCCCGGTTTTAATCACTTTAATGCATTTTTTATCATCATTTCATTCCGCTGCATTATAAAACTAATATTTTGATTATGTTTATTCTCACGCTGCTCTATCCTTTCTTTGCGTAACAGCCGATTCACAGGATATTACGCCGGTACCGGATCGACCCACAGCAGACGGGTTTCCACCGGCAACCGCTTTCGGTGACGGTGAGGTTGGATCCAATCCGGCCTTTACCAATGAAAATGGATGAAAGTCGGCAACGGTGTTCACCGGAAAGTCAGACAGCAGGGCGTACAATTTAGGGGACTGAGATTCGTTTGCAAACATCCGTGTGTATGCGTGTTGGGATAAATCATGCTAATAAAAGAGTTCAAATGAAACCGGACGTGACCTTTTTCCTTATTACCACAGTGGATGCAATCAAGAGCAGAAGGCTGAGAAGGAAAGAATTACCATCGGTAATAAAGTGACAGTGATTTCATGAATATTTTTTTTCGGTTTTGAATTATACTAAAATTACTTCACTTAATAAAAAGGATACTGTAATCAACAAATAGCCTTGGTCGGTGTCTTTTGTGAGGTTTATAACACCTGCGAAATCTTCAACCTTCTTGCAATGTTTCTTCTTCAAATATTTCTGATGTAAGCAATACGTCAAATTTGCATCTTCTTCAATGTTTCTCTAGGTAAGATGAGCGATCGCATTCAAGCGGCACGTTTTATCAAAATTAAATAAAAACCCCGTTGAATCATTTCTTGTTAACAATTAATTAATCGATTTATTCGCTCAATTTATCTTTCAAATCTTCGCCCATTGTTTACATTCGCCTATTTGAGCATCTTCGCACAGCCCGAACGTATTTCTGTGCTGCTTTTCAACGTATTTGTAGTACTCGTCAACGGCTTCGTTGCGCTTTCGTTTGCCAACCATCGCTAACCGAGCCGGTTTCTCCGCCAGCATATCTTTCTTCATCGGCTCAATGACGGCACCCTGTTTGGTGATAACGCGTGGCTCAACCATCAATGCATGTGCCGTCTCGGGTATGAACGTACGTCCAATGGGAGCCCTCAGTGATGCCTCATAATCCTTGACCGTTCGGAACGGGAACGGAACCTCGTTGACCAGATGCTTACTGAGCTTATCGTTCTTTAGTCCATTCTCGTTGATGATCACTTGATCGCGGTTATCATCTCGGCGTGCTACGGTCGGTGGTGGTTTGAAGAGCTTTCGTGCGTTTGGACGACTCGTCGGTGGTTTAATGCCAGCGCCAGCCCAATGTCCCCATCCCGGCAGGGTCAGTTCAACCTCCTGCGGAATATCTTTCTGCCGTTCGTCTTGCTTTTCTTTGGCAAAGTCTGCCACTATATCATCATCCTCGAACGCTTCCGCAATCGTTAGACGGTGCGCATTGTCGTCCGCATCCTCATCGTCCGATAGCTCGCCTGATACGATCGTATTCGGAAGGGCTGTTAGTAAATGCTTCGGTTTCATATGTACCACCTGATTTAGATTGATTTCTGCTGGCGCTTGGATGGAAGGAGCCGTAGAACTGGAATCAATCGAGATCTTCGCCTTTTTCAGCGCAGTCAATGCGTCCGGTTGATCCACTGCCGCACTCCCTACGGTTTCATTCATTTCTACGTCTGCTTCAGCTAAACTAGCCTTTTTCTTGAAACTCAAGTCTTTCGAATTGTCTTTTTTTGTTTTAGACTTTTGCGAATATTCCTTATCTCCCTTATTCCCATGTTTTTTCTGCAAGCTACGTCGAACATATTCTATCTTGTTGTCCAGCACATCTTGTATCAGTTCCTCAGCTTCTTGAAACATTTCCTCCACAGTAGCAACGTTATCTTTTTGTTTTCGTTTCGTCTTCGAAGTGCATTTGTCCTTTTCAATCTGCTTTACATCGATATCTTCTACATCCCAGGCACCGGATGCCATTACAATTTTGCCTTTTCGTTTCTTGACACGTTTTTCTACACTTTTCGGTTTAGATTGTTTGCGAGGATCATCTGCTTCATTATTTTCAGTTAAATCTTCTGAATTATATCCATTTTCAATAGCTGTTTCATTAATTTCCGTATCGTCTGTATTTATACGCTTTTTAATCTGTTCGACCTGATTACGTTCTTCCCAATATTTGCGATATCCGCCGCTTGGAACTCCTTTCCCGTTATTAGCAACCTGCTCATGGCTACTTGCGCTTTCCATCCACGGATTAGTTCCGCCTTTGCTGCTCATCGTCAGATCCGCTTCACCATCCGACTCGGAACTACTGTCCCCTTCTTGCAGCAGACGTTTTGCCGTTAATTCTCTCCCGATTGCAAGCTGTTCGGCTAGTTCGCGTCTTACCTCCGTATCGTACTTTGCACGCACCTGAAGATTTTTAGCCCACGTGCCCGTATTTTTATGGCGCAACGATACACGCTCCTGAAATCGCTGTTTCGTAATACCATCGAGCTGTCGGAGTGCTTCTTCCGGATTCTTTTCTTTCAACTCTTCGAACTTTTTCATCTGCTCCTTCAGTTTGTCCTTTTTCTGCAGACGGTGATATTTCTTGCTCTTGATCTTGTTCATTCGACGACCCTTCGCAATCGCGTACGATTCGCGAATCTTTTGCCGGGCACGTTCGCGTTGCTTCTGACGCATCTCTTCTATTGTAAGTTCATAGTTCTGTGAAGGATCATCGGAATTTTCACCCTCCTCACCTTCGGACCCTTCGTACGCTTTATCAAGCTCTTCCATCTCTTCCATTAGCTTCGTCTTGACGCGATACTCGGACAACTTCTTCGGAGGAGCATCGTGCACTTTTGTGCCACCGTAAAGCAGCGGATACACAATTTGGGGTGCAACCTCTGTTGCCGTTACGATCGGTTCCCATCGGTCGAGATCCTTCTGCACACGCTCGAACCCTGCCTTCCGTTCGATCCGATCCGCTGCCGGTTTCTCGAGCGGTTGCTGAAGAGGGTGCTTTTGCTTGAGTTGGTCCAGCTGCTTCACGACGGCCGTGTGCTTTTTGTTTTTGGTGAAAAACTTCAGCAAATCCCCCAAATGAACTTTTTCATTTTTCGATTTGGCCAGCCCAAACTCGGACCGTTTCAGGGATGGTTCCGTGCGGGTCACCTCACGGATGTAGTGCGAACCGGTCAGATTGTTGATACCATCGAGCAGCTTTGCGTGCGCCTTTGGATCGAGTCCCTCTTCTCCGTCGCTTCCATTTCGGCCGATATCTTCCGAAAGCTTGTTCTCCAGTTCCACCGGCATGTTGAGGAATTTGTTGTTTTAGAAATATCACTTTCTTTACTGAAAAACGAATGCACAAACTTTTGTTCTAAACTGACCGCATGTTGCTACGAAATCACACGTTTATTTACGTCTGATTCTGTTGACAGCATATGGTTTGACATTTGCACAATGGGTTCTTCTGAGAAGGAAAATCCGTCACAAAACAATTACAAGTTTTTGAAGAAATCGTGAAAAATAAATTTACAAACGGGGAAACACTCACGGTACTTACCGAACTCATCAGATCTGTTAATTCCTTACCTAGAAATTGTCACATCATTTAAATATGAATCTGAAATTCATTTTCTTTCCGACTTTACATCTCTCTGTACACCTCTTCTACGTATCTACGTGGGAAAGCATCTTTAATATCTTTCCGAACTAAGCCATCGCATTGCTATTCCAATTTCATTTGCATCTGTATTTCCGAAGCATTTACTTTCATTTATTTTCATAACAATTTCATCTCTCCAGCAAAGCCGCATCATAAACGGGTAGCTTTGCATAAAATGCCACCACGAACTATTCCATTCGCACACGATCTTGGCCTCATCTCTTCCTTCAATAGTAACCATAATTACCGTAACCGTACTGTTGCATTTGCTGTTGGGCAGCTGGATTCGCACCGAACATCTGTCCCTGATACATAAACTGACCGCCGAATTGCGATGGCATTTGTCCTGGTGGTCCCTGACCCATATGACCCATCGGTGGTTGTCCCTGTTGTCCGCCGCCGTAGAGCATTTGCATCCCCGCTTGTCCTTGCTGTTGCTGAGGGAAGGACGGATACATCGCGGAAGCGTTCGAGCCAGGATTGGAGACCTTGCCAGGTATGGATCCTGTAGTACCTTCTCCACCTACTGTCCCGATCGTTGTGATCGGGTTTGTATAGTTACTGCTGCCACTCGTACCCGCAGCACTCGATGGTATATGGCTGTTAGCATCGGAGACGGACTTTTGAAGCGATTCCATCAAGTTTGCGATTAAATTCTGCGTGTCCGTAAGCGAAATAGCACCAGTGCCGGTGCCGCCACCGCTTCCCGCCGTTTCATTATTGGAATTTGTTCGCTGAGAATGGTTGGAACTGGTATCGTACGCATCGGTTGGGCTTTTAGACCGTTGCTGCTGCTGCGGTATCGTGGATACGTTCTTGGAAGCCGCTCGCAAAATGTCGTCGTACGAATAATCGTCTTCATCTTCCGAATCTACGATCATTGTGTTCGGTTTCTTCTGTGGTGGAATTTGTTGCTGATGTGTGGGTATTTGCCGCTGCATCTGTTGCGGCTGTTGTTGCGGTTGTTGTTGCTGTTGTGGACGTGGAACAGGTTGTCTTTGTTGTCCAGCATTTTTGGAGGATGGCATTTGGGTTGGCGGCTTTCGACCACCGGACATTGTCGTCCCAGATGATGGTCGGAACATATCGTAACTCGAATCATCGTCGTGACCCGTATAGCTTCGATCATCCACATCCGACATCCGGCTATTGACGTCGCGTCGGTCCCCATTGTCAGCTGCGCTGTTCCTTCCATCCCCTGGTGGGTTATTGAAAGCATCGAAATTCACATAACGACGCAGTCGCTCGACGCGATCCGGCTCCGTACGCTCCAGTTTGCGAAGATACGATATGAGATGCATCTGTTCGTCGTTCGAAAGATCCTTGAAGCTCTGCAGCAACGTCTGCAGATCAGAATCTGTCAGATTCTCGAGAGTTCCTGGTGAAGAATTTTCCTCCTCCATATCCGCCAGGCTGGTGCCAAAGTTCCCGGTACGAGCTGGCACATCATTTGTCTTTTCGTTCGCCCGAGCTGGTACTCCACGAGATCCAGTAGCCTCCGCTGGACGTGCCCGATCCGACACCACCGGTACCTTCGAGGGTGGAGCTGTAACTGGCACAGGCGTCACTTCTTTCGGTGCCGCCGAACCGGCAGGTTGCGGCAGTGCTGCCATATAGCTCTTCGCATTAATGACTGTGTTCCGCTCCCGCGACATCTGGGCCATGGCGACGTACACGTTGATCAGCTCTTCCAGCTCTTCGGTAGTGAAATCGGTCTTGCCTTGAGCAACCAGCAGCTTGGCCAACTGCTCAGCAACTGATAATTTGTCGAGATTTGCTGGGCTTGCTGCAGGTGGATTTGTTGCCGGTGGAGCAGCCACCTCACTAACGGGCAGCGAATCGCGCGACTGTTCATCTTCCGGTGGTTTATCGGGTTGTTCACGCTTGGAAGCTTCATGCAGTAGTCGCGCAATGTTCCGTACGGCTTTTTTGATCGGTACCATCTTCGGTGGATCGATCGTTTCGGCCATCATGTGTCCCTTCAGCTTTTCCTTCACCGTCTCCAGAAACATACAGTTGTCCTCGTTCAGGAGCAGATCGTCGGCTGAGTTGGCCTTCACCTTCTCCAGTGCGAGCGCTTTTGCCAACAGATCGATCACTTTAGGCCCGAGACTACCGAGATACTCCTCAAACGCCGTCAGCAAACGGCAAACAGCAATAAAGTTGAGCGGTATGTTGTCGGAGTCGAACTCCGTCCGCACAAATACCTTCTTGTTGGGACCGTAATAATTCTTGGCCCACTCGTCATAATCTACCCGGTCTGGGGGAGGTCCCCGATGTTTGCTACCATCCCGGGACCACTCTCCATGGTGATCCCTCGGTGGGCCACGATGCGAACGGCTACGCGAGTATGAATCATAATCATTATCGTCACTGATCGGACTGCGAGATCGATGGGAACGGGATGTGGAACGCTTCCTTGGCCAATCGTTACGCCGCGATGATGTTCTAGGCGAACGTTTACCTCTCATCGGTTGGCCTCCCTTGTAATCGTCTTCCTCTTCGTCCGAATTCACATCGATCAGGATCGGTTGCTCAGCGGTACCTGCCTTCGGATCACCCACACGTACCCGCTTATTCGACTGCGGTACACGCAGCGCGTACTGTTCGCGCAACTCCTCCGTCCGTTCCTCGCCCTCCACGGGCAGATTCATCTTCGTGCGTATCTCTTCCTTCTTGCGAGCGATGTCTTCCTCGTGCAGATCCTTCATGCGCTTCGTCCAGAACTCGATCCACTCCGGCTTGAAGTTGTGCTTTTGCGGATCCTTCTTTTCCGCCTGCAGCTCTTTGTAACGCCGGTTCCAGAACTTTTTCCACTCCTCCGAGTAAAGCGGATGCTTTTCGGGATTCTTTTCGTACTCTTTCAGTTGCTTTGTCAGTTGGGCTACGGCTATGTCAACTGTGCAACGATACTTTTCCCACTTGTAGCGTTCGTGTGCAATCGCAGCCGACTGCTGCGACAATTCCCGTGGCGTCGGTAACATCTGCCGTTCCGGAGGAACGGGACCCCTTTGAACGCGCTGACCGCGACCTCCGTTCAACGGGCTTCGTGGACGCTGCCGGCTACGTTCCTCATTGTCACCGCTCGAAGAAATCGTCAACATTGAGTTCGCACTACTGACGCTTGAGATGGAATCCAAACTTCCGCGCTCTTCCCGCTTCCGGTAGCGCTTCGGTGCTTTCGTCTCCCCACCCTGAGGCTTTACCTCCACACCATCGGTGCTGCCCATATCCTGCAACAAATCCTGCAGCACCTTTGCATCAATCACATCGCCAAACTTTGGCCCCGTTCGCTCATCAAAATGGCTACCGAAAGAAATCTGTTGGCCGTACTTCACACGGTTGCGATTAAAATCGGAAGCATCGTACACGTGCGGTGTCAACCGACCGTGATGATCCTCGATCGCTTCGCACACCGTTTGCACGACGCGGAAAAACACTTGGCCACCGTTTTCCAGATTATTGTTCCGATACGGTGCCAGCATCTTACGCACCGAAGGGTAATGCTTCTCGAGAAATTTGAAGCGATGGCCTAACCCGATCATGTGCGTAGTAATGCCACTTTCGTTGTTGTCATGAATGTTGCACAGTATGCAGCTATAGCACGGATCTCCTCCGGTCACCGAATCGGTAAGCTCGATGATGTACTCCAAACCGACCAGCGGACCATCCCTGTACCCATCCAGCACGTTCTGCAACTTGGCCAACGTTTTCGGTGGCGATGAAGATTCATTCTCCTGTACACCCAACAATCCCGGTGCCAATGAGTTCGAATCGGAAGTGTTGGCTAAAAAGCAAAAGTGTAAAAAAGTGTAAGTCAACATGCTCAACAGGGACCGTTGCTTACCATCGCTCACCCTTCGATTTCGACACAAGCGAAGCGCGATACTGTTCCGCATCGAATACGGTCACGTTCAGTCGGGCCTGATGCTTACGGCCAGCAATGTGAATCTGCAGCATCCTTTCGCCGTACAGGCAGACCACGCCACAAATGTGGCAGCTGTACCCGAACAGCAAATCCTTGTTGCGAGGCGTCCGGGTAAACACGAGGGCATCGGTGCCATCGGACAGCTTAACCTTGGCGCCGAGTACATGCTGCTCGATATCCGTTTCCGGCTGTGGAAGGAAGGAGGGAAAGATTAAACAGAATAAAATTAATACTTTGAATCAAACAAACTGTCGCTAAAACAATATTCTTCACTCGTTTGGATAATTGTGTCGTTGATTAACCGACCATAGCAAGGATGGCACTTTCTTTCATTGCACTATTTTCTTTTCCGAGAGTCCGAAGCACACACACACACACTCATCACTTGTTTGATCACTCCATATAACACCATTGATGATCACCTTCGTGGTTGAACTACTTCGTGGGGTCACTTCTTGCAGGCTACACCTTTGGGTGAAGAACTGTTTTCGGAGCTTCGGAAGAAGCTTAGTCTCACCCTAGTTCACCTGCACAAAAGGATTAATTTTACATGCCTTCATGTCGCCATGTACTTACCTTCGATCGAGCTACCGTATCACCCGGACTAATCATATCATTTGCACTGTCAAGATCCATTTTCTTCGGATGTACACCACCAATACGATCGAGCAGAGATGGTGACGCTTAACAATAGGTGCAAGTTGACGATCCGGTCGGTTTTATCTTCTCGAGATCCTGTTATTCCGGATGTAACCTCCTTATTCTTATTCAGAATGTGTACAATGTTGAATGATTCCTTTCACGACTGCACTGGCAAATAAACACTCACACTTTGCTCACGAATATCACTGATCACGGATTGATGGATCGTAGCGAAGGTGTACGAGCGTGTTTGTTGTTGTTTGTCCGTATTCTCTCAACAATTCCTACACGCTATTTCCAAAAACTTTTGTACGCATAATCTATCGAACTCGCAAACGTGCTAGCTTGGCTGTTATCGAACCAGCTAAACCACATTGTAAACGCGCCGTGACAGAGAAATTGAAAGCTTTTCACAAGTTCCTTCTCAATGCTGTTGCTACACGATTGTGATAATCGAGCAAAAACTATGCAAGACTGTAATTATTTATTCCACGTTACCGCTTAAACGGTTAAGTAATTGTTTTGTGACAAAATCTGAAAGGAAGAGGTGGAAAAAGAGGAGTAAATAGTTAATAGGTATCATTATGTTCAGCAGTGCCTCTCAGGTTAAATCATTTCCTGGTAAACGATGCCACACAATCGGATTATTGATGGAATACAGTGATTTCGCTTTTTTTTTAAGAACATTTCAATGACTAGAATTCATTTGATGATATGCACAACAAGGTGTGGCGAAATGTTTTTCGCGGAGTTTTACTTACCTTTGCACGCACGCTTTCTATACCTACATTGGCTTCCTACTGACTCTATATTGATCTAACGAGAGATCACTATCACCACTTACAAATATACAACGGATTATCAATGTCTGCACTTTAAGCGTTCGAAAATCATAAACCACGGATCAATCTTTTTAACCGACTGATCTACGAGAGGATGTGTTTGATACAGAAAATGTGAGGACTTTTTGGACAGCACCTACGATATTGGGCAAATGAGATATTGGGGCGGTTCGGTGTCTCACAGACGATAGCGGTGCTAGTCTTCACAACGCAGGACCGAGGATCGTTTCCCCGTAGTGAGAACTGACCATCCAACTACGTGGTATCAATAATTCTAGATGGCAAATACTTAACCAGCATGGTCAAACAGATCGTGAAACCAAGAGGTATGACTCTTTTTGCATCTATTTCCCATTTGACAGAGCTTTAGGATCGATAACTGTCGATAGATCGAGCGATTGATATTTCGCACGTATCTGTTTCGTCCGGACAAGATAGTTATGATAAGACAAAGGCTTCGCTTTGTGGAAAATCACCATCCGGTTCATCGGGTTGATGACGGTAGTAAAAGGTAGCGTTCCCAACAATAGTGCATTGTTGTTTTGCCATTTAGAAAAAAAAACTCAAGGTTCTAGACGCTATAATCGAACTGGTACAAGGCACAATTAGTTAAAATCGCACCTCCAATCATAAACACATTCGCTTCACATTACGCGAAACATGAACCGGCACGTGGTACACGAATGGCAATAACAATATAAACGGAATATTGATAAAAACCCATCGCATCGGTGCCTCGCTAGCGGCTGCATAGGCTTGCGGCAACAATCCGTCCGCCATTGCTTGGCTAGGAGACGACGCTCGGTGCATTCCGGTGTCTCACTCAACCTGCACAGGAGCAGGAGTTTATGAACAAAAATTTACCTCCCGGACTGATCCTTGACAAACCTAGTGAGGGAAACGGATATTTTGAGCAAATTTGTATAAACTTACCTTCAATTTAGCACTAGTTTTCTTCGATCTTTTCCTCTGTGATTACAAAGGCAGTCGGCAACCATTTTTTCTCACAAGAGCTGTCAAACGTATGACAGCTGTAGTTTGAACCGGTTGTGCGAATCGGTTCACTGTGTGCAAACAGCTGGATAATAATCGCGCCGCACTATTTTACCACTTGAAATAAATAAGTTATGCCTTGTTAATGTTCAGAACTAAAACACTGGCCAAAAAAGTTCGCTATGCTTTAACCATAAAGTTTTTAAAAATCATTTTTGCAATTTTTTTTGATTTGTCAACTGTCATTGCCATGAAAGGAGCTCCCTTTAGAAACGTTGTCATTAATTTTCTGCCGCTGCGTGTATTGTTTTGCTACAACGCTGTTGTTTCCCAAATCAATACGGCTAGAAAAATGTACATCCAGAATGTGCATAAGTGAAAACGATCGCGTTAAAGGGCAATCTTCCAGGCGGTATCACCCAAATGTGTGACTAAATAGGAAGCAATCGCATAGTGAAAAAAACGGTGCATCTCGGGAGCGATCGTGTGTATGGCTTTGTTGTATAAGCAAGGGCAATAATCGGGACTCGAATGTTGTTCCAATAACTCCAACTCCCGGTTTGTTGCGAGTCACAATGACTGAACGGTGGAACATTAGCAATAGTGCGTTACGAGGTGGCTTGGGCACTAGCGGCACGGGCAGTGGAAACAGTACGGGCAGCAACGGTGTTGGCAATGGTTGCATTAGCTTAGGTCATCCAGGAGGAGTGCCGGGGGAGGGCAGCACCGGTGGACAGGCAGGAATCTCAACAGGCGGACCACACAGTACGGGAAGCATCGGCGGGCCTACCACCTTCAGTGCGCCGAACGGAGAGTCGGGCATTTTACGCCGGACGGGGCATTACCATCATCTCGGTGGCGCACCGGACAACTTTGACGATCTGCTTGTGTTCGGGTACTCGTGCAAAGTCTTCCGCGATGACGAGCGTGCACGGTTCATCGATCAGGGCCGGCATCTGATACCGTGGATGGGCGACAATCAGTTGAAGATAGACAGGTTAATAGCTCCTTTCTCTACCTTCTATACCATTTTATTTCTGCTCAACCTAAACATGCAATATCAGAAAAAATACGTTTGTACCAATCAAGCCTAAGCGAAAACAGTGCGCACCAGCGTTGGCAGCACCGACAGTTCCGGGTTGACCTGAAGTTTCTTTTCCTGATGGACGACAAACGCCGCTGAGGAGAAAGTTCACCGGTAACCATCGTTGACCAACGCAGTTCGTAATGATAACGGTAGCGCCGGAGAGAATGTGGAACATATAATCCCACCGTTTTCGATGGCCGTAAAGGATCAACTGCAGCATCGAGCAGCAACGTTTGGTTCGGTGTCCGGAGACACACGGTCGGTTTTCATTCGAGTAAGCGATCATGCCTCTCGGTTGTGTGCTATGAACTCTGCCGTTTTGTTCAAACACGTGCGGAACAGTAAGGACTTCCCCGTTCGTACCGCCCACAATCCAAACAGAAGCCGAACGCCTCGAAAGAAGAAAGAAAACCGTACGTTATATCATTCATTTTTAGGTCTCAAAATAATCAATACAATTCCAACACACAACAAGTAGTCGATCGGCGGCAGTGGTATGTATAAAAACAAGTGGTAAATGAAATACATCTCTGAATGTTTGATTTAATTCTCTACATTTTTTTCTCTATTCTTCTTGTGTTGTAAGCATACTTAGAAAGCAAAAAATATCAAAGTGCAAATCAATCTGCCATCAATGCTCTGTCTATGACGAATGCAAAACTGAGACAGTACGAATGATTTCCATTCCGGACCAAACACACATACAATCCTTCTTGGTGGATGGCTTCTTAGTATTTGGGAGGAATAGCAACAGAAAGCGTTACTATTCATCCCAAATGTGGGAACAATCCGCAGGAGTCCGAAGACTGGTTCAACTTCTATTCCCTATCCGATTTCGTCTGGTTTCTGAGCTTTTGCATAGTCGGACAGCGGCATACATTGAGACATGAAGCAAAGATCCTAACCAAAGTCCTCCCAGAAAAAAAAGAGATCGAATAATCGTATCATAAAACCGCATGTTCCCGCATATCGGGACCGATGCACCAAAGACGGATGTTGATATGCCTTTTTTCTTGTTTGCTTCTTTCTTTTTCTGTCTCGTTCTCTGACTTTACCGATATGGTTGATCGCGGGCCCCTCGATCGGATACAGATATGATGCGCGCGGTGCTTTGCACGATCTCTCACCGTACGAACCACCTCCCGGTGGATATCAAGATCGTTTGGAGGGACTTACGGCGGCAGAGCAAAAGGCGGAACAACTTTGCGAGGAGGAACGATATTACAGTCTGTACAACAATGAGGTGGAAGAGGAAATGTACCAAGGTATGACTCTTGTTAATGTCGATCAATCTCACGTAGAATAACGTATGATCCCTCTACACAGAAGAAGTTCGCAAGCGAGAAACCCTGTTGGGCAACCAGGTGCCTTTCAACTACGATGCACCCTTACCCCAGGATGGAGCCTCGGTTGCGACAGTTGAAGAACGTACCAGTGCGGATGAGCAGGATGACGATCCTTACAAAATACCGAAAGGTTTCGAGATTCCTCCAGACATTCCATTACCGGACACCATGAAGGAACACGCCATTATCGAGAAGACGGCCAAATTCATCGCATCCCAGGACGCCCAGATGGAGATTTTGCTAAAGACGAAACAGGCCAACAATCCGCTGTTTAATTTTCTTATCCAGCATGATCGCTTGTTTCGCTACTACCGACATGTGCTACTTGCGTTCCGTACCAATCAGTACCCGATTGGGCCGGAGCAACAAAATGACGAGCGGACGGGTAGGACATCAAACAGCGAGAATGGAACCGATACAGAGCAGAGCGAATCATCCGCACAAATACAACCAAAAATTGTGGTTCCAGCCATTAAATACAAACCATCGGTGGACTGTGCCTATACGCAGCTTATTAGCAAGATTACTGGCGCTCCTATTCCGTCAATGATTACGGAGGAATCAAAGAGCGCACCGGAAACTGGTGGGTCATCCGGGTCACAGGTTTTTACTCGTTCAGACGGTGAACAGTATTCGGAAGGTTCAACTACTTCGGTGGAGGTAAAGAAAGTATCGACCGGTTTGGCTGGGTTGGTTCAGTACGATTCCGACAGTGGTGACAGTGGTGACGACCATGCTGAGGATAACGAACTGGATCAGAAAAACAAAAAGAAAGCGGAAAGTTCAAAGAAATGCAAAGAACTCGCTCCTTTCCAAGGTATTGTTCCACCGCTGACTATTCACAATGTGATCGATCGAACGGCGATATACGTGGCGAAGAATGGGTACAGCTTTGAAGAGGCCTTGCGAGCGAAAAATGATGCCCGTTTTGTGTTTCTCAATCAAGCGCACGAATACTACCCGTACTATGCGTATCGTGTGCGTCAGCGCATGAACGCAGGGGAGCACGGGTTACAGGCTCCCAGTCCACCACCGGCGAAGGTTCGAATGGAAACGGAGAACGGAACCGTCGTGGAGACGACACCGAGTCTGGGGATTAAAGCAGTTCATACGGCTGCACCCAAGACGGCTCCAACGCCGGTGACGAACATTCAGCATCAGAAGCTAGGAGCTCCGGTTAGTTTTTTACTCGTACGTAAACAAAAAGAAGAACCCGGTGCGGGGAAGATGCCAGGCTTAGGGAGTGATGAGGAAGACGATGATCCAGAACCGAAACGACAGGAAGTCACTGAGGATAAAGAGCAGACAGTTGAGGATGAAGTTGTGGTAAAAAATGTAACAGTCGCTAAGGATAATGATTCGAATGATATTGTGAAACCTCCGATCGTCCAAAAAGAGGACATCGATAGTGAACTTTTTTTAGATGAGGTGGATGTATTGGAAGCAACCTCACCAACCGGCTGCACTGTCGCTTCTTCTGGTACTCAACGATCGGTGCGAGAACCTGCAGATGCGAAGGAAAAACAGGCTGAGCGTAAAAAACGTGCCAATCTGTTTGTGAATTTAATCAAGCACGTTGAACGGAAAGCTGATGTATTGCAAGAACCGATGGATAACAGTTCGTTGGTTGATAAACAACCAGCAACTTCCGAATCCACACCGAAAGATGCTATCAATAGTGATGCGGAAAACGAATCAATCCATTCAGTGCGGTCGACCACCATGTCCCCGACAGAATCGACTACGAAAATACCAATTCTGCAGACCAACATCGATACCACGACTGTAATAGATGATGATGATGATGATGATGTTGTGCTGGTGAGTGAAACACGCCCGAAACCCAAAGCACGGTCCCGATCCCATTCGCGCGGGGACTACCTTTCCGATGCGCAGCGTTCCGGCGAAGGTACCGAACGACGCTCCAAGAAGAAAAAATCTAAAAGCCACCATCGGTCGACACGGGTAAAAAAGAAATCGAAGAAAAAATCACGCTCCCGCTCAGTGTCCCGTTCCGAACGATCCAGCTCGCGGCACTCGCGTAATCGTAAGCGTAGCCGCAGCAGAAATCGTCGCGATCGCACTAGATCTCGTAGTCGATCCAGTAGCGAAGATAACACCACCAAGCATGATGATCGGATCAAGCGAATGAAAAAACCCAAACGTGCCACCCGTAGCAGATCGAACTCACGAACACAATCCCGATCACCCGTTCACAAGCGCTCCCGTTCGCGATCGCGTTCCAAAACGAAACGATCGCGAAAACGGAACGCATCCCCGGAGAGACACAAACGGAAGCATCGTTCGAGGAGTCGTAGCTCACGGCGGAACAGCGATAGTGAGACGGACGATCGTGGCCGGCATCGTGCACAGCGAAGGCGTGATGGACACTACGAGTACGATGAGCAGTATCCACCGGCAAGGGCACGATACTGGGATTGTTGAATGGGGAAACAACATGCTGTGTGACTGACTTCGAATTGGCAAGAGCGAATTGACTATGCAAATGGATGTAAATTGTAAGTTAGTAGCATAAACTATAGTTATCGATCGTACGAATTCGGTATTTTGAAAACATGTGCAATGATTTATTGTTGATATTCCGAAATATTTGGTAGATTAATCAAGATATTTCCACTAATCTCACCTAAACTATGGTCTCGTTTCTAATCGATCCTACATAATTTGGGTCTTCATATTCATCCCGCTTGTGGCCTCCAAGATTCTTCGTCTTCGAATATTGTGAACATTTCCGTATTTTGCATTCAGATCTGACGCAGTCTATAAGGTAATTATGACTACTGGTGGAGCCCCCCCTCCTATTCTTCTTGCTTGTGGCTTCTAATGGACTTGAGCCTTCACTGGGCAACTCCAACGTGGTAAACCCACCGGATTTCATGATATAAGACTCAGTCTTTCGATCCTGTCGGGAATATGTTATGACTTATACCAAACCATGTCCTGGTTTGCCACCCATCGGTGTCAATTTAGATCCGTAATCCGTAATATTCGGTGATAGTTCTATCAATCGTCTTCACTGATAATGTTTCCTCCGGTGCTTTTTCGACCTTTCTGTCTATTGAAAGAAAGAAGCTGCCACCAAGCGATAGGAACTCTCGCAATTCGAATCTCAACGTTCATTTTCTGCAGGAGATAACGTTTGCCACCGTGTAATTGTTTCGTAATTACCAATCATTATAATTACAGGCATTGGCGGATTTTTATGACGATCATTAGCAACACCATTGTACACACAGAGAGAGAATGATTGAAATGGAAATGCGAACTCATGGCAGAATCAGCATTATGTTTATACGTTCCTTGACCTTCGATAGCATTTTCAGGGCAGGATTGTTAAGCAGCGCGTCGTTGTGAAATTATTCTTCATCGGTTAAGCATTTGTCTGAAGACAGGACTGATCGAACATCCGAACCGTGATGATAAGGAACCGGGGGAACGTTTCTTCGGTAGTTGTTTAAGAAGATGCTTTACCCCTGCCTGGTCACATGTGTTTGCGGGTCACGAGACGTGTTATCAACTATTATTTTAGGACGCTGATTTGTATGAAGGAGCAGCACGGGATCAGTGAGCATGAATTCTTCCAGTTACATTCGACTTAACTGCCATATGTCAGGGCTGATACGGTTGTCTAATTACATCACTCGGAGTAGTTCATTGAATGGGTCGCTTCACCTCAAAAATGAGAACTTTGGCCCGTAGGTATAGTTTGTCCGCTCCATAATCTGTCGTAATGCAGACGACTTTATCTGAGGATAAAGCAATCTCGTGCTGTGGTAAATTAAATCTGGATTGATCCAGTTCCGCGAGAAACCTGCACAGCTGTATGCATTCACGTGCTGTTTTGTACCTTTTCCAGCTTGTGTCTACTCTAGAGTCCAATTTACGCCAGTGGTATACTCTTCGAATCTACCCAGAGTTCATTCTGATATCTTCTTTTGTGCATAAAATAATTTCTAGAACTTCTCAGGACAATGTAGATACTAAAAGTACTGAGGGAGAGGGAATTCCAACCGATCGTTTGAATTATCATCCTTTATCGGTTTGCCTATCTGCGAAGGTACGTTACACAGTACGTTAAAAATAGATAACACAACATTAACACAATAACCATCGAGAATAAAATAAAACTATAACAAACAGTCCACTAATCAGACAATTCGAATCCCAATAGCAGATTAAGCTTATCATCCTGGTATCACCATCGCCACAATCCGGCTACCGCTAAGGGACGCCGGTTGAGGCATCTTTTTTTACACGCGACGGCAGACATCATGGCAAGACTAATCTCGTTGCAGCGGAGTGATTGAGTTCCCTTCTACCTCCTCCCACCGTCATTCCACCCATCGTGAGTTTGTTGGCGAGTGTATGTTACAATATAAAACGGCAAGCTGCCTCGTGCCAGGATCTACAGTTCTTCACGAACCTCTGCCGTGGTACATCGTGCCCTGGCCTGATCAAAGCTTTATAACTCACAGTGATATTGACGCGTGTGCAGTGATTGATTGGAACTACTAAGTGTCTCAAGGAATAATCGTTAAAAACACAGTTCTATAAACTCCAAAATGAGAATTATTATTGAAGAGGTATTGTGGAAAGTGGTGAAGAAATGGGTGTAGCAAATAATTAATTTGTGTTAAAATAGCAATTAAAGGAGAGTGTCTCTACGGACATGAGTTTACAAATATGGCTGCCTTTTTCTCCTTTCTAGCACCCAAACGTGTTGGACGTATCGGAGTTGTTACGCCCTGAACCCAAGTTCGTCGATAAGGAAGTGTCCAAGTTCCGGGATTACACGGTGGACGAGAATGATCCTCTCAAGGAGCGTGTCCGGCGTACTTACAAGCTTATGCATACCCATCAAACGGTTGACTTTGTGAAAGGTAAGCCACCATTTGCGCATCACAGATACGGATTATGGTCCCCTAAATTATGACCTACGCAGCTAAGGCAATCATGATAATCGCTATCGTATTGAAGACAAACGGTGCAAAACATGGAACGACGCAAAATGTGTCCAGCCCGGGGACCAACAACGACGCAAACTGACCTTGCCAGTGGCGAAGCCCCTTCGGCAAAATGAGGTCGTCCATTACGGCTTCATAGATTTCGCACGGGCAAGGCCAGGAGAGTCGTGCCTTTGCGATTCGTACTGATAAGCGACGTAAGCTTTGTTTTGATAGTTTTCGATAACGTTCGAACGACGCGTCCAACAAACAACACTGCGACCAGTTGTAGAGCATGTGCGTGACGCGCTTGTCCACCATGTGCAAGACCATGTGCTTCCCATGGAATGCGATTTGAGCGTGCGCGCACAATAAGGACGTCCTTTTCCGAACCACAATAGTATGATGATAGTATTTACAAAACATTGTTTTTTTTTCTTTTCTATTATTCTCTTGCCCAGGTCGCCATGCCGATTGGCTTAACTTTGATCATTTCAAAACAACTATCCGGCAAGCGCTGGAAAAGCTGAACGATCTGGTTGATGAATCAGATCCGGATCTGGATCTCCCGAACATTGTGCACGCCTTCCAAACGGCCGAACGTGCCCGTGAAGAGTTTCCCGAGCTGGACTGGCTACATCTGACCGGGCTAATACACGATCTTGGTAAAGTGATGGCGTTTTACGGTGAGCCACAGTGGGCCGTGGTGGGCGATACGTTCCCAGTTGGATGCGAATGGGGTCCAAGTATTGTGTATCGGGAGGATAGCTTCACTGATAATCCGGATGGTGATAATCCAAAGTACAAGTAAGTGGAGCGGGAAGGTGTTAGCAGATAACATTGTTCTGGTTTAACCCCTTTACATCTGTTTTTTTTTCTTTCAGCACTAAAAATGGTATGTATGAGCCTGATTGTGGATTGGAGAAGCTGACCATGTCCTGGGGACATGACGAATACTTGTACCGGGTGCTGAAGCATAACGGAAGTACACTCCCGGAGCAAGCGCTGCACATGATCCGCTACCATTCTTTCTATCCCTGGCATTCGGGAGGAGATTACCATCATCTGACCAATGAGAAGGACGAACAAACCAAGCAATGGGTTTTGATGTTCAAGTAAGCACCTCATTGATTGGGGAATATAATAAGCAAACTAACAAAGCATTTTCTTTATCCCATATCTTTGCAGCCGATATGATCTGTACACCAAATCGACCACACTGCCGGATATCGACGCACTGTGGCCATACTATCAAAGCTTGATCGACAAATACTGTCCGGGAGAATTGGCCTTCTAAATTCTGCAACAACACCAATTCTAAAGCACAATTTTTGTAATAGAAAATGACAAACTGAGCCGAGGAAATTAAGCATTTTACCCGTCTGTAGCGAGATTACTTCGTTTACCTTAACCAATACCAAAAATGAGCAAATGTTTACGATAAACAAAACCTGCGCAGCTTATCGATTTCGATCATGCAAAACAACTGTGATTAATTTACAATAATGCAGTGCTGAGTGCTACAATACCTATTAAACCTTGTGAGTTGTTAGAAGATTGAAAACAGCATAAAACAAATGACTATTATTGCCCTAGGACAATAGACTCTAAGTTTGTGGAAGATCTTAAGATTCGCTATTCTGTTGAAAGTTATTACTTTAATGTAGTACGTTAATATTGAGTTGAATAATAAATTTGTTTACATAAAACCACTTTTGTATACTTACTCATTGTAAACTGCAACTACTAGGCGTTGTGCTAGTGTTGTCCGAAACTACAGAGCGATGTACTGCCGGGTTTGTCAATGCAGGTCCAACGTAAAACAAGTTCTGAAGAGCTTACAGAACTTCACTGAACAGGATTCGGTGTAGTTCAAATAGAGATTAATTAATGTTTCGATCATTTACTACACAGCAAAAACACTATCTTCTGGATATCAGAACTTCCAACACTGATGGTTTGCGATGTAAACTGGATCACACTATAAATCTACAGCATATATGCCAGCTGTATAAAACTGTATATAAAGTAAAAGCTTTTATTTTTTTACCCCACAAAAGATCATTTCAATTTTTGTAAAATGAACAAACTCCGGCTCGAAAATATGAGTCACCTTGTGGCACATCAGCTGTCAAACGGAAACGTTAGTCATGTCAAACTTTTCTACTATGGGCCAATAAACAACCGGTCACAACGCACTATGGGCGTTTGGTTCGGTTAAAATCTCCCCCGCAGTTCCAGCTAAAGAAAACATTCCATTCATTCGCGTGCTTACAACAACGCACCATTCGTCTGCGGCATGGTGTGTCCCGACATTCCTCTGTTTTCCGTTGTGTAGCTCGCAAAAAGTTACCCTCAAATTGTAACGCTCTTTCGGGGTGGTACTTTTCCATTGCTTGTGTTCTGTAAATAAAAACAACAGTGATCGTGTAAAGTTGGAAGATCGCGTTTTGGCTGGTAACAAACCCGATTGTAAACAAAAGGTGTCGGAAAAGTTTGAACCCGTTTCGAATCGCTCCAAGTGTCCGCGCGGTAACTGTTGTCGGGTGTGGTGATCAATCTATTTTTCTTTTCCGACGAAAAGAAGCCATTGGCGTCCAATAAAACCTGGCCAAACGAAAGCAATCATTGCCACCATTTTTATATAGCGCGCGTTCCTCGAAATGAAAGCCGGCGTCACTCACACACGGATCAGCTTGGTGTCATCATAATCTTTTTTTGAAGTGACCGCCTATTACGCATCTTCGTTCCCCATTCGAATGTTAACGGCTAGAAGTGGGAAGAGAAAGAAAGGAAAAAGAAATCCTTTTAACCGTTTTTTCGGGGAAGAAGTTTCATGTTGCTGATTAGCGGCCAAATTAACCGTGGTTTTTGATTATACAGTGCATTCCGAATCGTGTGTGGTTGCGTTGTGTTGTGAAGGTCGTTATTTTTTTTGTGCGCGTCACCTTTCTGGTGTGTGATTGTCCTGTGCTACCGTTGCCAGTGAAATTGCTTAGAGTGTTCCTGCTCTCGGTTGTACGACCGACAAAACGTATCGTACTAGTGTGGAAAGAAGGTTAAAAATTTTAACATAAACCTGCCATACATCAACGACGCGCCGGATTCGGCCGTGAGGGAGCGACAACCAGAGAGAGAGGTGATCGATAAAAGCAGTGGCAGAGAAAGCTTTTTGTTTTCTTTCTTCGCGTATCGCACTCGATCGGGTTGTGGAATTGAGGTTTGCGGAGCGCAATCAAGTGGCCCGAACTTTTCACCCGATCGAGGAAGATTCACCGGTCAGGTGCTTTCTTTCGAAACAGCAATAAAAATAAAACCAACCCGGTAAGTATTAACGCGTGCACAGATTGCTTCGATTGCGATCGCATGATATACCTGATAAGATCTACATTTCACGCCGTTTGCATTAATTCTAGACGCAAGCGACCATGTGCATGTGCAATTGCACCTGAACCAGAGCTAGAAGAAGTATAATTAATAAGCACGATCATCTACACGCAGAACAAGAACAAAATGTGAACGGATCTTCTCGAATTTCCCTCTGTTGCTAGGGAAAGAACGACATGCCAGGGAAAGACATCTACTCCGTTACAGCTAACGGTTGTCAATGTTGGACGACGATATTATCATTATGAAGATGCGTTTGTATGCGTCTTTCTTGATGCACCTTGTGTCACTTGCACTACATATCAGTCGGTTGCATTCTTTTGCATCCATTTTCCGCCCCCTGGCATGGATCAGCATAACACAGTTCATGCTTCGGGCTGAACTAATGACAAACTGCTAACTGTAAGCATCTCACCAGCGGCATCCATTTCCGGACAATGAACCTCCTCTTCTTGGTGATTCCACTGTTCCGGCCAGATTGCACAAGCATGCCCATTCATTGCCGCCCGGGACAAGCCAGCCTTTTTATTTGGCCGTTTCGCAATTAGCGTGTTTTACTGTGTACCATTAATTAGACAGAAAATGAGACACGCACAAGGTTTATTTGTTTTGCTTGTAGATTTACATTCGGAGGTGCTTTATGGAAGTTGCGTATTGCGAACTGATGTCATTCTGTTTGTTGCAGTTACAAACAATAAACGTGATCCTGTGTGACACTACAGGATGATGTCACCATTGAAGGGAAGGAGTGCATCCTTGTGCGCAACGATTTAATTGATGAACTCATGCAACCAAACTGTTCGGGATAATTATTGATAGAAGCTACTGTTGTTGATCTGTTTATCAGCGTGATCGTCACTCGCCGGGGCAAGTGGTTAAAGAAACGTGCAATTACGATCGGAATAGATAATTTTATTTACCACATTTGATCGGTTTTTAAATGAGTCTCTCAGACACTATTGTCAGTAAGGACCGCTTGCTCTCCGTGACACTGCCTTGAATCCCGGTCAGCTGATTATTTGTTGTGTTACAGCTCGTACTGGGCCGTAATTTGCATCAGTAGCATTACGCAACTCCTGTCCCGTAACTTCGTACCTCAGCCATTGTCGATTTCAGTGTCATTAGTGCATCGTGTTTGCATCATGCGTTACACCGCGGGGTCGGCAATTTCTAAGGTTGACACTAAGCTGCAGGCACTTCAAATGTGCTTTGGTTGTTTTGTTCTTCATGCAAATGTGGGGTTGCGTAAAATGCAGATAGCTGCTACTGGTGCAACGAGTACGATATGTTCGAACCTTTTTACAACACGAAATTGAGAAAATGAAACAATCACGACCGATTACGATGTACGCTAAAAGCGCAACCTTGGTTTTAAAGATTCGCAAAAAAATGGGAATAAAAGTGCATCATCTATACATCAAGGTCGATTCGGAACGGTAGCTGAATTTAACCAAGGTAATCACGTTCCACCTCGGTTATTTTTCGCAGCTGATATTTGCAATCGAAACGAAAAAAAAAATCTGTCTCGTCCTCTTTGCCCGACCCGGAGTTAACCCATCCAAAAGTGCATAATCACATGATTCGTCATAAACGTCTTTGCCTTCGGGCTCGTTACCGATTTGAAGAAGGGTGGCAATTTTATGCAAATTTTTATCGGTCACTGTTCTGACCTTGAAGGCCGATGGGTCTGTTTATTTTAACTGAAAGGGAAAAATCAGTCTTCGTTCGCTAGGGGAAGGGAGTGTTTTTTGGAGATAATGGTCAAAGGGATGAGTGGAATGTTGAAATGAGATTTACACGAGTATGGTGAGAAAATGAAAAATGTCACAATTTTTTTGTAATACTCATTTTCATAATAGTTTATTGTACGCCGCATAGATTTTACGATAAAAATAATAACTAATAGCTTATTTCACTATAAGTATAAATAATCAAGACGAATTACAAAAGATCCAGTGCAAAGAATATAAACAGGAAAGAGAAAGATTAAAAAGAGTAAAGAGAGAGTAACGAAGAGAGTAGAAAAGAAGAGAGAAAGAAAAGAAAGAATTGAAGTAAAATATTGATATTTTATATATGATATTATCAAAACATTTTTCACTATTATGCCTTATTAAGTTAAGGTCGTCATACATGTTTTGAAAACCCTCCACAAAATTTTTATTAAATTTACAACTGTTTTATTCCTCTACTTATGCCAAACGTACACTATATTAACAGTAAACATTGGTATTTTCTTTGGTTGCACCTTTTCATTGTTACATTAATCACATCCAAAAGTCCTCCAATTTGGTCAACAAGGGGAAAAAAACTAAATAATAATAATAATAATTAGCAATGTTTGAAACTTCAAACGCAAAAAAAAGACATCTTCCACATGTAATTAAATAATTTTCTGGTTTTATACTTGCACACTTTTACGGCAGCAACCTTGCGTTGGTTTCTCCAGATTTTATGATTCTCTTTTTCAAGTGGCTGGTTAATGCTTGGAGGCCGCATTGGGAGTTTTTGGGAAACATGTCTTTCGTTTTTTTGTTTTCGGTCAAGTGTCCATCCCGAGGGCAATAATTGGATATTTGTACTTATTTATTCAAACCTGTCCTTAGCGGGGGATCGTCTGAAATCTAAGGGTGGCCTTCTGCTTTGTTGGGTGGAGTGGACTTTGTTTTGTTTTTATGCTCCCTCTCCGTCAAGTGCTCGTACTTAATGTGGCCCTGCCCTACACATGAAGGTTTCTGTGCAGCTACCCAAGCAAAAGGAATTTTGCTGACACTTCAGTAAATGTAAAACACTTCGTAGATGGTTGTTGGAGCACGGAGGAGCATCATATTCTTCTTCAAAATGTTTTAGTTTTCCCGCTGTTTTTACTGCTGGCAGGTTTTGTCCTCAACCTTAAACCACTGTTGGGAGCGTTTATTTATAGCATCCTCAGTATAACTTGGATGGAAGACTATCCATACGCCTGCTGATCTTTCGAGATAAGGATTTTGCGCCACAGGTCATTGAAGACCACAGGATGAACTCAAATGGTCACTGGTCCTCAATAAACATGGTCAGATTTTTGTGATGTTTTCCGCAACCGTAGGTGCCTAATTTGATTATCAATCGCGGATCGCGCACTCATAAAACTGTCTGACGAATGATCAACCCAAATCGTCCGATGGGTTTGAAATTTTCCCTCTTCACCTGCGTGAGAAAGATCCAATGCAAATGTGCAGTATAATGGATAGTTATGGTAAACGGGTTCAGCTTTATTTTCTTCATTTTGCCACATTTTATTTATAGCATCAGGAAAGCGAAACCACCCGACTGGTGGTTGCATAATTTGGCCTTTTATCTGTTAACAATAAAGGAAAGGAAAAGCGCGATATCGCGATTAGCGAAAATGGGCGCATTAATGTTTAAAAAATTAATTTGCTTAAATACAAAAATTCCTGCTTTGCTTAAGATATTTTTGCAAATGGAATATAAGCAGTGTGGCTAATTTAATTAGCACTACTCAAATATTTATTTGAATACGTAAGCGTAATTTATGAATTTAATTGTTTTTATTAAACAAAGTTTTTTTTTGGCTCATTACTGTTACGTGCTCAAAAATAATCAAATTTCAAAAAAGCGAGAGTAGAAAGAAAAACATTTATTCCCCTACAACAAAAAATCGGATCAGGTGTAATGGGACCAGCAACATTGTCATATGCTTCTCTCGCATACAATTCCTTAAGCCCTCGGGGCGTTCACCGAACGAGAGTGAGACATTTATACCGCAAAGGACAGAAAGCTCGTCTCCCCTCATATCCACCCTGTAGTGCGAAAATCATAAAAATAAACGCACATCTGAACAAAGGCAATATTTATGTTCGTGCGTAGCAGCACAACATCGGATGAAGGAAGATAACAGACATGATCAAAAACTCAAACAAGCATAAAATTAATATTCTCCATGTAGCAGTCGATTTCGACTCGTTTGTGGTGGATTGCAAAGAGCGGGATGTTTTTGGAGACTTTCGAATGCTCGCACCTTCGGTTTGGTTTTCACCCATTATTATTATTTTTGTCTTTTTTCTCCTGTTCCACTCCTTAAAGGAAAGGGACAAAGTCCAGTGGAGATTTCGTTGCTATAGTCCGTATGAACAAGTGGCCAAAACTTGCCATTATGACAGCCGGGAGAGCTCGTTCTGCTTCGCGTGTATGGTTGTTGTTTTACCACGTAGCATTCCCTTCTTTATGCTGAATCTTTTGCCTTTTCTGGTGATTGTACAGATGGTTTCTCGATTTGGGACATTCCGAGTGATGGTTTTACATCCAACACATTCCAGGGCTTTTTTCCAACAATACTTTCGTGGGCAAAGTTAATTTGTCTTAATTATAATTTAACAATTTTTTATCAGTTTTATTAACTTAAAATTTTCAATTTATTAAATATAAATAGTAAAAGAAAGAAAAACTTTTAATGTACACCTTGCTTTGACACACTGATCAGAGATTAATCGTTTCTCGCAGTGTTCCAATTATGATTCCGGGAATCGCACTGCATGATTGCGTGTCTCCTGTCTGAAAATAACAATTTTCCATCGAATAAACTTTCTGTTTAAACACTCCGGGTCTCCCTTCTGCAAACGAGGTTTCGCAAATAAAATTAACACGCTTCGATTGTTGAATATTCAATTTCACTTTGACCATGGTTCTGATGAGCGATCATAAACAATAAAACATCACCATATATGTTTGTACTGTTGTGTTTTATTGGATAGTGTCTGAACAATTTTGTTGTCCTTTCGAGAAAAAAAAGAGGATTATCGTTTTATCGTATACATATTTTATTACAATAAGCAACAATTTTATTTAAACAATCCCACCCAAGAGAAGAAATCTTGGATCATCTTGTATCGGTGAAACCGGTTCCTTGTTGGAGAGTGTTTTTTGTTGTTGTTTTGTTTGGCTTTGGTTTTGTTTTATTTCACCTCCAAAAAAACCCGTTCTTCTGTGTCGTCTTCAACAACTGCTTGTAAAATGATCCGAAGCAATCAACTGAAAATACGAATAATCACACCAGACCGCGCTGATCCGTGTGTAAAGGAGCACGTGATGATGAACGAATGTAAAGTTTGTGTCGGTGAAAATGTTGGCTAAATAAATTACCTGTCTTCTAAGTCCTTCTGAAGGTCAGTGTCAGGTGACGCGAAGATGGGGAAGACGTGTAAAGATGGGGATTTTTTATTTGAATCATTCGTCAGTGAGCGTTCTTGCAGAAATGAGAAACAAAAAATCTCCTCTGACCAGCTGACGCATTTTGACACGATTGCATTCGCAAAAAAACAGTTGAGCTTAAGCTGGCGAATAAAAATTTTGGAGTGATGATGATGTGATATCTGCTTATAGGAGTTGTTAAACTATCGAGATGGATATGCAGTCGTTTATTTTATTATACACCTGTACATCTTTGGATAGCACCTATACGTTTATAATTGATAGTATATATTTTTTCGCTGGGGATGTCAATATTATTTAGGATTTTACGCCATTAATGCCCAACATCCTCTGGCAGACGTCTAATATCTAGGAAAGCTGCAAACCAATATATCTCATTAACGTATGACATGATCTAAATTGACTTTTAGAAGACAATCTCTGACGCTTCCAGTTCCCAAGATAAGGATGACCCTTTCTAGCGATATGTTCAAGAGTAGACAAGTGAATCTTTCCTTATTTCGGTTTTTTATTAGTTGTAACTGTCTAGTTACTACTCTAATCTAAGAATAGGCTTTATGAAGATAATTTCAAAACTTAAATGCTTTGAACCCTTTTCAAGGTTGAAGAGTAGACAAGTTTAAATCTCCCCATTTCGTTTTTTTTTAAAGTTATTGTAACTGTCCAATTACTATTCACAACTATTAATATCTTCAAATTGGAGCTGTTTCCATTTAAAACTGAATCAGTGCTGTAGTAGTTGCGCTGAAAATGCAACATTTGACCCCGACAATCACCGACAGTGACCGAATGATCTATTCCATATCCACAACGGAACATTCATTGCCATGTATCTTTCGATCTGACCACCGCACTGTGACCGATTGGCTCAAGATGCGTGTTGAAGCAGGGGAAGCAACGGCCAAGGAATACATAAATGTGATTACCCTTGGGTTGGCAGGAGGTATCCGTGTGAGAGATTACCACCAGCGTGTCTGTGACTTGAATTTTTAATATAATTCAATTCAACTGTCAAAGTAAACTCCTCACGTACCATCACATACTTTTGGTAGGGTTCGGGTCGCTTGGCACGCTGGAGTGCCGATTTCAAGGTCAGCAGCAGCCAGCGATGACGATGTACCAAAAACCACCCACCGTATAACGCCTCCCCAGAAATGTTGGGTTCGGCAGAAATTAAAATGACCAATTTATGCTCATTTGCTCAGCGCACGTGTGAGTGATGCGCGTTGTCCATGTGCAACGAGCCGTTGTTGCTGTTGGCATGAAGATGATGACTGGGTGCTAAGAAGCGTTAGCTATTGCATAATTTGCGGTGTGCCGGTTGGTGATGTGGAGGAGCTCTAGCTTAGGCTGATTCGCTAATGAATGGTGTAGGTGAAGGACCCGTGAAGCCGGATCAAGAAGACAGTTTGCATAACCTAGCTCCACTAACGCCAAGCACGAAAGATTATCTGTGTCAAGTGGAGTTGGAACGCTGGAGAACGCGGTTCTGGTGTGAAGATCTCAACCCAACCGGATGATTTGGGAAGGAATGACTGGATCGAAAGGTGTGACTTCTTCACTCGGCGTAGTTCGCCCTCACCGCAAAACCGGGCTCGTACTCTCCGCCACATAGCGGAATGATGAACGACACAGACCGAGGATTGAGTTTTTATTGATCCATTGTTCTGCCCAGCAGTGTACATCCGGACGTTCCTCGAGAGGTGCTGATTGGTGAAGTAAATCAACGAACCTGACCAGAGTAGCCGCGTAACTACTGCGGTTACGTCCCGCGAGCCGTAGGAAACATTGCCAAACGGAGCACAAACCGATGCCATCCTTTTGCCGGTTAGTCAGCGGTCCAGCAGTTAGGCAAGTCACCGAAAACCCGCCGGCGCTTGGGTGTTGAGTCAAGTTTCGCAAAACAACGGCAGTATCAATTTAAACACTTTTTGTTGCCTTCTCTCTGCATTGCTTTGCGGGTCGCAACGGTTGGTGGTGTTTGAATTTTAGATGAACTTCCGGCGCAGGAATTAATGCGGCATCTTAGAAAGAGCGGGTGTACCGACCTCGGTACGATCGCATAAGGGTGGGTTGTATGCTTTTTTTTGTTTTGATTCAACATTCTTTCGCAAACTATTGAGAGAGGATGTATTTGTTTTTGTTTCTCTTCGACCGCTTTTCGTTTGATTTGGGCTTTTTTCCCCCTGCTGAAGGTCTTTGTCACGGAATTTGGGAAGGCTCTCTTTCCCCCTTGTGAGGAGGCTAGTTTAGTTGGTTATAGTATTTAAAGACTTACGTAGTTCACTTTATTGCTTCTTCCAAGGCATGTGACGTTTGAGTATTAATGCCGTTGGAAGTAAGAAGCTGAAGTTGAGCATTTGTGTTTCCATAATTTGGCGGATCTCCTATAAAACAGTCGACGGCAACAACAGTGCACGTCTAAGACATTAAGATGTAGCAATAGAATGAGCATTAAGATAAAAACGGAGTTAAGCTTAATTAAATTCAGTTGTTGCTTCCTTCATCGACATTTCCGTCAAAGATTTCATGCGACGACCGACCGAACTGTGGCCGCTCGCATCCATCTTACGATTGACTGAGTCTGTAGCAAATTACATCCATAAAGCGATATGTCATTGTAAGCTTTTAGCGAACACAAATGTCCACCCTTGGCAGTATGTCCGAAAGAGGCTTTTTTTTACGTATCTCAGCAAGAATTTCTCCTTCCTCACATGATATCGCCTACATCGCCGTGAAGTGGAGTTATATTTCCGACGTACCGTTACCTTTCGGTTCCTAAGATTGGAGGTCTCGGCAACGATAGTGCTACGGTCGTTATTCGTTTTTGCCTTTCCACACACACACATACTTCCAACCATTCACAATCTTTCAACGCCGATGAACCACAAAACCCCCTGGTCGCGGACATGCGCTGCATTAGCGTTGCTCCAGCTGACCGTTTGTTATTGCTGACCTGTTCCTTTTCCGAGCCGAACGGTGGTCTTTTGATGGGAAACATTTTTCAACAGAATTCTTCCACTTGGGGTGAGCTCCAGTAGGAACCATTTTACCAAATCGCAACAGAAGACGCACGGAAAATCGGGTGAAACACCCGGACAAAATGAAGCGTATCATCGTTTCGGAGACTTATTGACTTTCCGCTTTCTGTTGAAATACCACAAGGTGTACCGGGGTCTTGTGGAGATCATGGTAATCTTCGTCATGGTGGAAATTGAACAGGGAGCTGGTTTGTTTTTTTCTCTCTTTTTTCGTATGATGTCTACCATCACTAGTTGCTTCTTCAAGGGGGGCCATGTTTTAATTTGCAACCTGACCTTAGGAGGTCTTCTGAAAATGCTGCGATCCGAGAACTTGTTTCCAAATTTCGTCAAGGTTGTGGGGGTAGACACCCTGTTGCGAAAGGGCCCTGGACTGGGTAGGAGTCCGTAACGACCCTTTATGTTGCACGATTTTGCACGGGACTGCAGATTTTCATGTACTACTGAAGTTTTGGTATAAATAAGATACACGTTTCAATATAACCGTTTTAAAGGATCATTTGATTGAAATGTTAAAAGTTTAATCCAAGTAAAACTAAAGTGATCCAGTACAAGTTATTGATACATGAAGCTCTAGTTACACCAAAGCTGTGGTAAGAGGTGATTATTATAAAATATCAACCAATTAAAAGAAAAAATCTGAGCTAACATAATCAGTAATCCAGGTAAACCAACGATAGACATACTTTTTAATGGCGTTTTCCTACTCTTTCGTACGTATATAATGAGAGGCCCAGATTAAAAAAAACACTAAAGATCACACGATCGTGCGAACATCCCATCGAAGAGGTTAATTTGACCAAGATTAATCGAAACGATGGTATTCCATAAGTTGTGTTCCCGATGACCTACCGGCCCCCGTTCGAATGATCTGATCAGCAACGAAACCAGTGTACATGAGCGGATCGGTTTGCCATAATATTTACCGCACATTAGCAACAACCTTTTCTCCGGGAGCACATGATTTGCACCAAGTGGTCAATTTATTACACTAGAGGTTGATTGGTGAGGTGAGGTCAGGATCGGCAATCCTTTTTTCCAAGAATGTTCCTTTCGCTGCAGTGGTTCATAAAATGAATAAAATTGCGATGAACTTTCTCCCATCAAGGTTTATGTGCTATAAAATGGAGTTGTGTGGCATTTCCTAGAAGAAGAAGTAACCTCAAGAAATAGGGCGTTGAAGTTACTTGAAGTTCGATAGGTTTTTTTATGAATCTCCCAACGAACTAAATAAAATTTGAGAAACGGAAAAATAATTCTCCAAGATAATTTTCTTGATTTGCATACGCCTGTGTTACCTTCTGACTGACATATTGTTGCGCTGTCATTTTTTCTTACTTTGTACGGCTAACCAGAACAGGTTCTCCTTTATCCAACAACTTGTCTGTCTATTTCCCGAAATGTGTAAACTTCCTCTGTTGCAATAAAGAAGTGCTTGTGGGAGAATCGCTTTTGGTACACAAATTCCGGCAGCTCATTGCGATATTCTACCTACTTGCAGTCGATGCATTACGGAGGCAGCAGTAGACGAGAACAACTTCATCGCACATTCTGAGACCCCCGCTGTTGTCCAAGGTCACCCTGACGGTTTAGCTCCGTCTTGGCAAGGTTGGGGCAGGTTCTTGAACGGTGCAATAATTTGCATAGACCAGTCTTTTAACCCTTAAAAAAACCGGAGCACACAATTTAAATTGCATTACAAAGCGAATGGCACGGGTTGGTGGGTCGTGCACACACGGTCTGTTACACACCTGCACGCGGCTAACGCATTTGGTTGAGCCCTGCGTGGGAATTGTCTTCATGTAGTTGTCTTTTTTATGGTGTCCTGGATTGATGGAGCTTTTAGAGGTTATGTCAGTCAAACACATGAGAATATCCCGTTGGTACGGATCTGTTCCGTGAAGTGCAGTGTTCCGGTTTCAGCTCGGTCGAGATAGCATGGTAATTGCCCAGGTGTCGAGATTAGACACCAGATGGAAATACATGTCTGGAGAGTCACCTCAAGTGTTGCACTGACGTTGACGTTTCCCGGTCTACAACACCAACAGTCTGCGCACCCACGCATAAGTGGCTTAGTAGGAAGATGATGAAGAGTTCTTGAAAACTTTCATTTTTCCCTGTAGTTTCGTGAGAATGTTTGGCACTGAATGAAAACTCCCTTTTCTTGAATGCAGGTTCAATCATTAGCTGCGGTTTCTGTGGTGCCCGCATCGTTTTGCCCCCAGAGAGCGATGTTGACACAGGGTGTTGTATCAACAGCTCGACCGTTGGTTTCGTGCACGATCGCCGCGAACAGGGAAAAGTGAACAAACTAGAAATTGAGGCCGCGAAGCTGCCCAGGGCATCAGGTAGTACCGTCTGCCCGCTGCCGATGATGATAGCAGCAACAGCGACGTCGACGTGCAGGCAAGTTCACATTTACGTCGAAGTGCACGTGTATCACCAGCGCAGGCTATACGTAAGCGTACATCATGTGTACATATGGGGTTTTGGTACGCAATTACCTCGCGTACATAGAGCGGCAGAGTGGAATCGACCACCCTCTCAGGCCCAATCAGTTACCCAATCCGGGTAGTGGCAGGTGTGTGGTGCGGGCCTCAGCAATGCCCGGGATCGGGTGTGTTGGTTGGATCAGCTCGGGGAGTCAGGTTTCGCGCTCATAACCTGAAAATTAGAAATTTCGCTCCCTCTCCATTTGCTCTAACGTTCGTTCTATTTTCTTCACGGTGGACTTATTTATTTATTTTATGGCGATACGGAGAAAAAGGAAAAATTAAAGCATGGGTCCACGAAATGGGAAGAAAACTAGTTGCTGCGGGTGAGGAAAATTGTGTCAACCAGAACCGGCAACAATCTGCAACTTAATGGGAGCTGGGATGGGTTTAAGTTTTCATGTAAAAGTAGTCAGGAAGGGTAGTCAAATGTTGAGACAGAATTGTGTAGACTTAGGACTCTTTGATAATGTCACGAGAATGTGGAACAATTATCAAGTCTGGAGTTGAGGGTGTTGTCTGATAAGTAGATATTTTAATATAAAACTTGAGATCCTTTAAAATCCTGAAAACATAAACTCTGGATTGGAAACTCTGGAACTAAAACTTGAACAACACCAAAACCTGCCATCCAACTGATCACTGTCGATCGCTTTTCCAAATAAATACCTCCCAGCGCTTGAACAGGTTTTTCGTCCCCCAAAACACTTGATTACTTCGGGGTTTTGTCGCGAGCTGCTGGTGCATAAAAATCCTGTTTTGTATGTTAATCGCTATTCATCCTCTTTCGCCTTTCGGCAAATAGTGAACGTCCATAAACACCTCCAAAAAAATAAAATAAAACCTCATCACAACACATTTTACAGCCCCCGTACTCCCGACTCATTCGCTGCCAGATGGAGGCTATTTGGCGCGGTTCTGTCATTTCATCGAAGGTGGACAACTTTTGAGGAAGTGGAAATTCCTGCTCTGACACAGTTCGAACGACACCCGATACCCGGGTAAGACAACCGGTCACTTTTGTCGCGCTGGTGTTTCGATTTCGTTTTTATAAGCCCAATATCACGAGTTTCTCATCTTCGGCGTGCGGCATCCGTAACACCGATCGCGTCAGTCACCGATTAGCCGATGGGTCGTTTGTCTCTTGGGCGTTTAGCTTTTCGTGACAGCTCATTAACGGGCGGATCTGCGCCCGGAAGAAACGTGAACACAAAATAATCCAACTGAAGATGTGAAGTTAAATACGGGTTGCATCCGAAAAGTTTGAAACACCTGCTATTTCACGTAGTGATTGCTGATGCACGTCGTCTACCTTTGAAGCTGTCGATTTATGACGCTTTGAATAATTTATTCCAACAGCACGGCAGCGAATGATGATGCGCTCAATCAGGCGTATTTAATCTGACTCGCCATCCTGCTGCTATGTGTGTGTCGAGGAAGATGTTTTTTCTTCTTCTGAGCTTTGTTTGTGTTTCCGACGAGCGGATCACAGCAGGTTCCTGCTACGCAATTAGCGCGTCCTTGTGACAAGGACGACCACTGTTGGAGAAGGCGGGAGAGGGGGGATATTGAAGAATGTCACGACGACATTTATCGCAATCTGGTTGCCGACAGTAGCACCAGGCACTGGCAACGCAGAAGCTTTACACTTTAGCAAATCAAACCAGAGTTTATTTTTTCCTTCCTTTTTCGTGGTTTCTTTCGGGGGAGAGTGTAGCATGTGGTTATATCTCAGGTGTCATGAGTGGATACAGCGAGCAAAAAAATATCCAATAAACTAACCCCAGGAGGCAAAGACACATCATCATACGAAGCCGATACCACACCAACGCCCCGTGTGGAGCGGCATAATAATGAACTTCGGGATTAAAATATTCTTGTTGTGCATTTTTTTAAATTTATTTCTATTTTCAAATTTATTCATTTAACACTGTTTTCTTGCGGGCTTTTCAAACACGATCTTGCGGGAATTTTTTTGAGAAATCAATTTGAAGGTTTTCTCTCGCGAATCTTTAAACGATAATAAATGCAAATTACTGATGATGCATTTGGCAGGGTTATATTCTAAGTTTTTTCTTTTTTCACTGAAGATTCTGCTTTGTTCACCTGTATCCGTGTGTGCACGTTTAGGGATTCGCTGAAGCAAATTGAAGTTGCATGCATAAAGTGGGCCCATTAATTGGCAGGAAGAATGCGTAAGCGTCTGATGTGGTGTGATAGGAATGCTTAAGCAGCGTTGAAAAACCTGTTCGCTTAACTCCCCCGGGCAAAACTTGTTATCCGATCGTTTGCGCTCTATCGATTGATTCGATCGTGAAGCAGGCAGGTTTAATCCACTGCGTTGGTTGGTGATGGGAGAGATAGTAGTAAAAAAACCGCCAGTTAGGCCAGATAGGCTGAGCTGAAGATGGTCGAAGCTTCTGAGACGGAATCCGGATCGGGACTAGTTTTTCGCTGGCGATTAATGAGTTCCGCCCATAGTATAGTTTTAATCGAAAGTCAATTCCACCTCCCCGGGAAGATGGTTTGGGCATTCCTGGATGAGAAATTCCAGCTATAGAATGAACACTCATTCCGAAAATTATGGCATCTTTAAATGGGATCGGAATGTTGATTAGTTTTGGTTGGACAACTCATGAGATTCTAGAGATCATCTTCAATTTTCTCAAAATATTTGATGGTTTAAAATATCAACTATTGCAGTGGCATTCTTTGAATATCTGAGATATCTTATGACATAACGGAATATTTATTCTACATAATGTTCTATAGTTTCCTCGAGATTTTAGGATCCTACTAAACCCATTACAATCTTATGCCCAGATTCTGAGGCTATGGTATACTACTAATTCGGAAACTTGTACCGTATTTTAAACAAATTCCTCAAACTGTCACTCATGTATTCTACAATACTTGTAACATACTTCAATGTCAACTAAAATTGAGGTATTTTGCTGGTATAAAAATCTGATATTCATTTGAATGACATTTTCGAAGATGTAAAAGAAAATCGGAGTAAAATCTATAATTGAGATCTTTCAAATTTATTGTGTATTTTTATGATTTTTGGCTCTTCGCTCCAGGAATTTTTCCAACCACTGATTTAGCCAATAAACATTTTTCTGAAGATGAAATTCGATATTTATTTTGTTTTGTTCGGAACAACTCTCACAAATTATTCTGATAATCACAGCGCAAACCGTTAAAGGCCCACCGTTCGCGGTCATTCGCCGGTCAATTGGCGCAAAGTCGACGATTCGCGAAGTTGTGTCGAGGTTATGTGTGGTTGCTGCTGTTCTCGTTCTCTGTCGAACCGCTTGTCGCCGCGTTCCTTCATGCTTGCGAGAACGCGACCAAACCGTGCCGCCGACCGGTGAGTGAATGTACATCGGAACGGCGAAGGTTAATGACTTCCCTTTCAGCCAACCTTCTTCCCCCCCGTCTTTCTCCGCTAGTAGAACCGTACAAACCCCCGGGCGGTGGTCGCCACCACCGTCAGACGTCGATCGAACTCAACCAGCTTTGGGTGTTCAGGTCCGCGGGTCCATGTCTCCAGCCCAGTGTTACGCTGGAGCTGATGTTGCCAGGAGATGCCGCAGTCGTTGAGTTTCGAGAACCGTGGCAAGTTGAGAAGTGGCCACGGCTATACGGTTACGGTTATGCGGGCATTGTTTTGGGTTCGGTACGGTGAACGTCTTTTTCTTTCGCTTCAATCTGGTTACTTCTGCTCCCGTTTTTTTTCTTCGTCTTGTATTTTTTATGTGCCTTTCTTCACTTCAGGTTCGACTTTCTATCGGTATGTTTATGTCCGTTTCTTCACCTCCGGTACAGGAGACAGGTTTTGATCTTCTGCAAACGGTCCATGTCAGCTGATGTGTATGTGTGGTGGACGTACGTTCTTGGCGGTTTTCCCCCATCGGGGCTAGGTTGGAAAAGAGAATAGAAAAACATACCTTCTCGCCTCCAGCTCGACAACAATCGATTGGATGGGATCTGTGAAGAGCGCCACTGATGCAATCAGAAACGCTTACCTTTTTGCCGCGTTTCAAGATCGATTGAACATAAACTGGTTGGCGCCGTTGATGGAAAAGTTCTTCCCATCATCCACCCGTTCGCGAGTGTGTGTGGTTGGTTACTACATATTCCTTATTTATTGTACCTTTTTAGCTCTGCCATTGCCCAACTCAATTGTTCGTAATTTAACGCTTCTTTCCGTAGAGAATGCTCTCACTAGCATTCAAGCCGGTCAAGATCAATGCCGCTTTAATCGAGCTTAAAACTTGAAAGGTTCTAAAGTTGGCAAAAGAAACGAACCCTCCATGCTGCCTCAAAAAGCACCATTTGCAATGTTTACTCTATTTTCTTGTAGTGATGGGAAAATCCGATCCCCTGGGGAATTCGAACTTGATTCCAATAATCCGAATTTTAGTTGGTAGATGTCGTGCGAATCCTGGTCCGCTACGGGATTGATCAAGAATGATCCGGATTTTGAGAAATATGTAGATTTATCCTTATTTCAGATCCCAATTCTGAATTTTAGTCATAGCAGTTCTTGATCCAGCGGAATTCTTACACGTTCCAGGATTTGAAATTCAATCCAGTTCTGATCCGGAATCCCATCCTCAAATCCGATTCGAATCCCATTGATAATCATTAATTCCAATCACAAATGATCTGGATTCTGTGAAATTGAAGTTTGAATTCTTGTGTCAGTTCTCAATCCTGGATTCTAAACATATCCTAATTTTTGATCTGATTCTAAATCCGATCCCAATCCCATTGCCCATCATTATCCCCTAGTGGCGATGAAGGTGGCACAAAGTGAAGAGTTTGTTTTGAACCGTGCGCCACAGTTGGTGGGTACGTGTGAAATGCTACTTCGAATCGCGACCCAAAGTGTCATTGCCACCGGCAAGCCCGTTCATGTACCGCCCGTAGTGTGGATTTGTTTTATTTACTCGCCACAATATCGGTCCCTTTTGCAGCGATATAAATCTAGCTGCTCGTTAACGATTGCGCCGCGTGCGGCACGTGGTGCCGCCATGAATGGATCGAATAATTTATACGACCGTTTGATGGACCTCGTATTCGGACGAAGTTTTCTTGCAATGCCATTCAACGCTTCTTAATTGAATGGTACGATATTTAATTTATAGGACAAAATTAGCGTCGGAAAGATTTTCGAAGAAATGTAATGGATGGAATTGTATTCTTTACAAAAAGCTTTGGTCACGTCGTGTTTGCATAGCTCCAGTTGATTCCATTGAGATCAACGGTTTTATGACATAATGCCTATAGCCTTTTCAGTGGGTTGATGTGTTATGCGATTTGGCATTCTTTACCTTTGCATGGCATAACTCTGCAGCTGGTGTTCATTCGGCATCTTGCGTCTTCTTGAACTGTCGCCTCTGTAACTCAATGTTGAGAGCAGAGAAACGTAGGAAGCGAAGGAAAAAAACAGATTTTCATATGGATCTTGCTGATATGGTTTGGGGTCCATATGCAACGATGAAAGTAAAACTAGCTTATGCTGCAAATTGGTAAACAATCTCAGCGACTGCAAGCTCCCAACATCATGTAAATAATCTCTTAAATCTATGACAATGAGTGCTAGCCCAAGTTTGAAGAGATCGCAAACAAAAATTCCAAAGAAAGAATAGAAATCTGGTATGATCCCAAGCACCGGAGCAGGAGATCCGTATGTGGAATGGAAATGGTTCCCAAGTACGTTCAAGTATACAAGCCAGCGAAAGGCCGGGTGAAAATCTCGTCCAAACGCAGGAGACGAGACACTTGCCGGACCTTGTACAGGGTTTCAGCTAGCCTTTCGCTCTCCTTTACAACGACCTGGGCATATGGGCATGTCGGACGGGTTGTAGATGGAATTGCGAAACAGGTTCAACCGGCTCGGTTCGACGATCTTGCTGCGTTTCAAAATATATATATGGGATCGCTTGTGGGATACAACTACAGCTGACCACCGCAGTTCGAGTGGGAATTGGGTGGAAGTTTTACTTCGGCAGCGTTAACACTCATCGCTCACCCGCCTGATACGGGACCAGGTGAACCAGGATGGAATAGAGAACTCGATTAATAAATCGAGAAGAAAAACAAAAATCATTTCAAAAGCAAAAGCTTTTCCATACACCAGCCACATGGTTGGGTATGTCCAAGCGCCAGATAAGTAGGTCGACAACTCCCGCATTGACGTATCAGTTTCCACCCGTAATTCGAATGTCTATCTCACTCTCCTTCGCTGAGGGTGAATGCCATAAGATTGTGTCGTTTAATGGGGATATCGAACTACGTGCCTCTTTTTGGTCTAGGATTAAGATGCGTTGATACTACTACTCCGGGGGTGCTCAGATTTGCGGTAGTTACACCAGGAAGAACGGGCCGATTCGTTGGCCGATGCGAAATGAATCAATCCGGGGCCCCCAATGCTCACAGAGTTAAGCCGTTGTTAAGAAGGCATTGATCCGATTATGGTTCAGCTGAATGCTTTCAGGTGAATGTGATCGTTGGTGGAACCGGTGGATGGTGCTTTGGTTCCCCTTGGGCATGAAAATGGTGCACGGTACTTTATTTGAACGGAGTTGGACTCTGCTGAGAGAACGTTCTGTTTGAATGAGTTTAATCCATTTGAAAAACAGGGCTCGACATTGTTGTTCTTAGTTGTGGTCAGCCTGGGTGGTGATGTGGGGTGGTTTGTACACCACGCAATGCCAAGCATACTTTGCATTCCAATCAATGGCCACTAGCATAGTCTCTAGATCTAGACTGGTATTGGCTGAAAAGCGTGTACAGCCCGCATGTAATTTGATCATTCGAGTTTTTCTCTGTCTCTTTGTTGTTGTGACTAGCAGCTGCTGCTTTGTAGTTTTTAGCTATCAAGAGGTACCGTTTTTAGATCTACATGGTTAGTATTCTATGCCTTAAAATATGCGATAGAGTTTCTTTGACTTTTTTTTAGTTTTCTGAAATATCATTCAACTCTTCAACTGACTCTTTCCAGAGTTATCTTTGGGAGTTAAATGGGTGTGTGAATATTTGCCTCAAAAAATCGCGACATAAGAGTTGAATCACACTTTTGTGAGTGATATGAGTCAAGGAGAACGACGTAAAGAGTCATCGGATGACTCTCATATCTCCCGATGACTTATATGAATAAAATCATACTTTTGTCAGTGATATGACTAATGAGTGAGAGAAGAGTCGACGCAAACGCTAATAGATATAACTAAAGTGTTCTGAGCGGTCCAAGTTTATATAATTTAGGTGCTACACGTTATACTTCCCTTGTCACGTGATTCAAATGACACCAGACAACCTAGTATGTTCTGAGCTATACAAAAAACAATTTATCTGTGTACGTTACTGACATGCATGACCCTAACTAATACGGATCAATTTCCATCATTTTCCCTCATTTCATAGGTATGTTGGGAAAGGGAAATGAGTCTCCTCTACCACCCTCCTCCCTCCTTGGTATCTCCCTGCTCCTCTTCCCTTTTGTAACCGTGTTCCCCCTGTAAATCATATGGCGTAATGCGTGAAAATGACGAATGCATGATACACATGGGACGCGCTTTTAGTAACGCACACCGGTCAGTAAAGCCTCGGGATTTCTGGCTTCTGTTGCGAATTGGTTTGTAATCGAAAGTGCATTACCATCGTAAACCTCCGGGGTGTGGAAAAACAACCCGGGTGGCATTGATGCCGGTGGTAAGTGGACACCACAGTGAACGCATCGATACACGTCAACACCGCTGCGTAATCGAAATTCCTCATGATGGTGTAGGAAAACCGAAATGTGTTACGTATCGGTAGATCGGGGAAGAAAGTACCAGCACTGACTGCCATATTTGATCTAATTCAAAACACACTGTAATGAAGGACAAACTCACACGAGCTTGCGGAGCTTTTGGGGAAGGTGTCCGAAGGGTGTTCATGATCACTGGCCTTCCCTCAGTCTCTTAGTTCTCTGTAACATTGGTGCACGCGTTACACGTGCCGAAATAGGTGCGTTTAAGCGATATTTCGTGTAATCGTGTTCGGAAACTCGGAACGGTGCACTACACCAGCACAAAAGGTTGATTGATCGATCAATCCCGAACATTGTGATCGTTGTTGTTAACGATGGAATGTGTGACAGCCGGCCGAAAAAAAGAGGGATAGTCACTTTGAGTGTCAGTTTTTATAGTGATGTAGTTGTAAGAGATACAGAGTTACTGGTGTTAGTTATTCTCTCTGGGTGGTTCATTCGGACGTGATTTTTGCTATTGGGAAAATATAAACATTTATATCTGAAAGATCATTTCATTGTATCGTTGTTTTAAATGTCCCAAATCGAATAGGGTTCATCTATTTCCAGAGGAAATTCAAAACCCGTGAAGCGTTACTCATTTCATTCGCTACCGTTTGTGATCGTCCTGGGAAACACTGAACTGTTGTTTCCCTCGTCTTACCAAACACAAAAACTATCTCTCACTAACATCACCTTCCTCTCAACGCGCCATGTGTGTTGCTCAGCAATTTCCTAAGGTGTGGCGATCGAACTTCCGAATTTCTGTAGCAGGACGCCATGTTCGGATGCTGTGTGGGAATGAGTAGGCAAAAGGCAAACGATGCGTGGAGTGTAATATGCTACTGTAGTCGTTTGTTTTTAAGACGATTTCTTTCTGCCACCTCAGTTTTGACCTACACTTGGGGTTTTGTGTTTTTGGGTAGGTTTTTTTCCCCTTTTGTTCCCGCTCTCTCACGCGTTTAAATTACTGTCTGTGCTGTCTGCATATGTGCGCCAGCTTTTGCATTCGTCGTGTGTCGATAGTTTTAATTGATTTCGTTGCGCAAGTTTGAACACATTATGCGCGCGTCGATCGAAACTGAAGGCATTTCCCGTGCCATGTTTGCCGGGGATTGGTGGCACCGCTTTTAATGCTCCGTACTACCCCTGCACGAGTACGGGAGCACCGGTGGTATTCCAGTTCGAGCTGGTAATGGTGTTTTGATTTTGTTTTTTGCTGTGCAGGCCAAAGAAAAAAGATAAAGGGTCGAGTTGGGAGAAGGTTTACGATGGACCTTGAGTTTAATTGATCGATTCGTGCTGATCGATCCCGGGTCAGGCATTGCAGTATCTAATGGTCTACCTCTAATGCCAGAAAAAACATCGTACAACCACGGTCAAGAGTTCAGTTAGTGTGCGTTTTTTTTTAGCTAAATTCAAAACATGCGGAAAATTAGCTCAGTAGGTTTCATGAGAGCATAAAAATGGCGCTTGTAACAGGTTTGGAATAAATGTGACCACCCTCCAAAGCCTAAAGACACATGAAAACAAAAAAAAATGCTGCTATGGTCCAAAACTAAACATACTATTCGCACTACTCGCTAACGCTTTGATGCAAGAAAACAGGTTTTACAAATTTGTACGTGAACGCAACCCTCCTAGTACTACCAATTGCTATCTGTTCTATCTGTTTACTTCCATAATTAATTATTTTAAATATTATAATATCATATAATCAGTTAAACTTATTAACACAAATTGAATCTTTAGTGCAAAGTGTACACTGGTCCTGGTCGTTTCAAGCGTTCATACGCCTTCACAGGATGAATGGAGATGATCAGATGAATTCTATTTTTCAAGCACAATTTTAATTGTCTTATTTTTATATTTGATTTTCTGAGATGATTTCTTTCGAAGAGAACGAAAGAAATACGTAGCATCGCTACAATTCTGGTTAAGGTGAATCCCCAAGGTGTGTATGCTACTGTAATGCAATCAGCTCGTTTATTCGACGCCTGCAGCTATGCTGCATACTAAATCACCTAATCGCTTTCTGCTTCCTGCTGCCCTGGTCGGAGCTATTCAATAGCTACCTGCCTGCGTGCATTCAATCAGCAATCATACAATTTGAACCGGGTTTTCAATTATTATTCATCGGCTTATTTAAACTGCGGCCTCCGTCGTCGCCAGCAGGCTCTGATAGGTTTTGTGAGACGCGTGTACGGCGAGAGATGGAAAGACCTTGCCGACATTCGTGGACGTCTTGCAAGGAATGGAGAAAATATCTTCAGCGAGCGCCGAAGGACGGATCGGGATTGGGCTAGAATTGAATTATTCAAATTTCAACAGGATGCGTAGGAGTGCAGCAGTGCCGCCGCCGAGCGTGCCTTGGCCGTGTGGCATTGATTGAGCGGGTGGCAAGGATAGAATAAAAAAAAAACTCTACACATAACACAAGACCTGTGCAGGTGTTGTTTTAGGCGGCACGGAAACGCAAAGCCGTTCGACGAAGGCGGCAGATTGTGTTTAAATTCCAGATCAAATCACGGCCAAGTGGCTGTTGTTAAAGGCCTCGTGCGTTGCGCAAGCGAATGAGTGTTCTGAGCAGGAAAAACCTGCTTATAGAATTGATTTAGTATAGTTTGTTTATGTTTGCCGGAAAAGTTTGGTACAGTACTGGAATGTGTAATTTGACATTTCTGAATAATGGAGAATATTTGTACGAAAAATATTTTCCCCTAATAATTCAGCTACTAAACGCTTTTATTCAATCCATTGCATTAATCTAAAAACGCCAATTAATGTTCCTTAAATTTCAAACTTCATATTAGAAAAAAGGTTTAATAAAAATTTTCGAAATAAAATAATTAACATTTCATACCATTTAATTTTTGTACCGGCCTTTGCATTGGCTTCGACCACTGTGAAATGTAAATAGAGTTAGCTGCAAGTTGGATGTGTTTCTACGGATTAAAAACTTCCGTTTTTTGCAATACTAGGAAGCAACACAAAAATGAATAAAACAGTATGGATTTGGAAAACATTATTAGATAAAGTGCAACATTTTTTAGCATGCTAAATACATTGTGCTTATTTTTATGAATTTCTCATCTCATAACAATCCACCGAGAGCTTTAACCCAACCATATTATCCAACGATTTGCTAATGAGCAGCAGACTTCAGGTTAGGACTTCCTACGCGGCTTTTATCGCTGCTGCTTCCGAACCGTCCCGAGCATAAACCCCATCCGCTATGCTAATCTGCCCGTTGACAATGCTTCATTAGCCATCCAGGGTTGGTTTCCCTCGGCATTCGGACAACTGTCCAGCGTTGTCTGCGTTTATCTAACGCGCAGGGTTCATCCGCGGAGTTTTGGATCGTTTCGTAACGGTGTCGGTTTGTTTTCGCCATTTGTCACCCGTGTATACCGTCAAAGGCGTTAATCTGTTTTCCTTGTGCAACGGTAAGGTCCCTCGCACCAAACGAGTCAGGTGTTGCGAGCATTGCTGCAAAAGGTTTCGCCCTTCGTGGAAGGTTACGGCGATTAGCCTTGCGCGAAGGAGGGAAAAAAGCACGCCAAACAAAACCTTGGTCAAAAAAAGCGTTCGGGTGGAAATGTTTCTGGTGTAAATGAAAATATTATTTCCCGAAAAGGCATGTGATTGTTTTACAAGACTGGATATCGTGAGAGAAGTGAAATATACCATATTAGGTAGATTTGGTGTTTATTCCTTAAATGGTAACAATTTGTTAGTATTTATGAGAAGTATGAAAAAAATCATGTTTAAAAACTATTTTTCAAACTTTTTGAGAAAATTATGTTCCTCTAATTGTGACACATTATTCGCCTATGCCACCTCAATTTACAGGTGTCTTACGTCTTATCGACCTTTACATTAATTAGATTAGCAAGTAAGAAGCATTTCACTGAAGCGACACCATTTTCTTTGCCTCAACATGCTTGCACGTGGAAAGCGATGTTTTAATACGAACGATAATCCGTTTGTACTCTGTTCCCAAAGGTTAAACAGACGATTAACCGCTACCAATATGTGGTGAAGAAATTCCACTAATAAACCGTGACAACCCAACGGACCTTCGCAACTCAAAGCTCTAGTGGATATTGATCCGTGAGGTTTTTTTTTTGTCAAACGTCGGCATTTTATGGATCGTTAAAATAATGTCGACTGTCCTTGGAAGTGTAAGTGCCTAATAGGCTCAACTTTTAAACCCGTCGTTAATGAACATGCCTATGTGCTTTGAAAGCTAAGGTAGTCTTTAATAGTTATTTGACAAAAACCTTCAAGGAAAAGGGCGTTTTTAACAGTTTGTATCTTTTGCGAAATAGATCGCCAACATAATCACTGAACAATTCGTTATGGTTTTAAATTAGTTCTTCGTTAAACTGGGGCCATAAAAAATAAGCACCCTTGCAAAACCTTGCCCAGCTGCCGCTTCGTTAACCAAGTGACACAAAATCGACAGCCGATGTTGACCAAAAATAACGCGCAGGTTGTGCAAACCGTAAACTGTTGCGTCAAAAAGCACCGAATTCGGTTCTCATCCAATCAGCTTTATTTTTTTTCTGCATTGATTTGTACATCAATGCAGTATGCAATTACGCAGTTAATTCAATTTGTTAATTAGGAATGAATAGCACTTCTGGCGGCATTCCCGTTGTTTGATGTTTTCTTGTACGATCTCATACTCATCTCATACTGACATTGAGCGTGAATTTTGCGTTCTGAAGACAGGAAAGAGTGTTGGCTCTGCGCGTGCCTGCTTTTATATCGAAACTCCTTCGTCATCCTTTTGGGCGTAATTAGCTTTTATGCATTTTCAATTGCGTTTTCGATGTATTATCATGTTCTGATTGAAGCATTATGTCTACGTAACGATTCGCACCTCCTTACTGGACTGAACTCTTGTACGCTACTACCTTCGGTTATCAAATTATATTTAGAAGTTATTTAAATTAAAAATGTTTTCGCTATTTAGTTTATATGCCTGAATAAAAATGTATGTGATTCATAAGGTCCAAATAAAAAAATGCCGAATACAACGTCTTACGATCGGTTACCAATCGTAAATGTTACCGCTTCCCTGTGTTCGATCGTAGCAATGTTTGATTAAGTAAGAATTTTATGACGCTAGAAGTGCATCGTCGTTCGGGCTAATGTAACGCTTATGCTTACACGTGCGTTATGCATACCAGTCTTACGTGGTTGCGCTTGTAAAAAAGGGGAAATAAAATCCCTAAACTAATGCTTTCTTTATCGGAATGATCTAAATGTACGTTTAATAATGGTATGCTCAATAATCAAACGGTTTGTTACGAAATTAGACACACTTTCTTGCGGCATCGCTTTTTCGGGTTGCGCTTTTGATGATGATGATGATGATGTGAAGCTCCATATTAGCAATGCAAACCAGCATTGGCATGTTGCAAATATTTTTAACGATCGATATAAAACCAACCGTGATGTGGTTCCAGCTTTAATTATGCTTGTTTACATTTCGGATCATCGCTGGAGTGTATAAAACGTAAACATCTACTAAGTATGTAGCAAAATAATGTTCACGCATACAGCTCCCCGTGCTTAGATGTGTGTGGTTTAATAAAAATCAAACATTCCTTTGGTGAGTTAGGCTTGTTTTGGGTTTTTTGTTTTTATCGTTTCATTCGGATGCCGACTCCGTTTGCTTGGTGAGTCTGCTATGATGCAGTAACGAACTTTGATTGCATGTTTGCGTTTTATGCTGAGGTAATTGATTTATATCGTGTAGAGCATGTGGTACGATAACATAAAGAGATTAAACAGAAACAAAACATTGAAAGAGAAAAGCATTGTGGGAAAATGAATGCTGTTTTGTTTGAGTTAATTGATGTACAAAAAACAGAGATAAGTAGTTTACTGTGAAAAGGAATAGCCAATTGGCCAAAACAAATTTACTACAAAAATGTATGACGTAAAGTTACTCTTTTATATTTATCACCTAAACTCAACAACTCTTTCGATTTTTTATTTTAATGCTTTAATTTTGTATACTGTTTTTCTCCTATTCAGTTTTTTATTGTTCACAAAATCTCGTATCGTAAACATTTTTTAAGGATTTAAAAATATTTAAATATAATTAAATTAAACGAACCAATAGGTATTTTCTTCATTTGAGTGTTTTTTTTTAAATTAAATTAAATTACACACTTCATTAGGATCGAAATGTGCCCATATAAACCATCATGGAGCATGCATGTTGAGTAATCCTTTCTCGATCATTAGCTACACGCTAACATTATCTCCCATTTAGAAGCACCGCCGCCATGATGATACTCATCCGCCTGATCGCACAACGCAATTTACTGTAATGATCGTGTTGTTTGTATGCAAAATTTGCAGCATTTGCGAAGTAACGGATACACGATGTGATCGTCCGCGCAAACCAATCAACTATGCAGATAGCACCCGGCACTTCTTCAGCGCCGGTGACATAACGTTAGCCGCTTACATTAAAGAGAAATCAAGTCGAATTGAAGTTGGTCACCTAAAAAAAAAAAACAAAAGACGGTCATGCAAAGTTCGCACACCGTTTTTCGTGTGATTTTAAACTGCATTTAGTGCGTAAGCTCATGTTTCTTTCCGCATGGAACAAAAATCAGAAATTCATAACATTAACCATCCGCAGTTAAATGATGATGTACTCCAGTGTGTGAGTGAGAGAGAAGAGTTGACAAAGATTTAGTGCAAATAATAAAAAAGCGAGCTAACGAAGGAGAATAGAAAGTGGAAGTAAGTAGAGGACGTGAGGTGTCAACCAAACGAAAGACAAGTGGCACGCGCCATCCTTCGGCCATTAATCTGGACTGAATGGGGACTTGCGCAATCGGGAGAAGCGTGCAATGCGTCCGTGACTTTCTTCCGAATCCGGGGTGTTACTTAATTTTGCTATCTAAGAGCTCGGGCACGAAACGATGAAAAATGGTGTGAAAATGCCAATCAATCTACGGTCATTTTTAGTCCTCAATTTATTTTTATTTAGATTCACAGAAAGTCCTTTTGTTAACGTTTTTAAAATATATTATGCTATTATTTCCTTTATCTAGGAATTCATTGAAATAGCATTATTAAATGATCTTCTATTCTTTTCATTTCAGATTATTATTTAACACTAACCTCAGTCACGACGCAAAGGTTCCACGTCCATCCTTCCCAAAGTCATGGACTAGAGGGCCACTTTGTGCCGGAAGCATACAGGGCGTGGAATCATTCTTATGAGTCGAGCAGCAGTCCCGTTATTCACACCTCCTAAAGCTACGAATCATCTGCCTGGTAAGTGTGCTTCTGTAAGCTTTTATGCACAACCGAACCTAAGAACTTAGTTCGAACGGAAATGAAGCACTTGTATTGTTCAAAACGATTGAAAGAGAAAAATTGATTTTTGTTTTGTAGTTTCACCATGACGGTGGAAGAAATAAATTATGTTAATATTGAACCTGCGTTCACCTGTGTGTGGTGGTAGCTTTGACCCACCTACAATGTATGACGCCGATAGAATCAATAATATTTTAATTATTAATTACATTTACGTGCACCTTAAATTGTGCTAGCGTGTGTTCTTTCGCTTCGGCGTTCTTTCGTTTGCGCCACGAATGTGTGCGCTTAACTGTAATTTTCGTTGCGTGTTTATTGTCGAGTGAAACGCAGCACACAACAATAAAACGTAGAAAAATGCTTCAGTCATCATTCGGATTAAAAAAAAAATAAATGCTTGCGCATCATTCTGCTAACTGATCGTATAGAATACTGAATTGTTTGCGGTTGATTGACTTAATCGTTTAGTTCATTTTTTGTTGTCCTTTCAAATCACACACACACATAATACATATTCGCTTGAGGTAGCTTTTTCCAACGTTTCCTTTTGTGGGTTTTCGGTGGTTATCGATGATTGAAGTTCCGCTGTTTGTTTCCCTTTTTTGGATTGGATTCCGCGGTTTCCATCCCCTTCCGAGCACTTCACAGCTGTGTCAGCATTATCACAAATGGAGTTGAAAAAGCAAAAAAGAACCACAACCATTAAAAAGAGAGAAATGAACCGAATGAATCGAAATGAACCTTTAGTATGTGTTCGGGTTCGTCGCTTGTCGTTGTCACTTGACTCGATGGTAGCGTTGAAGTCTTTCGTTTGAATAACTGTACTGTGCGTTCGGAACGTGTTTTCTAATGTTCTAGTAGACGATTTGTGCTTTGTTGAAATAGGAGATGGTTCGGGAAAAAAACAAAAAGAGAGTTGAATTACATTACTACCCTCGTTCCTCCTCTCCCCTTCCTCAGGGGGAAAAATCATTGGTGGGAAAAGTTTTATTCGATTATTCATTGGTGATTTTTTTTTGCTTCCTCAAGCTCGATCATGGATTCAATCCATATTTGGCACTGGGAAGAATTGAATTGCAATAAAACAATTCTCACACCTAGCCCGGCTGGAACGGTCACATCGATTCGGTTACCGAGAACGTGTGGCGTGTTCCGCGTTGTACACGTTGTGGTATAACGATTGGCAGAAATCAGCCGGGCGAATCCGGAGCAAGGGTTTCTGCGGTGATGTCGAAGAAGGTTCGCAATGGTTGAACGGCAGCAGCACCAGCTGCTGTGTGTGAGGTAATGTCGAACGCGCTTGAATTATGTAAATCAAAGTGTAGTGGCGCCGGAAAATTATCGGGTCGCTTCGATTGGTGGCCTGATGCGTGGTTATGGGTGTACGCAGTGCCATATAACGGTGCCGGACCAGATCAATTAAGGTGTCTCGAAGCACCGTGCATATGTTTATGCGTTAAATAAGCTCTTATGGCGATATGGGGAAACTTCCAGTATGCTTAGGAAGAAAAATCTAATAAAATCTATTTAATTTGCAGAGTTTTAACCATTAAAATGTTTCCATGTTTTAACAATTTTGCCTGAGTGAAAACTATCACGTACTTTGTCTGATTGAACAACCGTTGAGTATGAGCCGCTGCAGCTGCTAAAATCACTTGGAACCACTTTGTCGATATCTTGGGCGGAACAAATCAAAGCAAATGGCATAGAATTTCTCCCAGTCGAGTACGCCCTTCAGGTCCCACGTGTGGAGAAAACCAACAGACACAATCGCATGCATGAGATGGGCATCTTACCATTCCAAGTTCAATGCTCCTCATCGAGGGAGAGAGAGATATGCTGTTAACAATGCACTCATAGCTGCCGCGATCTTGCGATCGACACATGCCACCACCCATCCACACACAAATGACAGCTTTTGCGATTTGTTCGTTTTGAAGTATTTTTTCAAAGCACTCCACACACAAACACCCATACAGCCACTTTACAAATGCCGACACATAAAAGATTTCCTGTGCAATTTGTAGCTATTTTTCCGCCACTTCATCGTGCGGTGAGGATTCCAAGCGCTTGCTTTACATTAAATGTTTGATCCGACATTTTTCCATCCCGATTAGAGGAAAGTGAAAATTGAGCAGATATTTTCAATTCGATTTGCGTCGTTACGCGACGCGCCTCCGTCTTTGCCGTGCGTGTGGGGATGGATCGCGTAATTTTATGCTTTCAGTTTCGATCAGGGTTTAATGTCTCTTTTGCTCTTTTTTTCTGTTGGAGATTAAAATTGTTACACTTACTTCCACGGTGGAGTCTAATGGAGAGTTTTCCATTCGAAGTTCATTTTCTTCCGTTTTAACAAAATTTAAAACCACGCGTGTGTATATCTTACTAGTGCCGGCGAACGAAACAGGAAGGAAATAACCCGAGCACCTCAATCCGGTTAGGATCCATTTTTGGGTGATCGAATTGAAAGCATTGAGGGGTCTACCTTTCTCGGTGCTTTCCATGGGAATTAGTAACGTGCTTTCGGTTGCTATTCGACTGCATCCGATTGTCGGTGGGAAGGGCTTAAAGTAGCGGGACACACCCAGGGCGAGGGACAAATCAATTCCGGTAACACTGGGGACCGGATCATCAAAGCCTCAGTTTTCTCACGAAGCTATTGCTGTTGTGGGTTTGAATTGGGAATGGGTTGTTTAAAAACGTATTGGAGGTTTGAAAAAATGGAGGTTTGTTTTTTCGTATATGGTTTCTATGAAATATCTACTTCCTCCTTTGCCTCGTAATCATTGAATCGTTTATTGTCATTATTTTTAAAGCATCTACAAACATTTATATTATGGTTTCAACTACATTATTACTGCAGTGTTGTCACGTTCCACTGCAAGTAAAATTGATGACTTACCTCTAAAATACCGTTGATGACATGTACTCAACAGCTGAGGAAATAACAAAAACTAAACACTTTCCTTAGCTGTCCCGTTTCGGGCGTTTAATTTATCACTGCTGATCTTATCCAGACAGTTGCGTTGCTCGCTAGTCAGCATGTCATCAGTTAAACGGGATGCATCATCACAATGGTAATAATATACACGGTGTAACAGTGGAAAACATTCTCCAAAATGTACATAACAAAAACAATTGTTAGTTACATTCAGCGTAGCAGGGGAAACTGTAGATAATTTGTCTTGTCGGTTATTTCATTTGTATTTTCCTTTTTCATTTTTTATGGCAATGTTTTAACCATGAAATACATTTATGTTTGATATGCTCTTTTTTCTATCCTTATCTATTAAAATATTATTATTTTTATAGCTTTCGATTCGAGTTAAACTAAACAATAATACAAAACAATTATAAATGATCATTTACGTTGTGGAAGTCCATTGTCGATTAAGTTTAGGTGTAAAATTGAAACAATTCAAGCATTATGACATTCGCAACCTTTTGTCCTCGTTGTTTTTTTTTCTTATAGAAACAATGGTTACTACCTACGTCGTGTATGCGTATTTTGTGCTTTTTTCTCTTCTTTTGATTAAATGTAATTTTTTGTCCTCTGCTTAACATGCTTGCCTGTACATGGTTTGCTCCCATCTTGCCTTGACGGCGCTCTAGTTGAATTAAACAAGAAATAAAAATAAACACCGCATTGTCTGGTACCTACGAAAAAAGTAGACCAACAATGGTGTCCAAACTCTACGAATCGTTGCAAAACACAATGCGAAAAGTGCGCAAAAAAAGGCTTAAATGTTCGTCATAAATTGGGAAGCACGCTGACGATATGCGTGAGTTTGCACATTCGTTATGGTAGGTAAATGACGGAAGTGACATTTGAACTTGGTGAACAGATGTTATGCATATGATCGTCACTAGTTGTGAGATCTAATCGCTCAATTATTAATGGCGAGATAGAAGGTAGTGTGAATGTCCTTATTCGTACCTCTAATATTGACAGGCACTGCTCAATGTAACGGGCATTGTCTAACAAAATTTGAGAGGCAAAACCTTCAACTTAAATCGATTATGCTGTGGAGCATAATAGCGTTACGGATGTTGATGTGGGTATGCAAACAAAAATTATTATTTCGGCTTCATCTCTTCGAATACATCAGTTTGATCGAATTGAAATGGCAGGCATATGAACTTTAGATTTCAAAAAGGAATTCTCGTTCAAAACTCCTCAAAGCTCTTAAAAAGACGGGACATGTAAACATTAGGATTTTTTTAGGATTTCTCTCTCTTCAAGCTTCAAAACTCTCAAAACAGCAAAAGAAGTAAACTGGATTTATTTCTCTTATGCGATACCAAACAGATTGGCAGTTGTTATATTTCAGCGATAACGGATATAAATTAAATCCTTGGATATTATCAAACTCCACTAAAAAGTTATCCAGCAACGTAACACTTGTACGTACGGGGGTACACGGCCAAGACACATTCAATAAAAGTTACTGTTGCTCCGTGTAATAAACATAACTTTAGCAGCGATTACAATTCCATCTGCGCTGGAAGGCATCTGGCAAGGGAATTAAATAACCCCCTCAACATTGGCGAGGGGGGGTTGGGGCACACAATCACCCGAGGGGGAAAAACCGCACAAAACGGATGCACAAAGGCATAAAAATAGCAAACAAAAACATACATTGCTTTGTTTTCTGTCTCGAGTCGCGGGGAAAAAAAGCAAACGTGTAATACCAAGTAAAAGTCAGAAATAGCGCAAGTGTTGAAATCTGTTTTCCCACATTCCAACCAATAGTAAAATTGTTTGCAAACAAGGAGAGAAAAAAACAGTTGAGAAAACTTAATGCTTATCGATGGCCCGTTTTAGTAGCCGGCGCTACATTCTTACGGACGTATTAAACAGCTGCTATGCACGGTCGGAAGAAGCGTTAACAATTTCGTTGATCGTTTAAATTAGAGCAAATTAAACTCGAAGCACAATGTAATTCTTAACATTTTACGGCACGGCTCGCAAGAATAGGGATCGATAAACCTTTTTTCCGATTCGTGCAATTTCCTGCGCCATAGTTCGAAGGGGTGCGGTCATTTATATCGTCGAGCTGTGTGTTTTCACTTTCATCCTATAAAGCACGCCCGGATGAGATCCGGACGTGAAATAACGATCAAAAAACCGACCCGCCATTTTCGAGATCCGGTCGACTTCTCGTCAGCTCAGGGAAGGTTTTTTTTGCTCCGCGATCATGCCGGTGCATCCTCACGTAATTTTACACCGGGCGCGGTTTGTCTTAATAATTTTAACATGATGAGTGATGCCTCCGACACTCACCGGATTGCGGTGCTCTGCTGGTTGCGTCATAATTTCTCTTTAATTGTTCCTTACGACGTTCGAACGCCAATGAAACGCGATCGTGTCGGGGTACATATAGAAGCGGTGCACGATTCGTGGTAGTTTCCGGAAGGTGCTCGAATAATTTCATTTTAGAAACTTGCCTTTGTTTTATTTGTATTTTTTTATGTGGAAACAAACTTACTCTAACCATCCACTGTTGGGCCAGTGGCAGACCGGTGCTAGCGTTTTGTTTTGACTCATCGGTTACAGCTGCTTCCCCCCGAGCCGAAGGTACCACCGGATGGGATTGGTGAACGTTTGTCGTCACAACTTAATTCAAACAAAAACAAAAATGTTTCCGAAATTCCCCACTCGAAATGCATGCAGCTAAATGCCGCGAAAGTCACACTGGTGGAGGGTTTGGGTGTCTTGATGTATGAGAACGTCCCATGGATGAGGGTAGGTTTTCCTGTTTCAAAGGTGGACAGTTTTCCGGCCCCATGTTTCAGGCCATCCCCGCCTCATGCAGATCTAATTTTGGACGTGGTTGATTAATTTAATTTACGGACAGCTTTGTTTTCGACACTGGCTTTTCCAATCTTTCACCGGATGCTGGGTTCGGAGACACACAAAAGTCGGAAGAAGCGAAACAAGAAAAATAGTCGAAACAACAGCTCACTTTAATGGGAAACCACTGATTAGGGGGAACAACAGAAGGAGGAAATAAGAAGAAATTAAATAAAACCATAATTTAACTACTTACCCCAACACATTTTGATTCTGGTGCGTACTTGTAGCTTTGTTTTTTTTCGTGTTTTTTGTGTTTACTTAATCAAGCAAACAATAAAAATCACTACCGCGAAACCGCCACTGTGACAGCGTGTTTCTCGCTTCCCTCGCATTGAAGTCTAATGTTGGGGAATGGGAAAGACAAGAAATCTTCTCGCTTCATATCATTAATCAGTTGCGTTTTCGTTACGTTTGACAACGCTCTAGCACCGAGGTGCCATTAAAGAGCGAAATTGTTGTCTTTACGTTTGGAAAACTGGAGATCACCATGTCTCGTTTGGCCAATGGTGCATGATGGAGACGGAATTTCCTCAATCGTCTATCCTTATGTCATAATGATTGTTTTTTTTTTTCAAACCTTCGAACCTGAACGGTTTAAAAGCACCAGGGGAAAAAAGCTAGCAATTTGTTCTTTGTGGTTTGCAGCAAGGAGAAACGAAATCAACCGACCGAGTGCACTGGAAGCGATCGTTTTGGAACGTGAACGATCTCATTTATCATTGTTACTGTGGTTGATGAAAAAAATAAGCTGCTGCTGTTGAGACGCATTTGCCATCGTGCTGCATCCCGTTGGTACGATCGATCGAAGCTGATTATAAAACAACAAATACAAATCATCGTGCACCGTGGAAAATGGGCCATCGCCACCATATTGGTGTGCAAGAACGGAATTTGGTGATATTGGCCTTTTCCCGGTGTCCCGATGCTGCCCGTGTAGCGCTAATCGGTGACCGTCTATCTCTGACAAACGTAATAAATCGCTATCGACTTACGATCGCGTAACAGTAAACAGAGGGTTTCGGGAATGTGGAGTTCTGCCTGAAAATGATCATCTCATCTCGTTTTTCTTACCCAAAAAATTATAAAGCAGCAGGAAGTGGAGAGAGTAGTTAAGTTTCTTTATAATTCTAGCGCATAACACAACACCAAGGCTAATTTGGCCTTTCCTGACACCTTGACCATCGATCAATGATGTCTATGTCATCATCGTATGCCAATATCTGGATTGATTTTTGGAATATAGTCCCCGAAGTTCCCACCATCGAGTCCAACTCCATGAATAAAAACAACTTCAGTGAAGTTGTGAAACGTCATTGATCAGCTTGACAAAATGTTGTAAAAGCTTGTAAAACTTATTGATAAAAATGCTTGTTGTAAAAACCGGTGCTGCTTTAGCCGAAATCGTTGAAATAAAGAATGTTCATTTGCGTGTGTTTTCATCTCCATTTAAGCACTTTCCCTTGTGTGTCGTTCCTTACACTTTTGTTTCCCAAAGCATAAAGACTAAAATGATATGCGTTGATTACGATTGCTTAAAATGCAAAGGACCAAAAGGCACGCAATGCCGAGCGGTGAGGATGGAAAAACACAGTTTCTCCCGCCACAGTGAAAGTGACATAAAAATAGTGGAAAACTCAAACCCGCGCGTATTGAAATGCGTATGTGTGTTTGCGTATTCTTTTCTCCTTTTTATCTGCCGTCATTTAACGAGATATCTTTCGCCTATTTTAGCAATCATTTACGCCATATACCTGTGTTGCATTTTGACACACAATTGCGCAGTTTGAAGTATGCAAAATTGCGACGTAATTACCCCGCGATCGTACAGAAGCGGCCCTCATCATTTGGCAATTCGTGCGTTGCCAGTTTCGCTCTCGTTCACGACACGTTGATGATGTTCCGACCGCCACCGAAAGTGCATTAAAAGTGGCAGTTTACTACAGTTGCATTGCATTCGGCGATATTGCATGTTTGCTCTGGCATCAATCGAACCGGGAGGGAAATCCGGAGCATCGGTTAAGATTGCCACTGATTGGGAAGAGCAAGCGAAAGACGGAGGGAGAAAAGAGAACACGTGTTGCGCTTCTTGTACTATTGCCCTGAATTTCGTTTATCAAAATAATTAACCCCGAACTCGCGATGATGGTTAACGGCAGGTGAAAAGTAAGATCGTAGGTTTCCCTTTGGGGTTTTGTATTGAGGAAAGTGCAATAAGAGTTCAAAGCTGATCTGTTTCTTTTTGAAGAGATAGTTATATTGAAGAACTCATTATTTGTTTGCGTTAGCCTGTTTAACGGTTTTTTAAGTAAATTTGGAATTCTCAAATAGGTCGTCGATTATTTGAAAATCTCATCATTATTTCTCAAAATAAACATTTAAATAATGACTCGAAATACCTGCAAGCAAATACCAATCATTCGAAACCTTGGAAATAATGTCTTCGTACAATCGGTAAGCAGGAAATGCATCGAATGACTTTGCTGAAATTCATCCATCCGATCATACGACAACCGGTAATGGAGTGAGCTTGTTTCTGCCTTCCTACCTTCGCCTTTTGTCAGGCAAAACCCTCTACTGGATATGCTGACGATGCACTTACAACTTGCTGACAATTGAACTGGGTCAGTGTTTTGGCCCCGCCCGCAGCTACCTTGGGACAGTGCAATGCCACAAACACATCAACACCTGCCAGTTAAAACTTATCGTCAAGTGAGGAGTGCACCGACAGAAGAGACCTTGATTCGATTGGGCATCCATATAATTGTCGGAAGTCGTCCGTGAACGGTGAAGCTTAACGAGATTTATTTTATTAAACCGCGGTGCATACAGCGAACATAAGTGTTAATGGAAGGAAAGAAAATTTTAATAACGACTGCACGGATCTAGATTGATGCATCATTCATCAACAACGGGGGTTATAAACGGAAACATTACCACGCATAGAAAAGCCATTTTTATTTTCGACCCTCACTAACCGTCCGAATAAAACAAACCACGTGCAAATCGTGGGACGAACAGTGAAAGTAAGCCATCAATTTGTCTAATTGATCCCCAGCTGGCGGAGGCCCCAACCGGGCACGAGTAATTGAGTTTTTCCCGTGACACACTGTTACACGGGCGAAGGGCCGAACCTTCACAGTACACCGGCGGAGAAGGTGAGCGAAGTGTCGTGGAAGCACCTTCGGTAGAGACTGAGTAATTTCATTCGGAAATTGAATCAATCAACCATCATCAACTTGAAGTGGTGAAGGATTGGGAGCTGAGTGGCTGAAACACGTCCAAGAGACCCAATACGTCGGTGTGCATGGGGGCCTCAATAGGAGGGAGCGGTGTGTGTGCAGAGAACTGTCACCGAGTGACAGATAATCGTTCGATTGGTAGTGCCGCGTGCAACCGACTTCACATCGGAAGCCGCCATTCAATGCTTCGTCGAATCTCGGGTGTCGATCGAGAGTGGTTGCCACCGCAATGAGGGAATCGGTAGTTTAAGCCATGTGCAAAGCACAGAAGCATTAAATCAAACTGTACGAGGCAGCTTCAATTCGATTGCACTCATCAATTCAATCACAGCTGCCTCCGTTGGAATGGTGTCATCGATTGGGATTTTGCTGAGACAAAACAAAAACACAACAGTGAAACAAAAGCTTTTTTGTTGAGTTGCTTTATAAGTGTTTGATTGTTAAGTTCGTCCGCAATATGTTCAAGCTTATTACTATCAATTTTCATCGGGCGTTTAATTTCTTTTTGATAATAAAAGCTTTGAGTTTTGTGTTCATATTTGAGATTCTTTCCAAAGAGTGATTGGTTTGATTATATGAGTGAAATAAAAACTCAACAACGAGCACCCCTTGTGTGATGACCGGTTTCGGTGTGAATCAAATGTTCCCTGTAACTTTCCTTCGTTGCGACCTGTTCGCATTAAATTACACTTTCACCCTTCCGCGATCAATAGACAGAGCTCTGCAGCGGTTTGCCAACGCCCGATAAATGGGGATGAGATCCACCAGCAGGTTTCTATCGAAACACACCAGATATTCTAGGCGAACACTGACCCGAATCGTCCAGAGTGACAATTCCCTTTTATAGAAAGAGTGTGAAAGTAACTAACCTTTTCCTCCTGTCCATCGCTCGTAGAGGAGTAGTCACCGTTTCCGTCCCGTGGACTGTTCCAAACGGCCGTGTTCACGCGGCCCAGGTTCGCATTACCGCACGCGCCTTGTTAACCTAAATTATTATGCAAAACATCCTCTACCCGATGCCCATCAACATCTTTCCGACGTGCGATGTTTGCTTCGAACTACACATTCTCAGAGGATGCTGCACACATGCCTTTCCACTTGGGATGGACGGGTGGAATTTCTTCTGCTCACTCCGTAGGCAGAGGTGTTTGATGATGGTTGCCACACGTTCACTTTTGCTGATGCATCAAACGACACGGGGGAAGATCTGTTTTCATGCTAGATGCCTTTGCAAGTGTTCATATAGACAGTGCTCAGTGAACGGGTTTAAATTTGTTCGACGTTCAGTAGTCGTGGGTCATCTGCAAGAGAAGCGAAACGAGAAACGCAAAGTTTATAGAATCTAATGCTTTGATATTTTTACACGGATCAGTTTCCCAAATTCCTTGAAGATTTGAAAACATTTAACCTACAACTTATAAGTGAGAATTAATTGTTTATTGCGATGCAGCGATAGACCGTCCCGGATGTCTCCGCGGTATAGTATAGTTTCATACGTCAAGAACGATCCAAAATCTCATCCAGATCCGTACCTCAGTATACAGAACTGATGAGTCAAGGGAACCATAAATGACCGTCCCATACTTTTTGAGGTTTTGTAGTGCCATATGAACTACCTTGGTGGGTGCTTTTGTGGAGGTTACTCACTGTTCATATTCCTTGGAGGATGCTTCCAATATTCTTGGCAAAGTTCATTTTCCGTAAACATTGGAGCATGGATTTAATGAGATTTTTTATAATAATTAAAGGAACTTTTCAATGCTTCAATGTTCTCTGGATCTTGCATACACTATGCACGTGAACATGGCGCTGGCTGATCATCACAGTTCGCACATTAATCTTTCAACAACATCGATCTGACCTATCGCAAATTGGCGATTCATTGCTTTGAGTTTGATTCTTTGAATTTTTATCTGTAAAATCCCTCCTTTGGATGCTTGCAGTGTATATACATCGGACATGCACGAACCTACTCGAGGCAACACCATCGTGAGAGATATGCACCGAAGCACCGGTTAACATACAACACGGCAGGTTCTCCATCCAGCATCGCGTGTGGAATTAAATTTCGCCCATCGATCGACCGTTCGAGACGCTCAAATCGTTGGTAGAAGGAAACCCCACGTACGTGTGTGTATGTGTTGGGTGGAATGGAAGGGCACACAAAAAACCATTAACCTAAATTGTCTCCAACTTTGTCGAGATTTCTCATCTCGTGTGGCGTTCGCTGTTGCCAGTCGTCCCGTCTGCGCCAGTTCTGTTGTGCGAGTCGCACCGCCCGCTCTGTAATCTTTCCCGATCGCGAGTGCTGCGGGTGGTGGACCCTTCTGGTACGCTGGTCTGGAAGGTATTATTTGTACCGGCATGCAACAAACAAGTGTCCGCGTTTTCTGCTGCGAAAAACCTGCTCTCCAATTTGCTGTGGCCCCCTTTTTTTTGCGTGCACCCGGTGCCGCCGGTACTGGGTGGAGAAGCGCAGGTGCAACCCGTAGCATCCCACCTGATATTCCACCCTAACCTCAAAGAAGGTTTTGCGTATGATGTACATGAAAAATATATTTCGGGAAAAGACACGAAGAAGAAACAGGCAAAGCTCACATACTTTGAATGTTCAGCCAAGTACTGATCATATGTTCCCTGATGCTCTCTGCTCTTAGTCCATTCCCGGTTTGGTGGATTTTCTTTTTTTCCATCCATAGCCTGGGATGACTTTAACATCTCGCGCACGCGCGTATGCTCTCGTCTGTGCGGGTGACCGAAGAGTCGTCGATCTAAGGCAATCTAAGGCAGCAAAGAGCCTCCTGCCTCTGTGTCTCCAACAACATCCACATTCGCTACATAGAGCAAACGAGTGTTTGCGGTTCATTAGTATCTGTTTTAGCGCAGCAATTTCGCTCTCCTTTTCGCTGAAACTTCAGCTCACGTTGTGCATGAGTGTAGCGCATTCCATTGCAAAAGGTTCGTAATGGTTCCAGCACCGCAATCTGATTTACACTTCTAATGCTAGGGATACGTCGCCGCACAGACGTAAAACAATAATTATCGTGCACCGATTGTGGGCAGGCATTATCATGTTTACATGCTATATGTGTCGATCTACAGATGCTCTTCCTATCTGTTGGAAACATCTACTAAATGTGCAGTTCATATAGCAAATATTGTTCTACTTATTCGGTTAGACATCTCTCAGTCAAATATTAACTTAAGTTTTGTGTTGCTCAACTATATACAAGTTATTATATTAACTTATTCATTATTTCAACTTTCAAACTTGCTTTATGTGGAGAACGCTCATCCACACTTATCTACCACACTGGGGTGCATAACGATGCATTATTCACTGGTGATGTTGAGTTGGTCATTAGCGGTTGCGAGGTCATCGATTCTTACATCTGTGACCTACAGAGGCATATCCACTTGGGTGTTACTGCATCATGTACTCTCATGGTGATGCTGTTGCAGCATAACGATCGAAGCTTCCTGGTTTACCGCAGGTCAAAGGTGACAACCAACCATAAGCCGCTTCTTCTGTCGGAATCGTCGTAAGGTACTTTGTTGCATAAAATGAGACGTTAGACATTTTGTAAAATTATTTTCTACATACTCATGTTTGTGGTTGTTACTCTAGTTAATCTAACTATTACAGTTTTATTTTGCGTTACAACGTTCATTGAATCTCAAATGTACCGACGAATCCTCTAATGCGGACAATCAACTGGAGAAGACAAAAATGACACAAATAATAGTTTATAACTAGATGAATGGCCGAATATTCAATTCTTCTTCAAATCACTGTCTAAATGACCTTAAAAAGTTGGACCAGATTATAGAAACGAACAGCGAGATTAACATAATTATAAACAAAAACAAATTATGTGTAGGATTGTCCAGCATTAGCCTGTGCTAGTGATCTCTGCTCTAGTTCTTAAACTAGTGGGACACGAATCACACACTCGGAACATCGTATGTGGTCCAGATGCGGTTCCAAGGTCAATTAGGCTAATAACCATAAATCTTAATGACGCACCAACCGCTAGACGTACGAACGAAACAGGAAGTGAACGTTTCGCATGAACTAAGGAGAAAAAATCACGTACATACACCCGGAGAAATAGCGTCGTTAAACATGTTTGCTAGAAATTAAATTAAGACTACCATCGTAACTCAACTATGCTTTGTTTTTTGGATCCACGTCTCCAATCAACCAGATACGAATCTGCGGATGCTAAATTCTAATGCTTAAAACTTCCAACAAGATGAAGCACAGCTTCAGCAGATGACTGGGGGCGAGATCACATCAGCAGAAGAACATATATTATCGTCTAATGTTAAGGTTCGAGATTCTCAGGGCTCGTACTGTGGACGTTGTTCGGTACATTTGCAACGGTGCTCTGTGAATAATTGCTCTATCCTCTAGCGCGGACAGTCAACCGGAGAAGTGGGGAAGATTTCCTTCTCGCTGTTACGATGGCTATTTTTTGTGGTTCATGTTGTTGTCTAATGCCCACATCCGGACCTCCCTCGAGGGTGAATGATGTGATCCAAACTGGGCAACAGGTCTGTTGGGAAGTTCAACGACCATTCGAATGCAGGTGAAGCACCATCCAAATGGGAACACAGCTGAACTGATCGACATAGTCGTTCAGCAAACATGTTTGACAATTTATGCAAATTGTGTCACCTCCAGTACCCAGGACGGACTTCTTCAGGGCACAATGGGTAGACGCAATTCGGAGAATAGCAGCTAGCTCGTGACTTAACGTTATGCGTGGAATTTCTTCCCTTCAGGGAGATAAGTGTATGCTTCTTATGCAGGATAAGTTCGTTGGGTTAAGTCCCCACCTTCAAACGCTTGATAGTAAAGACCTCTGGTTAGCAATAAATCTCCCCAAACTTTAAATAACTGTCTCAATGTTGACCTCCAATGTTTCGGAGTTGCTAGTAAACACCAATTTTCCTATCAATTCTCTTTCAGTTATGAATTCTTGAAGCCCGAAGCTGAGTGCGAATGTCAGACTTCGCTTCTCTATATCCCACCATGAAATCCATGTTTGATGGATAGCGTTTTTTGCTGATTGCGTATGGCGCCGATACCTTTCCCAGGGATTTACCCCATCAAACCTGACACCCAAATGCGGCACAACAATGTGCATCGAATGCGAGTTGTGATCGATCGATACGATACGATTGGCGATTGGTGGACAGCAGTGGTTAGACGGCAATAGATGTGGCGATGATTAGCGTGAGTTGTGGAATTGAAGGTTGAAAGTTTTGACACCTTTCCGTGGTGGTGCGAACCTTTTAAGCCATAGTCATAGTGTTTTTTCATATCATATATTATTTTGAATCGTTCATGTGTGATAAATTGTTTTTTATTCGCTGATAGCGTTGAAGTTCTGTTGCTCATGTGTTTGAGTCGTTCAGTCCGGTTTATAGCACACCCTTTAAAAGTAACGTTTTGCTGCAGACCACGAATGTCAGTCATTTTATTAAGCCACTAGAGAGTATGTATAAAGCTAAACAATACCATAAACATCCATTTATGCCGATTGGCATCGATACAGCCGCGAACGTATCGGGAAGGCTAACGTGAAGGTTATTCCGGCGCAGGAACCGTAATTCGTGCAATTGCCTCCTTCGGAACCTGCAACGGTCTCTTAATCAGCTGTCCGGGCACGGTTTGCCGTATGTGTCGCATTTTATCTTACCATTGTGCAAACGGATGCCAGTTGTGCCGTAGGCAACTTTTGTTTGTAGACATTTTTTCCGTTCTGGAACTGGAACTGGAAGCAACCTTCCTTCTGGCTGCAGCCCATGCACACCGGTGTCGCAATATAAATCTGTCCAGCTGGGTTTATTGTTATGTCAGGCTTTTCCTGCACATTCTCCAAGAAAATAAAACTATTTTGCCTATAAGCCCCTAACTCGGTAGCCTGAGGAAGCCTTGGTTGGACACGGTGGTCGGAGTGCATGCCCCCGGAGCTATGGAGCGTATGGAGGGTTTTGCGATTTCTCCTTGCGAGCATATAAACACCAACCAGAGCATAATGGGGAGTAGTCCCTCCGCCATACCAAACAGGGCCGGTCGCATTCCATTGGGGCGCACCGTTCGAAATCCAATCGCCCTGTAAACCGGTGGAAGGTTTTACCTATTGATCATCATCGGGAATGCCGGGATATTCGATGGAAACAGGCCAGCATACCCCCTGGGTCTCCCCGTCCTCCAAACTTCAAAACCCCTCCCATCGCAAGGAATGTCGAATGCCACCAAAGCATTGAATCGACTCGCGATCGTTCATGCGAAATTCATTTCCCTTTTTCACTTCTTCCACCCTTTCCATATCGTTTATCTCGCTCTCTATCGAAAAGGGGCATTGGCACTGTCGTCACGATCACCCTCGAGAGTGTTCCTGGCTTGGGAGTCCGAGTCCCTGACTTTGTCGAGGCCACAGCGGACGAAAATCATATGTGTACGGTGTGCGCCTCTAACCTACTTTTGCCCAGGTTCTTCGAGCTGTAGCCCACAGGTGGGAGGGAGCGTTCGAATGAAATGGGCCGTGAACGAAGGGTTTCGGAAGCGATGAGTTCTGCTTGGCATGAAACTCCATCCGTGAAGGTACAATCCACAAAATTCGACCCAAACCGGTTCGGGTGAAAACTTCGGGTACGGGATTCCTTCCTTACTGTGCGTGCTGTGTGTTTGGAGGTCATCCTACACCGTCCATCATTTTTAAACGCCGAAATGTGCTAAACTCCTCCCGGTGTTATTAGATGAAGTGGATGCGATAAAGCATTCAACAGTTGGTAGGTGACTTTTACAAATGAACATCTTTCCAGCTGAAGGTGTCTATCTTCACCACTGTCGTTTGACACTTAATCAAACTCTTTTTCAAACCATCCCATCATGTCGCAGAGATTGAAGAGATCTGAAGCACATGCCGAGTTCAATCGAGCGGATGTTCGAAACGTTTACCGCTAGGCAATCGTGTGTCAGTGTGACAACCGAATACCAATAAAAAAAACGAATACGAACAGGTAACGCTAGAGTAATGCGCTTCCCTCCAGCCATCAAATCGCTCAAGCCTTCGGTTACTCTTCAGATCGTCTAGACATAACCTAGAATCACGAAGATCTAGAGCAGAGCGCACTAATACAGCGCGCGGTTCGTGGAGCAGGTTAATTTTCGGTTTCTTGCAATGCACGACTACCGTTTCAGGGCATTTAGCGGCAGTTTTGGGTCCCTGGCACGGCAGGGGGGTCGCCTGACACAAGACCCCGTTGATTGTCAATTTTGAGCCACGAATGATCATGTCATTTTGATAAATGAACGTAATTACATATGACAGGGGGCATGTGATTTGCTTTGTGGAGCAGAAAACAGGTGTTCCAATTCCTATCCAATGGAATTTTTGTGTGAGGTTTGGTGCATCACTGAAAAATGATGGATAACGGTTAGAAAAAAAAACGATATCACAGTCAGTACAGTGATTCTTCGGTTTAAATATCTGAGATAATTTTTTATACCAGTTTTTATAATATTTAAAAATAAAATAGATAGATTATTTAAAAGACTCTACCGATCTTTGTTATCTGATTCCTGATATGGAGATAAGCTGACATAAGGTCTATGAACCATAAAGAGGTCTTTACATGATAAATAACCGATGGCTAGAGAATGTTACAATTTAAGGGAAGTTGGGGCAAGGTAACATACTCAAATTGGGGTAATTCAAAGTACATTACGACCAGTTTTTATTTGGTTGTAGCAAATATATTTTGTTTAATGCTACTTAAATTCATAATAAAAAAATTTTAAAATGTTTATATTCCTTTATCCTACTTTTCATTTTTTTGCAATGCAGAATAGACATCTTCTGTAACTCCCGTACATCCAAATTTAAACTTAAAAACTAGCCAAACTAATCTTTATCGTCTGTCAGAGAAAATCCCTGTTAAGTGAAGTGGGTTTTCTGTTTTTTTTTTATATCTAATTGCTTTCGATCGATTTGTTTTCATTTTAATTGACTGCTTGATAACGAACAAAAACGGTTACACCCGGCCCTACAAAGGCCTTAGCGAGGTCAAATAACGTTGTGGTCCACATCGTATTGTGGAAGCCGCCATCTCAAAGGAGAACGGCTCTTCTATTCATCGGCACCGGGCAATGGTAGGAAAATTTCCTTTTTTCCCCTCCCCAACATTATTGCCCTTCCACACCATAATAACCCTTGTCCGTGACCTTCGCCAACCGATGACCGTTACGTGGAGCGATCAGTTGAAGCGGACCTGGGCAGGTAGTGAAAAGCAATGCAACTGTTTTGGAATGCAGCTTCCCCTACAGCTTCTCAACAAAACGGTTTCTTTTTCCACCTGCTTTATTGTTTGATTCTCACAGGACAAAGGGCACACCAGAAGGAAGAATCTTTTGGAAGTGAGAAAATTGTGCGCAATGAGGATGTTCTTTAGACGCAAAAACACGGTCTGTAACACTGGCTCATTACAGTCAGAATAGATGATAACATAGAAGAACGAGGCAAACGTGTAGTTTTCACGAGGAGTTGCCTGATTTGAATACACGGAGGCAGTGGACAGGGGCGATGGACGTACGGTTGACCTTTCCCTATATCTAAACCATCCAAGACATGAATGTACTGCTTGTTAGGCCTCTGTTAGCTCGGTTCGTAAATAAAATCTTTTTCACATGCCAGGGCAGAAGAAGAATGATTCCCTTGTTGTGTACGCGTGATGCGGTGGGCACGATGATAACAAGCATTCCAAGAAGTGAACGATTACGTTCCTCTCGCATAGCTGCAAGGGGTTTTGTGTGGCGGGAAGGCCGGATCGTAATGAAGCATACACCGAAATCACACAACATCGACCCGGTTGGTGAGAGTTTGTTCTGCAAAACGGCGTACGTGTAATTACAAACCGGGTAACTACCGTTTCCATCCATTCCGCCCATGTCCGCTCATTGTGCTGTCGCATTGCTTCCGGGGGTGTTGTTACTGGACAGCGTCAACGTTGCTGCATATTATTCCAGCAGTAGTTGAGTGGAAGCTTCTACCATCAGTATTACCTCGGAAAGAAACCCTCCACGGGGAATCAGGGGAGGTATCAACAAATAATGGTTCCTGACACCATCTACCCGATACGAGATAAACTAGATACAAGCTAGTTGTTTGTTTGAGGGCTTCTTGTTGGAACCCCCGTCGCCAGAAAAGATGGCTGGTGTTATTCCAACCGTGGGAAGAGAGTATTCATTATCTTCTAATGAATTCATGTCGAAAGTCTCCAAGAAGACGACCCCCAATTGAGACAAATATTTGATCAGACCTATAATCAAACAGAAGTGAGGAAACGCAACCATTTCTAAAAAGGACTAATCATCTTGTTAGTTAACAGCTGGCATCTCAATTTGTCACTAATTCCCACGACAATTGATGACAATTGGCTACCTATTCTAACGTTCCTTTCGTCATCTTCCCATCGGATCTGCGGATGCACCATAATTACCTGGTGGAACACATTATTCATCGCGAATTTGGCACAAGAAGCCTTTTCAACATTCGCTACTGACCCAGTGGCACTGAACACTTTAGTTTCTAATACATCCATCGGGTTCTCTCGGTGACCGATACATCTCCAATTCTTCATTGGAACTAACTGCGAAGATCGCGGGATTTTTGCAAAAGCGAGATGATTAATTAAGGGCAACACGCTGGCAACATTGTCACAGCCAGCTGAAAATAATGTACATGAAAGATGAGGTGGACGTAAATCACTGCTGACCTCGTTCTGCCAAACACCATCAGAAGGAGGGTCTGCCTGCCTGCCTGGTTTGTGTGAGAGGAGTTAAAAAATGAAAACACTCTCGAGGCGCCGGTAAATATAAGCTCCATTTAAGCTCACTCAACGTCGACTTCAAGTTCAGTCTAGCGGAGGGAAGGCCTTTCCATCAGCTGATTGAGCGATCATTTCTAGAGCTTCTTCAATTAGCCATCTGTTTTATTGTTCAATCAACGGTACTAATTGCGTTTGTGTGCTTCACTCTAAGATGAAGAATTTGGTCCAAATCATACCGCTAAGCTGAAGAAATGACAATCCCCCGGGGAGGTTTGTTGGCGACGAAACCTTTAAGCAAGGTTTACGTCTTACTCCACCGTCGAGTGGTGATTTATTCGCGATCGAGTGTGTCGTCGGATTAAGACAAAACAAAAACCAGTGCCCGGATGACATCATGTCCAGTGGCGTCCAGTTGCTTTTTGGATGGGGATTCTTTTTTTGTTTTATTGTTTTGCGGCCATCTTCACATTTGCTTGTCCTTGCCTGGGCGCGTTCGTTGTGCTCGCGTGACAACAAGCGGCAGTGGTGACTTGTACACCCATGCTACTTGTAAGGTCGATGGCGCGTGCACTATTGGAATTCTAATTAATTGCTTCGGTTCACTTACGCGAAAGTACACACAGTGTGTGGCGGTGCTTATAAGGTTAGTGGAAAGCAAAAAAGCAAAAAAGATAAACAACGCTTCTCTCTTCGGGTTATCTCTTCACTGGAGCACACAACTAATGTCCGGAGCACTCTAGAAAAAGCACTTAGAAATGTATGAAGTGAACCCAGGGCTCTAGCCGACCGGGCTAAGAGAAGGGTTGTTTGTTTGGATGTGGCGCAATTAACATTCCGAAGTCGTTACTTCCTCCGCAAAATCAAAAGCAAACACCAAATCGGAGCACAAAGATAGCGCGCAACCACATGCATATACCCACAACAGTGGAACCACGCATTCGAGCTGAGAACAGGTTTGTTCGCCTAACTAGTAGGTTGTAGGGACATTGTTTGTGGGGAAGTATCACTCGAGATTAAGGGAAGGTTTGTTCTATAGTACCCGAAAAAATTCTCTCGTTTACTTCAACATATGTGGTAGATTCCAAACAAACCTAGAAGTATTTCTATAAACTTGAGTTTTTATTAATCTTCCTAAATGATATATCTCCAGGAAAAGTTTGTCGCATAACATGTATCACCTGTTGTACCACCGGAAGCGGCAAGGTTGTACAGGATTTTTGACCACCCTCCTGACCAGCCTTGAACTTGTCTGGATGGTGGTAGAGTCGTTATTTTTAGACATCTTCCACTCTGCCTATCCAACCAAGAGCCCGAAGGTGCAAGTGCTGATACCGAAAAGTTGTACCACCACCCAAAATCCAGAGAGCACCATTTGGTGCGTTCCACCTCACCAACTTTCGACGAAAATCCAGTTGCCAAAAGTGGCAACCTGTCCCGAGGGTGATACCTGTTGTGTAGGGTGTGTTCGATTCGTTCGCTTTTTGGTTGTAAATGTGGAATGTTGGATGTTTGTGTTTTGTTATTTTGCTGTAGTATCTTGGTGGAACTTGAAGATTATTTTGTTGTGGGTGTTTATTATGCGATTGATATTAAGTTGAATGGAATACGTTTAAAAGTTAAAAGCTAAATTGAATATTTTAATAACGTAGCTATCTGGATAGAGTGGTACGATTCAGCAAACAATTCCTGTTTAAAACCATATCTTTCATATGCATTAACTACTGATACAAAAAATCATAATCATTAAAAGTTTCCTAAATTGAAAGTTTTATGAAGGTGGAGTGTATATCTTCTGCAGCTAACTTATCTGCTACGGCACATTTATTGATCTCAATAACTATTCTTGAGCGATTTGGAAAAGTAGAACAACTGTACCTGTTAAGTATATGAGTAATAAAATTGTGTCTGCAACGATGAACATGGATTAATTGTCAAGAGGCGTATTAGACACTATGCCACGTCAACATGTGAGGTTTACTTACAACCACTTGAAGTTGCACTGTAATAAAACAATCAAATCATACTCTTGGCACAAATATGTTGTCAGTATTGTGAACAGCTAAGTAAACTAATCATACTAGTTACGCTTTACATCGTCTAGTCCCTCTGAGTAAAGGAAGATCGTGGGAGGATCGTGGTAACAGTCAGACCAGGTTATCGTAATTCGAGTCAAGTCGGTTGAAATGGAAATTAAACACCGGCAACTATGCTCGTTGCCGCACAGTCCTACATCGGCGAACGCAACGACATGTCTTACGCAAATAGTTCCCATCGAACGTGCATCCCATGGCTGATCGTGGCTTCGAGAGTGATTGACAAGCAACTTGTAGAAGTAGTAGCAGAATCACCTACACCGAAAGGAAATCGATAAATCGCACATTCCAAAAAACGCATCTCGAGCACATCGGTAAACCAAGCTGTCAGTGGATGGGAAGGATGTCTGATGACAGCTGCATGGCCGAATGGAATGCACGATTAGATGCGATACACCAGCTGCTCGGTACGGTATTGGGCACTGTTGTGATGTTGTGTTGTCGTGATCATCCAAATGTCATTGGTGAATATATCTATCATAAGCAACAACGTTTGTCCTGATTTTGTAACCGTATCGCGTTCACTGATTTGCTAACGTGTACTTTCTCCTCTCGAATGCAGACGAGTATCCTTTCAAAAGCATCTAGCTCCACTCAAACCAGTTTCTTTTGGAGTCTGATCGCTCAGTTCTCCCAACCATTGCGCGAGGGCTAATAATCGATCGTGTGACTGTTTTGGGGCACTTCTACAAGTCACTGACTGGAACTGATGATGACGGGAGGGCTGGTTGAGATCATCACAGCAGCACTTGGAAGACCTTCAATTTATCGTGCCAGCCTCGAAAAATCGTGGCCTCTTCTTCGTCCGCAACCTGATACGACCGCTGTGTCTCTGATATGTGTGTGTGTGTCTGTGTGTTATTGTTGAAGTGAATAATGAAAACCCATCCAAAGATGACGCTGATGAGCGGTGCTAAATGGCGAAATTGAATTAACCACCCAGATAAGTAGAGATCCTCCACCGGTTGGTGTGAAGCTGCAAATTTGGCTTTTCTCTGAAGGCTGTCAAAGAAGGGTCTCGATTCGTTTCGATTCGTTTATATACCGCACCGCATTACCGTTGAATGGCGAATCGGATTGGTGTCGGTTTGCCATTTTCTACGGTGGACTTCAACAATGTGTATTTGCAGACAATACAGAAATTTCGTGTGCCCACTCAGTCAAATCATCAGAACGAGTCGAACAAATTGAGTTGAATAAAAATGTCTTTTCTTTTTTGGTAGGAGATCACGCCCTGTTGAGGGTCAAACAAGTGTTAAATGGGTTCACGCACAAGAACAAACTCCACCTTGCGATGTGATGCGAGTGAATCGACGGTTAGGCGAATCAGTTTCACTGCTTCCATAACGAGATCTATCGAGCTTAAAATTAAGTGTACCGGGCCTTACATGATGGAAGTTCCAAGTGCAAGTGCACGGTGTGTCCATTGTATGCAAAGCGAATTGAAAAGGAAACCCTGAGCTGAACCGTTTTGCATGTTAGCCCCTCATTATCACACGTGAAAGAGGAAAACACGATCACATGGCAAGAGCACACGCTTCTGTTCGAGAATTTTGATCTAACGGTGTGTTAGATCAATGTTGTTGGATGGGATTGTTGTTATATTTTTCCAGTGTCGGCGCTCTGATCGGATCCGTTAGAAGGACGGTGTGAACATATTTTCCTATGCTACTGATCAACGGCGAACGTGCGAGATCTCTGATGTACCGTGGGGTAATGGAAATGTACTTTAACAGCGATGCAACCGGAAACCCGAACCGTGTGGCCATCATCTTCCGGTGCAACGATGTTAATCACTATTATCAGTGACCTCGCGAGAGATCGCAGCTTTACGTCTAGCTCACAACTCACCTTGGCGGGAAAGTGTGTTGCGTGCTCTGGACGTAGGCACACACCTTTTGCATACAGATTTCCGCACCATTCTTCCCGAATGGTCTTTGTAGCATTTTTTTTCTCTCACAACCACCGATTATCGATTTTGTGCGCTTGCACGTTACGGGTACGTTCGTGATTAGGAAAGAAAGTCTGACAAAGGTATGTGATGGGAGAAGAAAGCAAGGTTCTCTTTATTTTATTACGATTAAAAAAATGAGTGCTGGGTTCGGCCACACTTAACCTGACAGAGCTTTATGACCATTTGTAGAAAGTCCAGGACTTTGAAATGAGTCAATTTTTCAACTGTAACTACTTCTATGAATTCTTGATATGAAGATTTTCTTATCACTAGATGTTAACGACAATTTAATGTCTCGTATTACCATATGCACGTGAGGTTCGATGCTGATCTACAGAAACGTGATCCTATCTGTAACTTTTTTATTTGTAATGTTTTAAGTCTCTGGTATGTTTGCAGATCAGATCCTTGCTGCACTATTTCTCAGTAATCTGGACTGCCACTGCCAGGGTTCATATTGAAGGCATGAAGGCGCGGTTAAAGAGGTCACTCCCCAAGTTAATGGAAGTTTTACATCTGCATTATCTCATAACGAATACAAATTTCAACTGCTAGATTAGAACTTTCCTTAGTTCTCACGTCCTCAATAGCTTCCTCTTAAATTTATACTGAAACGATCTACAATTTTTGAATAAATCTCCTTGAGTTTTCATACTTTCGATTCTACTTACCGAGCATTCCATGTATGTCAGTAATATTCACTACGAATGTCCAAAGATTACATTCGTAATCTGAAAAAACCGTGATTGGAGACGATTATTGTTCGCTAATCGATTTGTGTTGGGAGGAGGATCACCCATGACCTTCCTACCGTTCACTGATTTCAGTGGATTGAGCTAGATATCCGTCCACGTTCAAGTCACAGCCGGCAAATGGCGTAATGCGTGCTTGTGAAGGGTGATTACGGTGCAAGTAATCTTACCGACAATGGAATCTTCGGTTCGTTTGCTGTTGTCGCAGTGTTGATGAGATAATTTAACTCACGCGGGATTAAAGCACGTGGAGGGAGAGTAATGTCGGCGCGGTTGGTACGTAACTAGCTGCCGTTATGTGAAATAGAACAATTCTAATTGAACTGCTTCCGATGAGTTAGAGTGTTCTCATGGTTGCATTTGCTCGGTTGGACAGATCTGTGGTCATTTCCAGTGTAATGAAAGATAACGATTTATATCATTCGAGCGCTAGTTGAAAGCATCATGTCCCGGAATGGGAGTGAGAGTATGAATTCTTCCACCACCTCGGGCTGTAACACTTGATTGTATGTTGAGTCTTCTCTAACATCGCTTAGTAAGCGTTCTCACCATTATCTCACCCCGCGCAATGGAGACGCAATTGATGAGCCATAGCTAATGATAATGATCGCACCAAGTGAAGTTAATTCATAGTCCCGGATCTATAGCCGCTGGTGCAAGCACATTTCTAGCTAGCTGTTTCTCAAAGATCGAAGGTTCCTGTGGCGGCGTGTACCGGCGACCGGCTTCGCAACGGCTGCATTTCAATCAAAGCTAATTATCGTACAACAATCGAACACTGATGCTGCTACCGGGGGCGCACAAATTGTGCAACGGCCACGGTTCGAATGTAGTAGTTTATCCGGTGGCAACGATATGGCCTCACCTTGACCAGCGGTAACGTTTTTTGCCGTTGGGAAGAATTCGAATCTTCGAATACTAAAGTTCGATTCAAATCGTACTGCACTCAGCATTTGGATCACCTGACGGTTATAGAAGGTAATGGTCGGTGTTTGAAGTTTTGCATTAATTTGAGGAGCACTAAACATTGCATAGATCTGAAATAAAGACTCTTCAAAATACTCAAGTAAAAACACCACTGCAGACCCAATGTTAAGTGTCGTTATGTCAAAACTATCTAAATGGCCGGAACTGCAATGAAAACTCTTCTGTTCAAAACCAAGTTTCGGACAGCTCTACTGCTAAAATCGTACCCTACACACCGATTTATTATCTCTCGCTTCTGCTATCTGTTTTTGACGGGAAGCTCCCATATCTAACACTCGCGAATGTACGTACCTAGTATTTGCCGGTAGTGGAATACTTACAGCTGCAGCAAAGACTGTATCAACACTGGTCTCCCCGCCGTTGCGTATGTATTTGTACGCCCGTACACACCGACTCTGTTCTGGGCAGGTGAGGGCTGCTGCTGCTGCTTCACACTAGGAGCTCACGTTATCATCATCAACATCAATGACCGCGAGATATAGTACACCACCCACCCCCGATGTACTCCCGAAGCTGAACACTCCGGCAGAACGAGACGTTGAACACGACTTTTGTTTTAGTTAATTTTTATCACTCCACAACAACGGGGGTGTAGAGCTTCGTTCGTAGCAGTTCGGTTGCATTCGTTTTTTTTATTATAGAAAGAGAGACGATACCCCAAAAGGTAGGATTGTGAATCGTAAATGCGTTTTGATAAGTGAACAGATTTCAATCAGTGCAACGCGTCATTACGGTGTGACATTGATGTTTTAGAAACAGTGGAGGCCATCAAGATACAAATGAAGAAGAGAAGGAAGTCGGTGTGTGATTTGTGGTGATTCAACTTTCTATGCGCGTGGTTTTACTAGGATTATACTTAACATACATCAGCTTAAACAGATGAGTCAACAAACAAACGCGCCAACCATCCGCAGTTGCAAAATGGGCTTATCAAACATTTTATGATACTGCTCACAAGTCCCGCAGCACTTGTGTACGTGCCTTACAAATTGAAGAAAAAAAAACCTCTAAAAATCCAAATTCTGATAAACAATGCGTTGGTGGAAGTCGCGTGTAGTGTGTCTATGTGTAGCGCTCAAGGTACGAACTCGTGAGATATGCGGCGTCAATCAAATCGTACAGATAAGCTAAACTGTTTTCGGTTCAGTAGCAAAGGAAAAAAGAAATGGTGCATTCCAGTCCGTAATACGCGTGTCACAGGATAACAGTTCTACTACATGTGTCTTCCGTAGAGACTTTTCATTGGAATTTTCGTTCCGATCTTCAATTCTATCAGAGCGTCAAGGAATGATACGGTGCAAACATTCGGCTCTATTAGTACGTGCTAGTCGGAACGTACGTACCACCAGAGATTAATGTACACCAAGGCAGATGTGGCTTGTCTGCGACGTGGTCAGCGGACAATGTTGACTTTGTGAGAAGTAAACCTGTAGAATATCACTCCTCAACCTCGTTATTGTCTACGCGGTAGTGTAGTTCAAACAACCGACAACCGCTTATCAGATTGCAGAGGAATTCCACCAGATTGGGGCTGGACTTGTTGACAACGGTTCGTGGCACCTATCATCAATAACGTACCAATTGTGTGTGGAGCATTGAGTGATGGTTGGGTGTACTTTTTTATCATTATCACCTTGCCACATTCAAAAATCCTTTTTGCGTAGTTTCATAAATCATTTAGCAGCACTAAACACGTATTTATCACTTTCTGCTATTGGGTTATTGGGTTCTCAAATTGAGTATCTTGTTTTGCTCTAGTGAATTGAAAAAAATATAAACAAATGAAGTATGTGGAGCACTTCCACAGTGGTGTAAATATTTTGATTATTGTTCAACAATTCTATTACCCTTTCACAAGCTGAACAAACTGTCTATAGATGAGCAGGAGACACTTGTTCGCTCACAGGTCTGCGATAGGCCGCCCTACTGATGCTACCGGTTGTCCGCCTCTCGAGTACGTCTTGGACACGTGACTACTTGCGTTGCGAGTCGGTCATTAAATCGTCAGATCTTTGATGTACGGACTGCGTGTCGGTTCGGCGCATGAGGCAGACTGTTGAAATTTCCACATGCAGTTTAACAGTTCTCACGCTCACGCTGGTCAAACAAAAACACTCGACATACGATCGTCGACGGTGCACGTTAAACTTGTGTTTGAAATGTTGAAATATCTTTGCACAGGAAGCATCACTCAGTGTTGAGAGGTTCTATTCTTCTATATCCGCTATACCTGAGTTTAGATATACTTGAAAATAGGAGCAAGTATTACCATTTCGAATTCCAGGAGAGGTTTTTTCCCCTTCGGAAGATTGCTTCCTAAGAAAAAGATTGAGCTGTAGCTGATATTCTCAGCAATAGCTCATTAATAACTTAACACAACCGCGGATTCCTGCAATTCAGTATTATAATTATTTCCTCATAATTGTATATTGTAGTTACATCAGTCAGGCATTCTGTCTGAAATATGCGCAACAAACTGACACGTAATTCATTAACAGCACCTTATTATTTATCTTCTTTCAGAACCTTTTTCCAAACGAGGAGAGGATCAACATGCTTAGGATTGTGATGCTGTAGAAAAAGGTTCCACTGCTATTCACAGATCGTTTGTACTAAGCAATACACATCACATTACACACATACGAGTTACCGTCCAGCTTTTCCGGAAGCTGGCATATATTTTTAACATTCCAACCACATCAACCGAAGCATATCCAAAATGAATGGTTTATCTACGCTTAACAGACTGTTAGGAAAAAGAAACAAAGATGGTAAGAATGTCATCATCATCCCCTACAGTACCGATCGCTTACGATTTGAAATTATTCCATTTTAGTTTCCAAATCAACCTCTAACCTTAGTCGGTCCACTACCAACCTGGACGCTTCTAGTCAATTCAACAACAAAATCATACAGCTGCCGGTTGTAGCGAACGCACCGTTCGAGCAGACGTTTCGTGTGACGGTGTTACTGCCACGCGATCAGCTGTATGTAGCACGCGTCGGTGCCAAAACCAAACTCTCCACCCTGCTCGAGATGGTCTGCAGCGACAAGTTGCTCGACGCACAAAAGTACGTCTTTCGCCATCCGACCGACTTTCAGCAGGGCTTCGAACTGGACATGAACATCGGTGAGGTGGGACTGAGCGAGGTTCGTCTGATGTCGCGAAAGGAGCTGGAAGCGTTACGTAACAGTGACTATCGGCTGAGCACAAGCGACATCTTCCGAATGCACCAGAAGAGTGCCCGTGAAACGTCCGGTGGTACGTCTGTGTCGTCGTCGGATTTGAGTCGCACATCGAAATTGCCCCTGAAGACGACCTCACCTTACAGTTCGACAAATTCGCTCAATTCAATGGACTCGTCCGGTGTCAGCTCGAGTTCCCGGGGAGGTGGTAACGGTGGTGCTGCTAATGGCACTACTAGCAACGGGCACAGCCAGATGGGGCCACCAGTAGCACCGACGCGTAAGAAGCGACTCGCTCCACGTCCACCAAGCCAGAATTCTATTCCCGAGGTGCGTGTCCCACCGCAAATGCAACATTCCAACGGAACTGGCGGCAAACATGGTCCTGCAGATGATCACATCTTCAAAGAACCCCAGTTACCCCCGTACTCGAGACAAAATTTCCACGTATCCACGCCAAATCTGTACGATCACGAATTGAAATCGGCTGATATTATGAACAACAATAACAGTACCGGTGTTAGTACGAAGCACACCATCAGCGATCGCAATGGATATTCTGCGGATGTCCAGAACAATAACAATGTTCATGATGCGCAAAGCAAAATGCTTGAGGAGGAAGATCGGAAAAACCTTATCAACACCAAGACGTCGTACAGTACGCTCAAAAATCGACCAACATCGATGTACATTATACGCGAACCGGACACTAATACGCTGCAGCGATCGGGCGAAAATGGTGGCAGTATGGTTGACATTCATCATCACCATTCGCGAGCTTCTTCCAGCTGCTCGGATGCGAAAGATCCGCGGGACTTTCAGGATATGCCTGAACCAACACCAAGAAAGCGCTTGAATTCTAGTGGTATGTGTAATATGTGTGTAAAAAAGTATGGAGGCAACCGATGTTTTAATGTTTTTGTTTTTTAGCCAAAAAATCCAAAGCTCCTGCACCTCCCCCGAGAGCAAAGGCCACCATCACACCGGTTCCAACACCTTCGCCGAGAGTACTTACCCGTTCGACACTGGATTTACTTCGGGACAACGATGCGGCCATATCCGAGACGGATTCTAACTTTAGCAGCGAACCGGATGATACGCAACGTAACAGAGGTAGGGCGAAACTATATTAGAATACAAGAATTCTCAAAGATTCGTTTAGAGTTGTTTCATTATTTTAACACCTCCTCAAAGAAGACTCTTTTCGAAAGATTTATTAAGCACAACACTATTAAACACCTGTACAATGTATTAATATGACTGTTTTAACTTTTTGTAGAATCGCGATTGAATGCTGTCAACGGTAGTGTCCATCGGGCTCCCTACACACAGCAGCAACAGAACGTATCGAAGGTGATGCTTAACGTCGAGCAGGCTCCGTTAAACGATCCGGTCGTAACATCGACCACACCAAACAATGGCGAAAAGAAGCACCAGAAGAATGGGTCTACCTCATCCGTATCTATTAAAATCGTCAGTAATGGTGTTAACGATACGCCCACGAAACCATCGTCTACAACTCCGATCGTATCCAAAGTACAGATTGGCGGTAACCAGACGGCTTCCAAGGATATTCCCGCTTCACCCGGCGACAACAGCTCGGATGAAGAAATTAAAATCTACAACATCGAGTCCGGAAAGGCTATAGTGAAGAAGATGCCCACGAACGGAACGGAGATGGAACAGCAGCACAAGAGAGCACCATCTGAAACGCTCTCCAATGGATCGAAATTGAATGCCTCCTATGGTGGTGAAGGTAACGAATCGTCCAAACTGAATGGTGAAACAGAACAGCAGAACAACGGAACGGTGGATGAGGGAGAGTGGACGTACAAGTTGCCAGCGCCACCTACATTTGCCGATTCATCCATCAAGACAAGCGATTACGATGAACGTGGACAGTTTTATCGTCCAGCGTCGACATTCGTCGATAATACGACACTGCGTAGCGATATGCTTACAGTCCTGTCGGATGAACCGACGGAGCGTATTGAACCGTTCATTCAAGAGCGCATTCAAACGATGCTGGATCTCACCGCAGGCCGGGATTCAATGCAACCACCGTACTATGCTTCAACGATGGAACATCGACCGGAGAGTCCGGTGAGTGTATCCACTGAAACGGATGCAACCACACACGTTTCGGAAGATGTTCCGCAGATCAGCTCGGATGTGGAGGATGGCTATCGTGTTGGTGAGGATGGATGTCGCACGGGTGGAGAGAAAACTGGTGGACCGGATAGTACCCAAGAAGCACGCGAAGTGTGGTTACAAACATTAGAGAAACGTCGGGAAAAAATAATCGAAGGTGAGCTGGCAACATTAAGTGAATCAATCAGCGGTGGAAAAGCTAGTCCCGATGATGGATCCACGATTGTTCGCACTCAGTCGGTGAACGAAAGAAAGACTAGCGTCATGAGTGAACTCAACCAGCTGTTGCGTGAAGGTGTCGAGCTAAGCCGGAAGGAAGAATCAGAAATTGCTGTTGTGAATAGGAGCAGTTTGGCGAATTTCAAGATTTCGACCTACAGCAGTTCGGAGAACAAGGAAAATATCATCACTAGCACTACAAATACAACGACTGTCGAGAAGCAAATGCAGATTCATCCAACCGAGAATCAAGAAAGTGTTAAGCCAGTCGTAGCAAATGGTGTGACCGAAACGAGTTCGATTGCAAACGGTAAGGAAGATCACCTCGAAACGGATGTGATTGTACGCCGAAAGATATCGGTCGATTCGATCACCGTTCGGAAGCCTCATTCGCTTACTCAAAGCAGTGACGAAGATGACCCGATCGGTCGGCAGACCAACGGGTACACTGCTTCAAGTGCAAGCGCCAAAAAGGAATTAGCTCCGGTCAAGCGTCGCAGCTTGACGATGCTCAACAAAAGCCCGCGAGTGATCAACCGATCCGATTCGTTCCACTCGACCCGATCCGATTACATTCAATCGTTGAATTCTCCTGCCCAAACAGGCGCGAGTGCATCGGGCCCGTTACATCTAACACCGCGAAGCACCTCGTACATCTCACTGATCGGTGCCCAGCGGTGGGAAAACCGTGCCGCCACGAACGCTGCGCTTACCTCAGCGAACTCTTTCAGCCGCCGTAAATCGACCAGTGAACTAAGCATCTCCGATTCACCATCACTGCAGAGTTTGGAGGTTATCAAAAACATCCTAAACACATCGCGTAAGAACAGCATCAACAATCTGCACCAGACTAATGGAAGTGCGGTAGAAGATGCACCGGTAGAAAGTGAAATCGCGCTGCCTTCGATGGCTGCTATCAAGCGTAATAGCTTTACCGACATCTCAACACTGGTGCAGCTGAACGGAACCGGCAAGCCGCATATGAACGGTGGAAGTTTAATGAGTAGTGCAGTTCGGAAGGATAGCATTGAGGAGGCAAAGGTTGAACAAGAACCTGAGCCAGAACCAGAACCGAAACGTGAACCGAAGCAGGTGCCGATTAATGACTCAGATGCTAACAAAACGGAGGATGTTAAGAAAGTGGAACAGAAGGTTGAGAAATTGGTTGAAACCATTATAGATGAACCGAAACAACAGGAACATGTTGAGAAAACGATCGTACAGCAAACAGTTGAAGAGAAAATCGAAACTGAGAAAACGGAATGGGTCACTAAACCCGAATTAGCGCTAGATCTTGCAAGTGAATCGAAGAGTGATGATGAAAAGTTGCAGAACAAGCAACAACAGCGTCAAATCCAACACAGCGTAGTTGCAAAGGAACCCCAAACGACCGTCGTGAACATTACTACCAACAGTACGGTTGTAAGTAGTAGTGACAGTTCCAGTGTAGCTGTCACGTCCACCAGCAATGAGTCGGATACGAAGAAGTGGACCTATCAGGGACCCCCGACGATAAGCTTTGCGACATGGAACGAACGACCGAAGATCGACGTATCGATCAAATCGGATCGAGACTATCGGTTCGGTGGCAGTTCCACGTTGCCGCGTGGTTTCCGCAACGTGAACAACGTTAGCAGTACGAAGATTAGCATCGGCCCGGGAGGTAGCACTACTACGATGGTAGAATCCACTACCACCGGGTATGTACGGCAAACAATCCACGAGGTCGATCAAACGCACCAGCAACAGCAGCAGCAGCAACAACAGACAGATGTTGTTTCGAATGTGCCATTAGCAGCAGTTTCTCAAGGGCGACAGCAACCGGATCCAACGCCGGCGGTGGTGAAGCATCCCACAGTCTCACCGAAACCTGCCACAACACCACCGGGTGAACGCTTACCGATCGTGCGTGCCGTCGAGTACAAAAAGAACGTTGCCCAGCGCCAAGCGCCACCACCAATAGAGCCAAAGCCTTCCTTCTTTTATGAAACATTTTCGCGCAACGATTCCACCAGTTCCAGCGCCGCCGGTACGAATGTTAGCAGTGTAAGCATTAATGGAACGGTCCCAACCGCTGGCATCAATACCAACATCAGTCGGTTGAGTTTTGGACCTAAACCACCCACAGTGTTACAACCGACAGTACGTGGCTTTAAGTCACTCGACATCGAACCGGCAGGATCATCCAGCGCTGGTAATATGCCTCGGTTGCGACCCGTTTCAATGATCGATACGAGCACACTACGGAAAACGACCGTTCCGTTGACAACCACCGGGATGGATGATACGGCACCCAGTTCGTTGCCCTTCTCACAGAACACCCTCCGCCGAACTGGGCTAAAGGATAAAATCCTGGCAAAAGATCCGTCACACGGCCCAGAGGCAGTTACGACCAGTACCAAAGTGAGCGTTACTACTGCTGTCCCAACACCCGTTAGGCCGATTTCCCTCCCAACAGCGGTACCCATTCCACCACCACCCGCTCCAATGCCGTCGGCCAAAGCGTCCAACCAACCGGTGGTGCGAGGTGCGATCGTGAAGAAATCTCCCGCGACCACACCGGCCATCGATCCGCGGTCAGCTCTATTGGATGCCATTCGAAACTTCAACAAGGATGCACTCAGGAAGGATCAGTGAAAAGCTACAGCAGTGCGAAAGGTGTGGATTTATTGTTTGTATATTATCCTCTTTTCTAGTTTGATGTTGTTTTTCTCTTTCCTTTTTTAAAAATAATGTATGCCAAACATACATCTATCCATTCGTGTACAATCTGTTTTGATTTATGTTTTTATTTTTATTTTTAGTACCAATGTTTGGTGCATTGTGTTTGCATGCTTATACTTATTTGTTTCCTCTTCCCCGATAATCTTACTTTGGGTTTTATTAGTTAGCTGGCTTTCACCAATCTACCACCAAGCAATGCTAACATAAAAAAATATTCGGTGGTTTGTGCATAAGAAAGCACATGTTGCACAACAGTAATCGATATCTTTATTAGAATAAGCCGGTAGTTAGTGCAAATCGTTTGAGAAACGGCATCTAAATGAAACAAACTGATATAAATAATCCACCACAAACACACACACACACACACACAGGTACTCGGCAAGCAGGGACTCTTATACGAGCACATGATAGTATAGGATAGACAGTTAGAGAAAAACGGCTACCACGCTAGCGAGGATAGTTGTGTTGCAGTCAGCATAAAGCTAAGGAACAGATGAACGTGGTAGAATGCCAATCCATACGAAGGTTACAGGTTTGTGTGGGCATATCATATAGGTGTAGCGAAGAGTCTAAAGTGAGTAGAGAAACCGCTTCACGTTGGTTGTATATTTCATTACTTTATCGTTAACATTTTTAATGGGAAGTGTCTAATACGTGCAGTCTAATAGGAATAGTATGAAATGAATATGTGGATATTAAAAGTTTACTAATATAATAATTCCGGAGTTGTGACACTATCGATGAAAGAAATGTAAAAGATAATAGATTTTTTTTGTCCTAAAGAATTCAACATAAGTTTTCCTTTCGTAAGGAAAACTTTGATGTTTTGGAGTGTTAATGTATGCTTTCGAGTTCCTTTATTTCCGAGATGTTACGACGAATTCCTTCAGAAGATCGTGGAGCGTACAAATCATATATCATATATGAGTACTGGGCGCTTTCGGATATTGCTATCATAATCGAAAAACAAACTTTAACTGCTGTGTCATAAGGTCTTCTATTTGTTTCTCTCAAAACTGTCCTATATGTGTCGTTTTCAAAATGCATATATTCGTTATAATGCTTTTAGGATTTTAGTTTTTTCATTCGTATGCCTTACATCTCTTCATCACCCAGCGCCACATTCTGTGAAAGTCGACCTAATATGTTATACGCCTGACAGGTATGCAACCACATGTGTATTTTTGAACATCTCCGAAGTTATGCAATAATGCACACGCTAGTGAGTGCTTTTTTCGAACTCCTTTCTGTTATTTCATCTGTATGAAACGTAGGATTGGACGAATATCACTAGCTAAACGGTCAAAATGTAGGTCTTTTGGTAGGTCTTTAATTTTAATTGAACACACTATTTTGTAACTAGTAGAATCAATTTATGAAACATTTATAGTAGGGCATTAGAAAAAAGCTTCTGCAATTGTGTTTGATTGAATCAGATTCATATTCTGTATAATACATATTCATTTCTTAATTTATCTATAAGCGCTTCATGTGGAATGTGAAGCACACCATAATAATTCAACATTACGAAATAGAGCATAACGGCAAATCTCATTCTTTAATATCCTTAGGTCTCTCTCTCTCTCTCTCTCTCTCTCTCTCTCTCTCTCTCTCTCTCTCTCCTTCTCCGCACAAGCCTTTTATTAGCCATTACATACCAATTAAAGTGCATCACCAAATAAGCTGGCTGGAGATGGATAAGATAAGAGTTTCTGATTCAAATCCAGTGCTACTTCATGTTTCGATGGTGATTTTCCAAAATCTTCATCCTGTGTCGTTAGCTTCCGCGTGATATCGCAACCGCATTGTCACGTCCACGTCCACCTTGCCACCGGCCTTGTGTGACCTTCTCCCTAAATACTACCCCGTTCGCGCCGACAATGCCGTAACGCATCCACCCCTTGGGTAGCGATGTAAAGGGCCAATCTGCAATCGTCATGATTGGAAAACAGTATATTTCGATAATAGAACTACGATAAGGATTACATCCGACCCATACCACCGACTATAGTCACCGGATGGTGGAGCTTTTCGATGATTCTGTTTCAGGGTTGGTGGAGTCGATCCTGCTCACTATTTAACCGTCGCGCAACCGATGGGAAACCGTTTAGTCTTTAATCGTACACCAGCGCACATTGGTCAGGATGAAGGTTAGCTCAGCTAGTGTGAAGGTGGCAGCTCTGCTGCTGCTTGCCGTCATTGTCGTTGCTTCGGGCAAATCCGTCGACAAGATCCGTCGTCCGTTTCCGGGAATAGAGCGGTTGGCTACCCGCCGGAATGGCGTCGTTCCGCCGAAGGGCTACGTGTCACAGAACCCGCGTACCGTTGAGGGACGCTTCACGTCGCGTGTGAACCACTTTGATCCGCAGGACCGGGCCACGTTCGAGTTCAACTATCTGCACAATGATCAGTACTATCGTGAGGGTGGCCCACTGTTCGTCGTCGTCGGTGGACACTATCCGATCAATCCGTACTTCATGGAGAACAGTCATTTCCGCGATGTAGCCGCATTGGAGGGTGCCTGGTTGGCCACCAACGAGCATCGTTACTTCGGTGACAGTTTCCCCGTCCCGTAAGTATTCGCCCCTGCCAATAATAGTCATTTACTAATAATATTTTTTTTATTTTGCAGAGATCTATCCACGGAGAACCTGCGGTTCATGCGCACGGAACAGGTCCTGTTCGATCTGATTGAGTGGATCGATTTCATGAAGCGTGAAGTTATGGGAGACCCGAACGCTCGTGTCATTCTGCACGGTGTCGCATACGGTGGAACTCTTGCCACCTGGGCACGTCAGCGCTTCCCGAACATCATCGACGGTGCCTGGGGATCCAGTGCTCCGGTGCGCGCGACCACCAACTTTGAAGAATTCGCAGTGGAAGTTGGCAACATTATCCGTTCTCGTGGTGGCGTCCAGTGCTACAACCGCATCTTCCAGGCTTTCCATACCGCACAAAATCTGGTCGATGCCGGCTCCACCGAAATGCTGTCGGAGATGTTCAACACCTGCAATCCGGTTAACCCCGACGATTCGCTCGAGGTAGAGCTGTTCTTCTACGCCATGATGCTGTCCCTCGAAGCGGCCATGGTGGAGGATGTCGATGTGGAAAACATTAACCGCGTGTGTGACGCACTCACCGACGATCAGTTCAGTACGGGAATGGAGGCTTTGTCCGCTTTCCTGGTCGACCGCTACTCCGAAGCCCGCGAGTGCTTCGACCTGTCGTTCGAGAACTTTGTCCGCTATCTGACCGATGTGGACCTCGATGCACCGGCCAACGTTGAGTACGGACTGCGCCAGGCCACCTACCATGACTGTACCGAGTTCGGTTACTTCGAAACAACCTCCTCACCGGATCAACCGTTCGGTTCCAGGGTGACGTACGATCTGTTCCTGGCCGAATGTCAGGCCGCGTACGGCGAATGGCTGACCCAGGACGTAGTGTACGAAGGTGTCCGTCTGACCAACTTCCACTTCGGTGCGACCGATCCGCGCGTCACGAACGTGCTCTACACGAGCGGTGAGATCGATCCTCTGCGTGCCGTGGCCATCACCGAGTACACGAACCTGCTGGCCAACGCTCGTGTAACGCCGGGTGCATTCATCGGACAGGACATCATTTCCATCAGTGGCATGGATTCGGAGGAACTGCTCGAAACCAAGCACATGGCCGAGGAGTACATCAGCACCTGGCTCGGATCGCCGATCAGCCCGTTCCGGAAGTAGACAGCTCGCTAGCGTAAGTAGTCTTACCTCTGCCGCCTTATCATGCCTGATGGTTTAAGGCCTCCACGAAGAGCAACAGCCCGCGAACAAACAAATGTACGCATAAAACAATAATAAAACAATTATCTTACAAATAGTAGCGTCGTCTCACAGTTCCCTCATATCAATGCTTCCGTTTTTTGGATTTTGTTTCTTTACCCTTTACCAATTGTCCTCCCCCCGGAGTCTTTATTGCCTTAGCAGGTGGATAAGACGGTCGGCCGGCACTACATGAATCGTTACAAATTTTTCGATCAGCCCAATTTAGATAAGGTGTCCATGTACGAGTTTCTGTCCGTCGATGGCCTTATGGTTATGGTTTGTGGCTGATTTATGGCTCTATCTGAGAAGGTTGTAGCGGTCTGTGACTGTTATCGCACCAAGTGACACAGCAAACTTACCGTGCGCTGACGAATTCATTACGTCCTAAGGAAGTTGAATTGCTGGGTTCTCACTGTAGGCACAATGTGTTACATTTTTTTTTTTTGGAATTCGTTGGATTATTCAATCCATTTCGTTCTCAGGAATGTTATAACAGGACTAGAGATCGATTCAGATCCGGACCGTTCCTCCTTGTTTGTTCTCAGGAGTGAAGATGGAAAAGTTGATGTTTAAAGGAGTTTTAGGATATTTTGTTGGAATTGTCAAAACAAAAAATCCTCGTTACAGTCGGTTCGTTCTTCTGCGTGCATCGATGTCTCCTTTATCTTTTGCCTTCAATCAGTCCATAACATTCATTCAGCTATTTCCTGGATATCTCGCTCTATATTAAAATCGTACAAACACATGCAACACAATATTGCTTACGCACATTCCAAGCCGGGTGCGATTACATACACCTTCAGCGTCAGAGGTTGATGTTGTTATCTTAAAACAATTCGGCAACGACACAAGCCGTACTTTCCGCATCTTGCAATTCAGATCCTTGATAAGCGGCTGCTTTATGGCACCGTACATGGAAGATTTGGCACTACCCTTACGTTACCGCACGCCGCACCAAAATGAGCACCTGTTGGCCACTGCTGACCAGTGTAATAATAATTCAAATACGTGCAAAGTGTGTGATAAACGCCCTAACGAACTTAATCAAACAGTGTCGAATGAGTGGCGCACAATACGTACGCAAAGCGGAGAAAGAAGAAGATAGAACAGACTTCGACTTTCTAACCGAATGGCAAAACTGAGTGGCCACGAAATGAGTTCCTGCGTGTGGTCCCCCTTCCCGCAGGATGGTCCGGGGGCGTTGGAGCGTTCTGGGCACCTGGGGACTATTTAACCGGCACCGACCGGCGGCTGACCATTCAGTTTGTGAATATTGTTAGCGCAGGGAAGGAGGGAACACCAAACGAAAGAGGATGAAATTAGCGTTTGTGCTGCTGGTTGCAGTGGCGGTCGTTTCGACCACACTCGCCAAGACCGTACCGTCCGGCAAGAAGGGCGGACTGCCGCTCGAGCTGTTGAGCGCCATGTTCGGCGACTTCCCGATGCCGAAGATGTCCGGTCCGGTCAAGCGTAACCCACGCACGGAGGAGGCCACCTTCGAGGCGCGCATCAACCATTTCGACCCACAGAACAGGGACACGTTCAACTTCCGATACTACATGAACGATGAGTACTACCGCCCCGGTGGTCCGTTGTTCGTCATCGTCGGTGGACACCACAGAATTGATCGTGCGATCTACTTCATGGAGGACGGACACTTCCGCGATGTGGCTGCCCTGCAGGGTGCCTTTTTGGCTACCAACGAGCATCGTTACTTCGGTGACAGCTCCCCTACACCGTAAGTACTTCTGGCCTCTGTTTGGTTGAATTTCATTAGCTAATGGATGTTGTGGCGCTTCTACTTCACAGTGACTACTCGGCGGAGAACTTGCGGTTCCTGCGCACGGAGCAAGCTCTGTTCGATCTGATCGAGTGGATCGATTACCTCAAGCGTGATGTTATGGGCGACCCGAACGCTCGCGTCATTCTGCACGGTTTCAGCTACGGTGGTGCACTGGCCTCGTGGGCCCGTCAGCGCTTCCCGAACATTATCGATGGTGTGTGGGCTTCGAGTGCCACCGTACGTGCGACGGTCAACTTTGAGGAGTTCACCGAAGACTTCGGTAACACGATCCGCATCAAGGGTAGCGATGAGTGCTACAACTCCATCTTCCGTGCGTTCCACACCGCGGAGAATCTGCTCGATGCTGGCCGTACCGATACCGTGTCCAGAATTTTCAACACCTGCGATCCGATCGATGCGGATAGCGAGCTGCAGGTTCAGCTGTTCCTGCATCTGATGGTGCTCTCGCTCGAGATTTCGATGTTTGAAGATTTCAACATTGAGAATGTGGCCCGCGTGTGCGACATGCTGACCGATGACCAGTACGATACGCCGATGGAAGCGTTGGGCGCTTACCTGCAGGACCGCTACGACGACATCCGTGACTGTTTCGACCTGTCGTTCGAGAACTTCATCTCGATCCTTGGCGATGAGTCGCTCGATGCCGTCCAGAACCAGCAGTACGGTTTGCGCCAGCTGAACTACCACATCTGTACCGAGTTCGGATACTTCCAGACGGCTCAGTCCCCCTACCAGCCGTTCGGTTCCAAGGTGACGTACGATCTGTTCCTGGAGGAGTGTGCCGCCGTGTTCGGTGACTGGCTGTCCTCGGAGGTGCTGTACGATGGTGTCCGTCTGACCAACTTCCACTTCGGTGCGACCGATCCGCGCATCACGAACGTGCTCTACACGAACGGTGGCATCGATCCGTTCCGCCACGTGTCGATCACGGAGTACACGAACCTGCTGGCAAATGCACGCGTCACGCCCGCTGCCTTCTACACTGAGGATATTCGCGCGATCAGTGGCATGGATTCGGAGGAGATGCTGGAGACCAAGCACATGGCCGAGGAGTACATCATCACCTGGCTCGGATCGCCGATCAGTCCTTTCCGGAAGTAAGCATCAAGGATGAAACCTCTGAAGGATGGTTCGGCATCTCGCATCGCCACGATCAACAACTTGCGATGTTGCGTAATGTAAGTGGACTTAGTTTGACCAATTAAAAGCCATAAACTCGATGGGCTCGATAAAACGGGGCCCCAATCAATGCTTGTCGTTATCAATTCATTATCCGAGGGCCAATGTGGCACGCTATCACACAATCTGTCGAGTTCGTTTGTTCGAGGTATGACTGTTTATGACTCTACCGATACGCTGGCGCTGGTGCTGGAGCGATTAATTCTATTAATCTACCGCACGCCGTTGTTTGCGATTGCAATTACGTACTTATCGAGAACGTTTAGGCAGATTAGTATGTTTTGGTGTTGCCAAATACTTGGAGCACTACTTCCAAGAGGGGTTTTTTTGGGCAAATGTCGTTTGAGTTTTTAAACGCAGATTAATAAATTTACGCACATTATAATTTTACTTCCGAATGTGCTTCTGTGCACATATCTGCCTATCAGCTTCCAGTGGGATTAATTATCGATCATGGCACGCAGTTTCCCACAAAAGCACAAAGCGCGATGCATCCTATCGAACGATCACGTTTACTTTGGGGGGAGGAGAAGGATTATAATTGAATAATCGTTCCATTATATCTTTCCTTATCTTATCAAACGGCCAATGTGTGTGAGGGAGCCACACAAAACACACACTTCTGATTGTGGCTGATAATTCGTATTTTATTAATCCAATGGCACGTTACTGATTCGTACAAACAAGCTGTAAAGTGGAGTACAGGAGTAAACAAATGCTGACGTGCATGCGTTGCGTAACATTATATTATGCCGCACCTGCTGTTTGAGCAGTGAGATATTTCACATTAGTTGTTCATCATTTGCTCAATTTAATCATTTTTAATCAATTAGAATATGAACGAATTTTACACTGAATTTTGAAATGTGTTTTTGACGCCTGAAAGTATGTAATTAGTTTTTTTTATTGCTATTTTGATGATTGTAGACAGTTGAGGGCTGTGAGTAAGAAGTTTGGAAACTTTTCATCCATGCACAAGCTTTTATCTCATAACTTTTCTTCAATATACAATATATTCTGAGTATTATTCGAATGTAGGGCATAAAACTAAACACCAATAGTGAGATCTGTATTTCAGGCACTTAAAATCGTAGACGCTATCTTTCATAATAAGTTATCTTATTAATGTTCACTTCCATGGATAACAATGTTCCTAGGAACTGTCTTAGGACTAATTTAAAAATGTAGTAATCAATTTGGTTGCTAAAATCCAAGGACATTGCAGTTAGTAGGTCTTTATATTCGAGGGTAGTCTGACTGTTGCCCGTAATTTCTTATAGTGATTACGGTCGGAGGATTGTCTTGTAGTAATTGCCTCAGGAACTTGTATACATCAAGCCTGTCGAAACAAGCGGACAGTGAATAACTCAGCAACAAACATATGTTGTACCATGTAACGTCTCGTACTGAGCACTTGGAGGTTAAGAAGCTAAAACCGAACTTCAAAAGGATAATGCTGGAAGCAGGACGGGATAGGCTACATTGTATAGGCTCTAACCAGACTACAGATGTATATTCTAGTACTATTGGGTTCAGTGTTGATACTACAGTAGACGGAATTTAGAGACAAAGGGCCTTTGAATTGAAGTCTTTGGACATTGGACGAGTCACCTCCTCTTCGGTCTCTAAGTCTGAGCTAAGTCTGAGCTGAGTGAAATCATCAATTGACTTAGTGGTAAAATGAAGTCCTTTTTTACTCCGTGTGGTGGTTTCATGATTATCCATTTCAAGCCGTCTCAATTTTTGCCCTTCTTTTAAATAAATCTTTTTTTGTGAGATTCCTTTTTTCTAATGAGGTTCTTACGTGAGATGTCTTTTTTTAATGATATTCGTTAGTGAGAGACCTTTTTCGGGAGACTCTTTAGTGAAAGGCCTTTTCAAAAGTATCTATATCATCCCTTGAAGAAGTGAGCTATTATCGGAATCTATTGATATCTCCACCTATTCCACCGATGCAATATAGCGGGCTTATCGATCCACATGACTAATGCAATCCAGCTGATACCATTCTTTCTGCTACAATAGCCATGTCATTCGCTTTTCCAGTGTTTTTGATACGAGCCTTATATCGCTGTGTGATTCTGCAATGGTTTCATAACAGTCACTTTCATCACACAGTATGGCAGGTCACGGTGCATTTTTAAGATTTGTTGTGTTTTCAGTGTTAGTTGCAGTTGCATTCGGGAGCCAACGAATTCCCCATCTGCTGGATCTTTTACATCCACGTGCGGATGTAACCATACCGTCCGGATATGTGTCGAATCGTTCGGAAGCGTTCCGGTTTCGTACACGTGTCGATCACCTTGACGTCCAGAACAGGGCAACGTTTGAGTTTGATTACGTCTCGAACGACGCGTACTATCGGCCCGGTGGTCCGATTTTCATCATCGTCGGTGGAAACAACGCACTGAACGCGTACTTTATCGAGAACGGACTGTTTCACGATATCGCCCGCGACGCAGGTGCTTGGTTGTTTAGTAATGAGCATCGTTACTACGGTCGCAGTTCGCCGGTGGAGTAAGTGAACCAGCACAACGTCACACGCGTGTGCGCATGATAATGGATGTACGTTTCGTTTTTGGTAGAGATTATTCCACACCCAATATGCGGTTTCTGAGCGTCGAACAGGCACTGCTCGATCTGATCGAATGGATCGATCATCTGCGGCGGGAGGTGGTCGGCGATCCGAATGCGAAGGTGATTCTGCATGGACTCGGGTACGGTGGTGCGGTAGCCATCTGGGCACGTCAACGATTCCCGAGCCTCATCGACGGTGCCTGGGGCTCGACTGCCTCCGTCATTGCACGGGTGAACTTTAGCGAGTACGGCGAGGACATGGGCGAAACGATCCGTGTGCTCGGTCACGACGATTGCTATGGTATCGTGTGGCGTGGGTTCCGAACGGCCGAGAATCTAATCGATGCCGGACTGTACGGCCGACTGACGGAGATGTTCCGCACCTGTGTACCGCTGCAGGCCGATGATCCGCTCACGATAGAAACATTCTTCTACGGGCTGAAGAGTTCGTTCGAGGCGGAAATGTACGGCCAAGCTAGTCCGGATTCGGTGCGGCACATGTGCGACGAACTGATGGCCGATCCGGCCGACACCGCGCTGGAAGTGTTGGCGAACTTTTTCGAACGTCGCTATGGATCGTTCGATTGTGTGCCGTTCGATTTCGAGAGTAACATTGCGAGCTCAATGTACGAGGAGGTTGGCGCACCGAACAATGCTGACTATGGTATAAGGCAACGTTTGTATCAGCTGTGCACGGAGTTCGGTTGGTTTCTGACATCATCTACGGGCGACAGTCCGTTCGGGACACGAATCACTTATCGGTACTTTATCGACACATGCCGGGCAGTGTTTGGCGAGTGGATCGATCAGGATGTTGTGTACGATGGCGTCCGGTTGACGAACTTACACTTTGGTGCGGATGATCCTCGTGTCACCAATGTGGTTTACGTGAATGCACAGTTCGATCCGACACGATTTGTCTCGATAACGGAGTACAACAATCTGCAGGCGAACGCGTTCGTTATCGAAGGTGCGGTTGTGACTCTCGATTGGATGCCGGAAAGTGTGACTGATTCGGAAGATTTGCGACGAATTAGACAAGAGATCGTAGCATACGTTCGTGGATGGGTAGAAGGAATTATGATTGGGGGGCGTGAAAGTGAAATGGAATTAGAAGAAGACAAGAATGAAAGGTTTACAATCATGCAAAAACAATAAACAAACAAACTTCAACAAACCATTCGTTGTGGTTAAGGAGTAACGGTAGAGAAAAACAAAGCGCCTAAATGTATGTAATCTGTTTCGTAATAATACTTTTCACGCTGTAAGAGTTTCATCAGACCTCATTTAAAGATAATAACACCGATATTATCGGACAGATATCTCAGACGATGTGTGATGCATACCCTCGACTGTACCGCAATATCCCTGAAATTGGATTGAGATTCTAGCGACGAAGACAAAAGTCACTGCTTGTCAGAGGTTCTGCATGATAGAGCAAGACTAGGAAGATCAGAAATCTTCAGGATCAGTCGACGATGACTATCTCGAGGTTGTAGAAGAGCTCTGCTAACTTGGGACGATTGTTCCTCTGAATTGTGCCGCCTATAGGCTCCGCCAAACTCCTGCGTTCTGAAGTTGGAGCTCTAACTTTAATACTGCTAAAAATTTCTAATGGGCCTTATAAACCATTGAGCTTAAGTCATCTCTGTACTGATTTCCTGACTGTTCAGATTTTACCCTTAAGATTCAATACAGGGCTATACAACTAAGGGGCATCCTCAATAGAATAAATATGCAAATTTTAGTGTGCTAGTGTGTGCACTTATCTGCATGAGGAACTACCGAAATCAGTAGCTTACTCGTACTTACAGCAGCCTCAATTAAAACAATACCCAAATCATTGCACTTTCTAAGCTACACCGAACGAATGCAGAAGCTGCTGCTTCTCCATTTCCATACATCACCCAATCACGATAAGACGCACGTTAAAAAGGAGGATAATTTCTCGCATCTCCCGCTCCAGCAGTGACAATTAAAAACTCTCACAGCCCACGCACAGCCCCGGTACACAGGGATGCCGAACACGGCTCATTAAAAGCAAAGCAACGAAGCAAGGAAAACAAGCGCACAACACAAACAAAACCTCACGTGCGCGTGCTGCCGATTTTCATTTGCCGATCGCGGATATCGCCTCAATCCCGGGCCGAGGTTTTGCGGTGGAACCAAAACAAACATTAGCTCGCTGCTCGCTGAACTTGAGGAAGATACAAAAGCGAGAGCCATTTTTCCGGGTGAGTGAGATGGGAAAGGAAAACTTATAGCCCGTGCTTGTAGTCTTCGGTCTGCAGCAGGTGTGGATTATGGTATTCACTTTCTCAACACTCAGGAATAAGGGTATGGCCTGCTTTTGTGTGTCTGTGAGGCGAAGAGTTTGCTGTTGTTGTTGAAGGAATTCTTCAATACTTTTGGAGATTTAAATTTTCTGTACACTTTTGAAAAAAAAAACATTATTTTCCAATGATAGATGTAGTTGACTACGCTGTTTCCGCGACGAATGTCTTCGGAATTTTTTAAGGGATGAACAATGGTAAGAATGTATAATTACCGGATCGTTAAAGGTGCCGAAAGTGCCACGTAGATTGCTACATAAAACATCACACTTCCCAAACCCCTTTTCCCTTCACTCCGAACAAATCGAACGTTGGTAACCTGTTCTGCGTTGATGTCGATGTCGTGAACTTCCTAACGCCGGAAATGGCGGCCGAACGGGCGAAGTCCGTGCCATTGAACCTGCCGAGCATTGTCTGCGGCACGCAAGAGATGATAGCCGGAAGTTCACACGACGGTGAATTGGAACCACCGTCCATCTAACAAGGGTTCTAGAGACACATGGTTCTAGCTGGTGTAAAAGTGTGAAGCCACTACGCCCGATGATCACGCGAGAAACAGCTGCAGTTAAGATAATCGCCACCCCTTAGAACTGGGGGAAATATTGTTGCCATTTTCATATCGTTCCCCTGCTTCTGATAGTGGCCGAACGCGAGTCTGATACCTGCCGGTGTAGCGAAGCGTGACCACATAAAGGGCAACCGTTGCTCTGGTGGTTTGAGGTGTACGCACGACGTCCGACAGGGGTTTTTGAGGCGTTTAAAACACACTGCAAAGCCAGGATTTGGCTTAGGGTTCTAAGCTGAACCGGTAGAACTGTGCAGCATAATCGCACTGGGCAAGACGGAACGGAAGTCAGCCGTGAACTGCGATCGTGCGAAAGCGACCCCAGCAGCATGACGCCAGATGATGGCGATGCGCTTCGCTCGTTCCGGTGGATTCGAAATGCCCAGAGGGAAATAGCAGACTGAGCAGAACGCGTAACATTATTTGGTTCGTTTGAAGGCTTCGCTACTTAAAATGCAAACAGTCAGAATTGGGGAAACACACACAAATCGCTCTGCAATGATTGGACAACGTTCGGGAAACAGGGTTGGCAAATAGGTGTAGGAACGTTTGTTTACTACATTTATTATTTAAGAGTTATAAAAATATGTTTTAATCAAACAACTCTTTAGTATGGCAGTCAATACATTATTAAACTATCCAGCAATGTATAAAGCATTAAACTGCATACTTTTTGGTGCTGAACACTAGAACACAAAGAAGTTAATATTTGTGGAGCATTAAAATACATATTTGTCACCATCTTATCGACGATGGATATGATAATAATTTTTTTTGTGAATTCCATTATAATTACATAATGTTTTGCACCATTTCACCCAAATGAGTTTGCGGCTGTCCCAGTTTTGACAACCCTGCTGTCTGCAGCTGAGAAAACGATCGAACGGGGGAAAGCGCCGAATGATCTCCACCACAAGAGATAAAAGCAACGTGAGTGAGCTATGTAACAGGGGTTCTAAGGCCGTATGCCTAAAGATTCAAATAATCGTCAATAGTTTCTTCAAACCACAAATATTTAAACAATAATTTTGCAAAACGGCCAGGACATATTGCACTTACACTTGGAATATCAAACCACCTAGATAATAATTAAATATTAAGCAAGTATGTAATTGAGAGACATTTCCTTGTCCAAACCGTAAAACCGGTACCCTCTTTAGCCCGATCTTTAATGATAAAAACATTTTTGATTGTTAAAAATAATTATTATTTATAATAACGTGCTTATTCCTTTGGGGAATTTGGGGGATATTTAATTGGTGTTTCCCGTCACAACTTGACATAAAATGAAGAATTAATCACAGTTTAAAAGCTAGCCATCGGTAGTGTCATTCCATTACATTCTAAAGTTTTACATATTTTACACGAATTTGTCTATTCCTATGCTTCAGATCGCGATATTACGCTCGTAGTAGATCACCAAAGCTCTAATACACGAATTCTCTGCAATCAGACATCCAAAATTTATTATTTGAAGTAATATAAAATATTTTAAATAGTTCAAATGTATAGTCTGTTCTAATCTTGATCGTTTCTATTCAGTCTTTTTTACCAAAATGTTATGTTCTATTGAGCTTTTTTTTAAACATTTTATAATTAATATCAAAAACATTTTGCTGTGCTTTCCATTAAAAGAGCCCTGCTTTTCTCTCTTTCGTTCTCACTCTTGCACGCACATTTTGGCGAAGCAGAGTACTCTCTTTCTTTCTCTCTCTTGCTCTGAGCTGTGTGGAGCCTACAAAGCGCTGGAAGGGGAAACTGTTGGCGCTGGCGAGTCTGCCGCGAGAGCCTCGAGATGTGTGTGGTTCCACCAATGCCTTTCAATGTATCGCTAAAGCTCAGTAGTGACGGACGCGTAACGCCGCGGTTCGTTGTTCACGCGCCCACAAGTTACTGTGCTTCCTTTCCCCTTTGTGTGTGTGTGTTGCAATTCCATAGTACGCTCAATAGTGTTGTGAGTCCTGCTTCATCGCAAGCGCGTAAGAGCAAGACAAAAGAACATACCAGTCGCAGTGATCCTCTGGTCGCAGTCGAGGCATCCATCTGGGAGAAAGATCACTTAGACGACGAACGTGGGGCTTATAATTCCACCAAACCACACAAACACACGTTCTACCGGAAACGTAGCGTGCAGAGCAGAACATGGCGTCCAGCAGCGATCGTCCACCGGTGACCGAGCGTGGCGATTCGGTTTAAGCGTGTGCCCCCTTGGATCCGTTCCAGTTGCATTGTTGGTTCCGTGTCGGTGATGTCTGTGATTACACATTGACGCAAGTGACGCGTTGTTTCCGTGGGCTCCACCGTATTTGTGTTTTGTTTTGTTTTGCATCCCGATCAAACACCTCACTTCAAGCGTGACGGTGAAATTGGCTTTCGTACGTACGGCTCGGTTTTTGTTATGCACGCGAGTTCGCAAAGTGATGTGAAGGTGAAATCAAGCACAAATTGTGTGTCCCCCTGTGTTTTTTTGGCGTTGTATTTCGTGTGTGAATGCATGCAACGAAAAAGTCGTGTGCTAGTGAAATTGTGCTTACTGGTTGAATCAACTGAACCAGCAATAAATCATCCCAAACAACCAAAGTGTAACTGTCGACAATGATCGTGTACGATCATGCAAGAAATCGGCTGTAAATTCTAGCTACCCTCCTGCAGCGTGCTACTTCTTCTTCAGCTTCATCTACACCGGGTAAGTGTGGGAACAGGCAACTAATTGGCATCACCAACACCACCACCACTGCTGAACATCCTCCAGTGCTTGTGCACAAACAGCAAAAAGAATCAGAAACCGGCCGTGCCCAAAGTGTAGGCAAGTCTGATGGCTTAAAAGAGTGCGAGCAAGAACTACAACTACACGCCCATATCTGGCTCTTTTTCACTCCAGCCACACGGCTAACCTTTTAATGATCACCCTGATCCTCAGTCCCGCTTCCCAGCATCCATCCGTCCAGCATTGGATGGGATCCTCACGCGAGAGAGATTCCGGTTTCGTTTCCCTTTTGCTTTCATCCATCCCGATACGGCAGCTTCCACTCGTTTGCCGCGAGAGGACGCTACGCTCTCGGCAGATCATCGGCCCCAAGCACGCGGATTCGAGTGGATCGAAACGAATGTTTGTAAATAATTAATTTGTCAAGTGTCTTTGACACTGAGCGGGCCCGGACGAACGCTCACTGTGGATATGGGTGTGATGGGGAAACGGAAATCACTTTTCACTTTCTTTCACCGTCTGCGTTTGCAAGCACGCGTTACATCGAAATTGTGAAATTTAAATAGAAGGGAGAATGACAGATTTGCAGCCCCACATTTGTGGGTAACTTCCGACTTGTTTTTTTCTCCCTCCTGAGGTTTGGTGAAATAATTTAGTCAACCGTGTTCTGTGGTCGATTGACCGTTCCGTCCGTGCGTTTCCGTCCAAGATTCCAATCGCTAATTTTTCACACGAACTCCACGTCCGTCTGGTTAGTTTTCCTTCAAACATCGCCTTACATTCCTCCCTGTTTTATTCCGCTCCATTCCGTATCGTTCCGTGAAGTCTTCGTATTTCGTCATCCAGTCACACGAACTGTGGTAACAGACCTTGCGATGCGAATAATTATAATTGAGAAAAAATGACTCCCCCAATGATGAGCGGTGAACCTTTGCCGGAACGTTACAGGTTGGGTTTGTTTATCCATTCGATGCACCTCGCATCTCGAAAACATCCCCCCAAGGGGAGTATGATCGTGTGTCGATGATGCATTCGCTAAGCGCGGGCTCAGGATTCCTATCTCACACACACTCTCCCTCTCTCTCACTCTATCTCTGGCGAGTTTGGGGACAATGTCATCGCCGGGTATGTTGCAGCTTAGTTTGCTCTCCAAGCACACTAGTAGCCTTTCATGTTTTATTCCCCACTGCAACCAGTCTACACTAGTTCGAGTGGTTTTCATGAGCTTGGTTTGTTATGTTTTTTTCTTCCTTCTTCTGTTAACGTCCCCTCCCCTGTACTGCAAAGGTTACGACATCTCATCGTCTCTTGCTGGTATCTCGCTCACCACCGGCAGGTTTTCCCAATGTTTTATTACGCCAGCACGCCGGTGCACATAACCACCACCGCCTCTACCAACGTTCCGCGCAATTGACGAAAAGGGTTGCGATCGTATGCGATCATACGGCCATTTAATGTGCGCTTGCGGGCGTCACTATCGCATCACAAGTTGTCGTCAGCCTTTGGGGAAGATTGGATGAATGGTAGCAGGTTGAGTTTGGATGGTGTAGCTCGCCGGGCTATTGTTCTGCGTGAAGAGTTTGTGATGTTTGAGGAATGTATAAATATTTTCTCAATCAACAGCAATAAACATTTCTCAAGGTCCAGTAGTAATAATTGGAGTTATAGTATAAGTTTCGACTTTTTAATAGCATGAAGAATTTTAATGTATTTTTTTTTATTGAGATCCAAGTGATTGAGAATTTTAAAAAAATTCAAATTGCACATACAAGCCGGATATCTCAATTCTCGAAGATCTAGTTCTCATGAATAAGTTCGATAAATAGTTTAAACTTATTCCTGCGGGTGTTTGACATTCAAGTTATTACAAATCCTGATTCTTTAAAGAACTAGTACTCAAATTTCCAAAAATTCAGGATTAGCCCTGCAAGAGTCATGTTCGTTCAAAGATTTCTCAAAAAATAATTATTTCGTGCTTTTTTTTATTACTTTGGCTTACGAAATAAGATTTTTTAAATTGCCAAATTGTGAATCTATTAGGTTTGATGAGTCTTTGAGGATTCGTAGATCCTAAAATAGAGATCCAGAATCATTCATGCAATTCAACCAACACATAATTTTCAGAATTATGATGTCTACATTTTAAAATCAGGAGATCACCTGTTGTTATTAATTCTAGAGAGAAAATTACAAAAGAATATTTTTCGAATATTTTCCACAAGGAAAAAAATGTAAACGACTGTTTTTCGAGCAGCTCTACTTCCTCGCTAAATTCCCATTAGCAAGTATTTCATTAGCCTCCTTCGGCTTTATTCCATCAACACTCTCAATCTGATCAATCAGCTCCATGCATGCTGCTGCTGCTGCTGCTGCTGCTCCTCGGTCCACGGTCCCATGGTGTCCGTTGCCCTGTACGATTGCATTGCAAAATTGCCTCCAGCGTTCCTAAACGCACACTGCGCCACAGCAGACCAAACGTTCCGACCACGGGCCACTGATCGCTTTGGAACGCTTTTCATCACAGCGCCACCGACCTCCGGCAGTAGGTGGGGAGACGAGATTCTGCAGCTGCACGCGAACGTTGTTTGTGGCTGGCATTTGTGTGTGCCTTCGAGCCGGTCGATCTGTTATTGTCGGGCGGTGTTGTATGCTACTGCAACTACTCCTCAACCCCTGATCCAACTCTTCCCTTCTCACACACAGGGAAGGCCATTTTTGGACGCTTTTTCCCACACACATGCGCGACGACGACGACGGCGAAGTCGGCGAGAACCACACTGGCCAGTGTGGCTGAGAGGAGACCCGTTCAAGGATAATTGTGAAATAATTGTGAGACTGAATTGTTTAAATTTTTTGAAAAACTCACACTCTTTCTCTCTTTCTCTCTCTCGGTTGTTTTCCTCTTGATCGCTCTCGTGCACGAGATGTCGTGCATTATGTTCTCCTTGTTTGGATTTGATGCCCTTTCGCGGATCGTTTATGACCTTTCGGAATCATTCAGCTACCTTGCATGCACGGTGTAGCGCCCGTTTTGATGTTTGATCCACCTGCACAACGGAGGAGATGAGTTTTCCGTTCATTTGCCCACGTGGTCCGTCGGTTTTTGTTTTGTTTTTTTTTCGGCAGCTGTCAGTTCGGTTCTGATCGCGTGTAACAAATTGCTTGTTTCACATGAAACTCCCCCCAAGGCTGTCAAGGATGAATCAGTTTACATATTGTGTTGACGCTTTTTTTGTGTTCCATTCTTCTGCAAAGCAGATATACGAATTGTGGAAAGTAAAAAATAAAACATTAGATGCTAAGGTTGGAATGAAGGAAATAGAAACGAACTTGTCGAAAACGTAATGCTACTCCCCATTGTACCTTATCAATTAATGCTCATAATCATAGACATGATGGATGCATATCAATAACCAGCTTAAGTAAAGCATCGTTTGTGGTCATGGAAAACGGAAACTCTCATTTGGGGGATGGGCGATAATTTTCCCTTGGTTAAATAAAAAAACCAGTCAAAATTCGTTATACCTTATCGTTCGATGTTGCTTTTGATTTTCGCTTTCGCACGCTGAAGGAAAGAGAAACGAAGCAACAGCCAGTGGTGGGTAATGATTAAAGTTTCTCTTTACAGGAAAAGTCAAGCATCAGGGCGCATTGGGCGGCAGGGCTGTTTGTGTGTGGGGATGTTATGCTGCCTACTCCATTGAAGGGCATTGTTTTGATATTCGATTTTTTTTAATTTCGAAAGCAACAACATTTTAGAGGATGTTTGGAAAAAGTTCATTCAAAATTAAATATTTGAAAACAATTTTCAAACAACAGTTTGTTGTGTAACAACTGGAAAAAATTGATTACAGATGACATTTTTCTAGTTGCTCGATTAAAATTGCTCGAGCTAAAGTGTTACACATGTGCAGTGAACGTGACCATTTTTTTGCGTTTTGTTACATAATTATCACCCTCGCCTACTCATGTTTTTTTACTACCGCTGCTTTCCTTTTCCACGCATGTTTATGTTTCACTCGATCGGTTTTTCATCAAACAATGCCGCCGATTTAACATTCAATTCCCTACCCCGATGCACCGATGTAATATATGGATCGAAAGAAAATTACAAAACGGTTCATTCGTCCAGCGGTGCACAAATAATAACAACAGAAACAAAAAATAATTAAAATTAGTTCAGTATGTGACGAAAAGTCATTCACTGCTCCGCCTAGGCAAGTTGTGAAAATGTCGGCTAGCTAAAGGTGACCAGCAGTGCAATAAGAAAAGGAAAACTTCACATAAACCGACAAAAAAAAAACCACCATTCCAACAG
>KB663610.1:8347072-8472812 GCA_000349025.1 Anopheles minimus
GATAATCATGGTTTGCAAGCATAGTGCATTGTGGTTCCAAATATGAATCGATTCACGACCTTCGGTGTACTCGGTGTACTTCGGCGACCCATAATTTAAATTTATTGCACACATTTATGGCACGATCATTTATTACTTCTTATTTATAGCAAAATTGGATTAGTAATAACAATGTTTAACCAACACATAAATTAAACCACTAAATTGTTTTGTAGATGATTAATGATCGCTTTTGTTATTAAATGCGTTTTTTTTGTGGAATGTATTTCCCCACCAAAAAGTGTATTGCCAAACAAGGGCTTCCATTCAGTGTCAATGCGGGTATTTTGAACCATCGATGCCGAAAGACTACCACACTATGCCATTTTATATTTACAATTTGATCTTCAACTGACTTGTTTTGTCAACAGCGCGTTCACGCGCTTCAGATTGAATTGGCTATTCGTTTGGGGGATTTTCCCTCCGCTTTTTCTAATTACCTGTGAAAAGCCACACTGCTGGCGGGGTGTTTTTCACGGACCCACAGACAATACGTCTCTGTGTATACGCCAGAACGCCACGCCATGGTAATTGAACGGATAACAGCCCAGGCGTTACCCAAAAGCAGACAAAAATGAGCTGCTGGGAACAAGAAAAAAAAAGCTGCTCGAACATTGTAGCTTAACTAGCGTGCCAGCTTATACGCTATCCAAATCCCGCTCAGATAATCCGTCCGCCCTCCATGGTCCATGGTGCGCCACAAACTTTTCATGGCTCTGGAGATAGAATGCGAAAAGTGTGCTCGCGAAACGAAACAAAACTGTATTAAAAGAATGCAAACAGCAATAAAAGCTGAACGAAGCGTTATACGGCGGGAGGAAAGAGGTGTTTGGGGGGGACGGGGCGGTTGGAAGAGGGCAATTACCCTCCGGCTTTCCTGACATGCTGCAGCTGCTGCTTATTACGCAAATTTTATGCACTCACCACTAACAGCAGTTGCCGGCGTGTACGATCATACTCCAGTTCGCCCTTGCCCATAGCCTCCCTTTTTAATGGTTGGCCCACAAACAAACAGTTTTGCTCCCCCCCATATGTGTGTGTGTGTTTGGGTGTTTTTTTACTAGTGCTTTAGTTTATTTTAAACCCGCATACTTTGGGTGCCTGGAGCAAAACAAAAAAAAGCAGATAGAACCGTGCACCATTTGGTTCTGTTAAGTCTAATACGAATGTTAGACATTCCTATGTAAAAGAACGAATTTTCCCTCCTAGTTATGTACTATTGGTGGAAAAAAGGAAAAACACTTGAGAGCTTTTACCCTCACACTGAACTGAAAGAAGACAGGGAAAAGATATGAAGGGAGGGGGTAATTTTCTCCCATGTCGGTTCCATCATAAACACCCGGCGAATAACCTCCGTTTGACCCTCCGTGCAAGAACGAAGCATCGTGAAGGAAAATTTTAAACCAACCACTCAACCCGTTACGTCCCTTTGATGCGGAAGAAAGCTTGCGGTTTTTGTGTACGCATGGTAACATTAACCCCTTACCACCCGTCTCCATGCTCCCGGGTTACACGGGCCCCCCGTGTAAGGTCATAGGCGTCGGTAAAGAGTTTTAGGTGGGTAAATAAAATCATAACAGACAGCGGGAAGAAAAAACAATCTGTTTAAGTTGCAACAACCCCCCTCTGGGAGACCGTGGAGGTAAACAGCTGATTTCGAGGGAACGACTGCGGTTTCATAATCTGGACCGGTTCGGGCAGTTCCAGGTTGGATAATATTCTGGATACGCGTGGTGTACCAAAATGGGTTTTCGGTTGTCGATATCTTTGCATGTGCACTCTGTTGAATGTTTGTTTTCCGTGTTTTATTAGTTTTGCTTACATGATCAGACGCATTAAGTTAAATGATATATATACATGAAATATTGTACAAATAATTTTATCTATTCCAGGGCGTTCTATTTTTATTCAACCTACGTTTTTTTTTAAATTTCCATTAGTCCCATTTTTGTATAATGTTTTTGTTATTTCTTCATTTATTAGTATTTCTAGTAGATTGTTTCTTGAATCTAAAATATTTTTTTTAATTTAAAATAAATATGAAAATTAGTCTACTTCGGCCTGGCCATTGTTAAAAAATTCAAACAAAATATAAATCCTTTTACAATCAATCATATGATGCAGTTCGTAGCATAAAGAGACTTAGAGAATCATTTGAAGAAGCCAGTAGTTTTATGGCTTTCTTAATAACTGTATATTATATTTCAACAGATATCAACCTTATTAAAAGTTAAAGAAATTATACTGATCTTTGTTAATATAGGAGTATTTGTAAAGAAAACATAAAAAATTGCAGTAAAAAGTTGAGAAAAGATAAGAATATTAAACTAACAGAGCTTTCCATAAAACTGATTCATGTATAAATTAAGTCGATCACAAACTTTGCAGCGCCAATGTTGCATAACATTAAAAAATCTCGTTTATTTAAAATAAGGTCATATTTTTTGTACAGAAACCCACGGGTTGGGTGTTAATTTTCTAAAAATCTAATTCAATCGATGAATCGATATTTCACTTCCCAGAAAAAATAACACTAAACTTTAATGGTGCCCAACAACTCTCCATCAATCGGCATCGTTCGTGTTCGATTCAACAGCACAAAAAAAACCCAACAGCCAAAGCGGCACACCACTCTAAAGGGCTCATTTCTTATTTACGTTTTCCACCACCTGTTTCTTGGCCCCTCCCACAAACCCCCCGTGAGGTTCATTAGGTCACCCTTTAGGTCAGTGAGGGGCAGGTATTTACGATCGACCCGAAGGAACCGATCGATTAGTCGGTTCATTTGAGCTGGGCGAAAGAGAATGATTAATCGACCGTTAATGCTACTACCGCGGCAGCCGGAATCCCGATCCCAAAACTGCACCGGATTTTGGACCGGGCCCTATCCACTCCGGTTTGAATCCAAGCAGCAAGCCACTTTCCTGGGCCCGAAAGCGCTCGCAAGTTGACATAATCGAAATGGACGCTACAAAGAAAGAAGGTTTCCCAACCGGAACCGTCCGAAGCGTTTTCCGTCCGTCCGAAGTGTACCTAATCGATCGTGCTCGTGCTTGTGCTTTGTTGAGGCCAGCTAAAACTCCGAACCTACTGAAAAGTAGGCTAATAGGGAGGAAAGGTTTAATTTCGGACTGTTTGGTGTCGGTGCTGTATTGTGCTTGTTTCTTTCTTGTATTGTTTAATATTTGGGTGCTTTTGAAGCAGTACGAAATTCCCCATTTTTACGCTTTCCCAACATCCTCTAAAACGGGGCACATGCGATCATGTGATCTATTGAGCCCGATTGGTAGCTGAGGACACAATCACCGTCCACCTTCGAGATGCGTTACATCAAGTAGAAAAAACCCGTTGTTCCCAGAATCGAGTACTTGCTGAGGCCGCAAACCGTAATAGACGCCTATGACCAAACCACACTTGTCCTCGGAGGTGTGTTGCGTTAATTTTTTTCTGTTCAGATCTCGATATGACTTCTGGTAGCCCATTAGAGAGTGATGAGCCTCGAGCTGAACCGGGACTCCCCTTCCCAAATTTTCGTGTGCTTCACATGACGATCGAACATCACCTTCGGTTGTGATGATGTGCAATTCTCACGCGATTACGCGATCACAAATGGGCTGTACCACGGGTGGACACTTCTCATCCACATCATCATCATCCTCCGATTGTGATAGGTGCCGGTTTGCACATCGATGAGACGAGAAGCCTGTGAAGATCCCAGAATTCAAGCGCAACAAACAAGAGGAGCCACCTAATCATGTCGAGGGTGGCTAGGGGAGTCTGCGTTTTTTTTCTGTTCGTCTTCTTTCGCTTGTCTACCCTGGTTGAAGCATTTCTTTCATGAAGGCAAAAACACTAACCACCCATCCCCAGAAGTGCCCGACAGCTCTCCGGTGGTGTGTGATGTAAGTACCGCAAAAAAGGTGAGATAATTAGAGAGCGTTGGCTGCAGACAGTGCCGGGCTCACTGGCACCCTCGCTCCCTCCCTAGACCCGGGGTGGTATTATTAGCACAAAACCACAAATCTTCACATCGAACCGAAGGAAACCTTTCGCGCCGTAGTGTAACGATCGTTCGCAGAACGGGGATTAATCGGAGGTTAGCAACCGCCCAATAGGCATCCCGCACCGTATTTCCCATCGATGGCGCAACGAATTTAGCTTCCAACTTTAGGAATCTTCGGTTACGCTTCCTGCTGCTAATCGGTCACTGATCACTTTTCTTCATCCTTCTTTTTTCCCCTTTCTCTTTCAGATTTTGTTTGTTCACACTTTGTAGACGTCACCTACAGTTTTGAGTTCGACCAACAACCCCAGAATGGTAGACTACTGTAACACCCGTACGGCAACACCGACCGGAGCTTCCATTGCGACCGCCTTGTCTTCCCCTTTCCGGGCGGGAAAATCACGTCCGGCGCGCGAAAAGTCCACCCTCCACAACTCATTGGGCGAAGGTACGGATGCGGGACAGCAGGGACGGGTACGGACGGTGCGGTTGGTACGGCCACACCATGGCTACAACCTTCGGAATCTACCGATCACGGGCAGTAACTTTGGATTTTCAATACGCGGTGGACTAGAGTATGGTACCGGATTCTTCGTCTCGGCGATAGAGCGTGACTCCGAGGCAGATCGGCAAGGATTGAAGGTAAGCTGGAAATAGAACTCGTTTATTTGTAAACACTGGGGGATCGCTCTGATGCGTTCATCAGCAAGGATGGGGTACATAATGGTAGCGACTTAGACCCTTTAAGGTTATCAATTTTTATCTCGGACTGGATGTCTGCTAAAGGTCAACGATGTCATGTTCTTCGTTTCTGAGTCCTCGTCACACCCTCCGAGAATAGGTTGATGCATTTGTAGATTGATTTATCTCCACCAGGCTCTTTTATTGCGTTTTAAGTGCTGCATTATTTCATATGGCCTTTTCCTCGACCAGCACTTTGTTTCACCTCTCCAACGAGAGTTTGTTTAAGCATCCCGGAGTGTAGTTCAACGACAAGATGTCTTTCGAGCCACATCTAATATAGGTCATCGAGCGGGCAACTAAAGTGTTGGGCATCATCTCCCGCATAGCGTCCGAAGTTATTGATTCGTTATCCTTGAAATGGGTACTGCGGGAGATCATCAGACTTGCTACTATTCAGACTACTTACCCATTGCGGTGTCAACTAATGGATCTGATCAACTTCCAAGATCGCTATGGATTATTTGTTGCTGATATTCTGCTCTGCAACATCGATTCCTCCATTATTTTGGATGCCATTCCTCTATATATTTCAATTTTGTAGGCTACTTGCTTGAACACGTTCCCGTCATTTGTCTACCACTTCCTAAGGTTTAATCTAGGATGTCTACATTATTTTCCTCCCTCTTAACTTTTAGTAGACGCAATAGTATAGCCCTTGAAGCAGACAATTATGAATAATTCATAGTAACATAATCTCCTTTTGTCTACGTCATTTCTTCGACAGGTTGGAGATCAGATTATACGCGTAAACGGATATCAGGTGGAGGATGCAGTTCATCGAGAGTTGGCACAGTTCATCGCCAACCAGGAGCGACTGATCATGAAAGTACGCGGATTAGGCATCTTGCCGATCAAAGAGTACGTGACCAAACAGTCAAAGGATTCAACATCCCATTCAACACCTTCTAATGGTATCTCTTATCTTACAGACGTACAGCAGATCCTCTCACTTGGCACGTGGTATCGTTTGGTGTGTCGCGCGACAAACAGGATGCGCTTCTGCTGGAGGAACCGTGTGGAGGGCGTGATCTGAATGTGATCCTCTCCGTCGCACCACGCACCAAGCTGGGCTGTGGTATTTGCAAAGGCCCCGAATGGAAACCGGGCATATTTGTACAGTTCACTAAAGAGGGAGGCGTAGCACGTGAGGCCGGTCTGCGACCAGGTGATCAGATTCTTTCCTGCAACGGGCACAGTTTCGCCGAAGCATCGTTCGGTGAGGCGGTAGCGGTTATGAAGTCCTCTCACCTGCTGGAACTAGTGGTGCGCCCGAGCGCCGGTTTGGATCTGTTCCCGGGTGAATCGAGTGGGTACAACAGTTCCGCGAGCAGTGTCAATGGTGATCAGAGTCCTTGCTGGGGAGATCAAACTTCCAAGCGGCTGAGCATCGTACGGGAGGAGTCTATCTCGCATGAACGCCGAAGACTTGCAACAGTACCGGCAGTGCTGGAACATTCAACCTCCACTGATAACCAATCTGCTGCTGCTCCCCCTCCACCACCACCGCAACCCCGGCTCAGTCAGGAGCCAAAACAGCAGCAGCAGCAGCAGCAACATGTGCAACACCAGTCACAGTCAAGGGGCACATTGGCTGGACCGCTGCGCAAAAAGAACACCACCATCATCGAGTTCTCCGAGCGAGGCGCGATCGTGAACCCTGAAGCGAAACAGAGTGAAACGAAAACGATCATTGTCGAGGTGCACCGGAGCGCATCGGCCGGCTCGATGGTGGACGATGAGTCAGGCAATGGGACAGCGTCGGGCACGATCATTCCACCTCCTCCGCCTCTGTTTGCCGATACCGTCGCGTCCAGTTCAACAACGCAACCCACAGGTACTTCGACTCAGGAACAGTCGTCCACAGCAGCAGCAGCAGCCGCCGCAGCGCACAGCTTGAGCAATGCTATATCGGATGAGTTACGACGAAGGGCTCAGAAGAAAGCAACTCCGGGAGGAATGGATACCGCTACCGGACCGGCAGCCGCACTGACGGAACTGGAGAATCGGTTGAAAGAGAAGAATGTACGGTTGCGTCCGGTAACGATGGCCATATCCGACGAGCGTCATACGGCACTGATGGACGAGTTCCGAGCGGTACATAAGCGAATGTTCAAGAATGGGTTCGACAACGCAGAACTAAAGGTGAGTAGAGATGAGTTTTGAGAAGCCAATCCATTTGTTTATCTTTGATATTTTTCTTTCCAAAAGAAACAAACTACGAAACCAACCGCTGGGGACCATTCCCATGGGGACACCAATGGCAACGGCACAAGAAAATCTCCCAAAGGAACGATGGGTCGTGTGGCTGCGTCCGAGATGGCGAAGGCGAGCGGTGACAGTGCCGAGCTGGAATCGATCGAATCGTTCAAGCTGAACAATCCGCAACCACCACCGGTCCGGCCACCATCCTACTACTTCTGTCCGCAGGCAACCGGTCCGCCGACAATGAAGAAATCCCAAAAACCGATCGCCGTCACGATCAGCGAGTATGCGACGAGTGCGGGACGCACAGAAGAATCCACCAAATCGACACGATTCGATTTCGGGCAACTCCGATCGGTAACGGAAGCGATCGCTGGCGGTGCTGGACCAATCGCAAGCATAAAGGATGGTCCCACGAACCGGCAACGTCACGCACCGATGACGTAACCGGTTCGCTAGCTTTACGACTTAATGTATGAAAGTAATGTAACGACCAAATAAGATGGAATGGAAGTTGGAAAGAATTGTCGTAGATTTACGATAACATTTACGATAAGAGAGACCCATCGAGTCAAACACTGCACGCTGCATGATTCATTAAGGTGACTGCTTTTTTCTGTTTGTTTGTTGATGGTGTTGCAATATGTAAAATATGTATTGTAAATTTGCTCGTAAGTGATCCAATGTAATTGATCGTTTATAAAATGTGATTGTGGATATAAAAAAGCCGATGGGTTGTTTTATTGTAGACAGTTTTCTTTTTGTATCAAGTAAGGTTTTTTTTTAATATTTTTGTTTTATGATGTACATGTTTGTGACACCTGATCACTGAAGGACGCCATTCATAGGGCTTAGAAAGTCTTAGTCGGAAGGCTTTGTTGTATCTATTTTGAAGAATACATACACATGATGAACTTCATTTTATTATTAACCGGAATTTCAGAGCAAGATTATGGAATTCTTATAGTAACTAATAAGTTCTTCCATAATTTACAGAATCCTTATCACTTTTATTTTACTCAAGCACTACTGCAATTTTCACGCCCTGTTGCAGCACCATTTCTGGACTTGTACACTTGGTAAAATCCCCAACCGATCACACACACGTTAATCACCGCAAGCATACCGGAGATGATATGCTCCTGCATCTTAAGTTTCTCCTGCGTACGATAAAAATTATCCACTTCGTCAGAGTCCTCATGGTCGTGTTTGAGGAACTGGTCATGTGCCACACCGGCAAGCGTCAGACGCTCCGCGATGGCTTTTGCATCCTCCGTGGAAAAATAATTACTGTCCAGCCTTATACCCTCGAGTTTGGGAGCCGCCGACAGTAGTAGGTCCACATCGAGCTCACTAAATAAATTGTTGTATAAGTCCAACACCTTCAACACTGGCAGATGAGCGCCGTTGAAATCGATTGCTCCAAACATCCCGTTGTGGCGCAAAATCAACACCTGGAGGCTAGCGGGTAGATCGCCAGCGGCAACCTCTGCTATCGAATTGCCGGCCAAATTCAAAGTGCTAAGTTTGGTGAAAGACTTCAGTACTGAACCATCCAACGAGTTGATACGATTGCCCAACAGCAGCAATGTTTCCAGGTTCACCAGATGCTTTAAACTGTCGATCCGATCCAAATCATTGGATCGTAGATCCAAGTATCTAAGCGCATATTCGGACCCGTTCACTTCCGGTGCGATCACTGTTTCGATGGAATTATAACGAAAGTCCGCATACTCGAGATCAACGGGAACTTCAAACTGCTGCATCAGAACGTAAGCAATTTGCACCGCTTTCGGTCGGTGGAGGGCAGCGTGTAGAATGGCATCGTACGCTACGATAATGTCCCGCTGTACGACTACTTTATCCGTGGGATATGCAAGCCGTACCTTGCGCACCGTGTCGGATGCAATCAGCGTCGAGTGGTTCTGTTTCGGTTTGTACAGGAAGTTTGGGACCGTGCAGGCAAATATCTCCGAACCTGGATCACACCGGTGCTCCCACAATGTGTTTATATAGTTGCCCAAAGTGGCTGCTACCAGTAGAAGAAAACTGTAGGAAACAGCCAATAATAGTGGATGTTAAGTTAGCGAACACTTTTTCCAAGTTCTCATGTTTGGGGATTTCCAAAATACTCACACAAGAACACGCTCGACAGACATCGTGGATTTGATCGGACAGACCAAAGTTGGGGGTCTTAGTCACTTCACTGTTCCTCTGCAACTGTTGGCCGGACGTTGCAAAATGAGCAGACTATCCTACGCTTCTCATAAGCTGGCCGAGAATTTACATGTTCTTATCACATTGGCGCCATTTTTGGTTGTCTTGATCGTGGATTCCATGCGCATTGACGTTCATATCCAGTGGAAAGTGTTATCAGTGTTTGTGCTGACCTTCCAGCTAAACACGAGAAAATAGGGACCAACTTCTTGTTGGTAGATGTGACGAGAACGATCGCACATACCCTACAGTGAAGGTTTTTGGATAAGGGAATCTTGAAACACAAATCGGTCACTGTGTGAGGGTCAGGGTAGCAGGCGTCCTTTGCATCGCATGTTATCAATGACGCTCATTGAGCTTCAGAACCAACGCCAAACGGATGTGATATCTCCACGAATTCCACTATACAGTAGGATGTGTGACGTTTATCGCGGAAAGTAGCTCGTGTTTCACCAAAACGCATTTCAGTCTTGCCTTTAACTTTGCTTTAGCTGCATCGCCGTCCAATCATGGAGTGTGTCTTACGGTATGATTTTACACAAAGTGTAAAAAGTGCTAAGAGATTCAACGGTAACTAACATTTTTATTGTCACCAATGCAGGTTTGTGATCGTGCTGTTGGCGTATGCGACATCCTGCGGCGCATCTCATGCACGCAGCTGTCTTGCCGGTTCGGAAGTGTTCGTTTGCGTCCTACAAAGGTTCGATTACCAGCCCGGACAGGATATTCCCTTGTTTGATCTCCCTGTGGACGTAAAAGCGATTCGTTTCGTAGAACCGTTGTTCAACATTCACGAAAATGAGAACATCATTTATGTGTACGATGGAATACTCCACCGACAGCTGAACTCACCGCTAGCTATCGAACTGACCAATTCCTACATGACGACAGTGTACGTTCCACCAAACCTGGAGTATGCGGATTTTTCGGAAAATAGCATCACCAGTCTAATCGTACCCGCGGATCAATCATACGCACTGCGGTTTCTGGACTTGAACAACAACCACAATCTGCAGGTGAAGAACATTAGCCTACTCGTCAATTTGGAGACGTTACACCTGTCCAGTTGCACTCTCGAACACCTTCCACTCGACATGTTCGAAAACCTCAACCGCCTAGCACATTTAACGCTCGCCGGCAACAGCTTGCTCGAAATCGATCTAAACTGGTTTCCGATGAGCTTAACCCTGCTCAGGCTCGATCAAAATTGGATGACGGATTTCCATTTCTCCGGGAGCGCTCGGTTACCGCTGCTGGAAGATTTAAACATCGAGTACAACGCTCTCAACGCCCTGGACATCAAAGCGCTTGCGGAAGTTGCGCCAAAGCTACGGCTCTTCTCGATCGGTCGAAATCCACTGACACGCACCGAACTGGACGGCATCCTGGATGAGTTGAACCGGCGGAACATAGCGTACTACAATATGGAACAAATGAGCGACCAGTATTGTTCCGAAGGGGAACGCTACTTTCGAGGCGCTTGCATGCCGGAATCCGTTTTCGCACTCAGCACTGGGGAATGGGTGGAAATGATAATCTTTATCATTGGATTGGTAGCGTTGGCGATCGGGATTGCTCTTACGGCTCGATTCCTATGGAACAGATATCACGTCAACTAGGCAAAGTTAATAGGAGAATCTCTAGTCTATTTCATATAACATTGTTTTTCCAGGGTACAGCAAATGATCGCAGTACGCGCAATTATCCTCTTAAGAAATTTAGCAAGTTACCAGGGAATATTGTATGCCTTCTATAGTCGCTTATAAATGGTTGTACGGCCTACGGAATGGAGAGCGGGCAAAGATGGAGATGTTTTGCATAGAACCCTATTGATGAGATAAGAGATAAAGAATACTTGCGCATGTGTGGGATGAGTTTCTAATTTCAAATGCTGGCAACGAACTTGATACGGAATAGGAAATACATTATGACGAACCAAGAAACCTACGAAAGGCTTTTGGATTGTTTCAGCAGAGGACAATACAAATTCCAACTTAGCCTTAAGACATAACGGGTCTGACAGTTCATTAACTAAGCAATTAAACCAAGACACTTCAAAATTTAGCAACTAGGCTATAGCTACATAAGATCTGGCGGTATGAGCGTCCAAAAGCCAAGAACACCAACTACAGAGGGAATTTAAAAGGACTTGTGGAGCTTGAATTAATTGAGAGATTTGAATTGTGATCGGTGGAATATAGAAAGACAGTTGACAGTTGACGGTAAAACGTTGCAGACGTCGTCGACAAAAAGAACAAACAATTAAAAAATTAATACACAGACTTGAGCGATAATAGAACATTGGTAAAACAATACGAGATGAAAGAATCAAGCTTGACACTGTAGTTACGACCAATAGTATCCAATCCATTCGGCAGAGTTTTCAACAAATCCCATCTTGTTCAATACGTTATGTGTTGTTTAAACTAAAGGGATCGATTGCGAGATGCTTGATCCATGGATATAAATTAGCCCAGTATCCACGTAGTGTCTATTGTTCCTTTGAACGGTCAACAATATCGTCATGGTTGTTATAACAGAAACACGTATTATAGTCATATAAATTATCAGTTAATCACACTGAGTACATGTTGGTGTGTGAGAGATGAAACAGAACATTCCTCAACTCACATGACAATTGGATTAAACATGTACTGAGGGAGCCTTCCGACGATTGATTTAGAGAATCTAAATCTTAGTAGTTTAGTGATCAGTATATCGTGATTTACGCTGTCGAAGACTTGTCTCATGCTGGTGTTCATACAGGCAGGGACAAATTCTATCAATCTTGTTAACTTTGGGATCCTTTGAGAAAAAGAAATGTTACGTTATACTAATGGAACTTTGAGTGTTTTCAAGGATTTATGGAAACTTTTATAAACCATAAACCATTGATAGACAATTTGTTCTTCGATACTTCCGGTTTGAATTAATATCGCTGATGGACTATGCCCCCTATATGCATAGGACAAGTATAATTCAAATTACAGATAGCCTCGTATAGTCGTTGGGATAGTCGTAAGCCCAAGATCGACCAAGGTTGAAGTTCAATGCTGAGAGTAAGAATGCACATTTGATAAACTAGTTTCTCTGAATGCTATCAAGTGAGCAACTTCGCAGAAATCAAATCGACATTGCAAGATCAACTGATCATACACTGCACAGCCCAGCTACACACAAGCGTGTGCTCCTCAGTCCTACTGATAAGCATTACGGTCGGAGCATTCAATAGAAATTAAAAAAATATATAAAAATATAAACATTAAACAAGAAGTATCTTGGCACTTTGAACATTGATAACAGATGAGTGAACTGCTGATGTTCAATATTGTTAACTAAATTTTAATGGATTCCTTTTACAGATCAAATATGATTATGCGATGCTTCTTGCATACAAAGGACTTTTCTTTTCCCGATTAAGACATTCTACACAATGTAGAGTTTCGTCGAATACATGGTGTTTACTTTATTGGCATACATTCTACACTTTAAGGGTCTAGACACTTCTTAAACTATGGCACACACACTCGCACAAATCACCAATCACAAGGGCTTTAATAGCTCATTTGGTACCAAACCCAACGTACACTAACAACGAACACACTCACCACCAGCACGGCAAGCACTATAAGGACAATTCCCTTCCATACCGACGAACCACTCAAGGACAGTTCGTTGAAACACACATCCTCCACTCTATACTCGTCGTCATCGCAGTACACATCTTCTTCGCGCTTCATCCCGATGTAATACGACACGTTCCGTCGCCTCAGTTCAGCGAGGATGCGTGTCGCTTCGTCCTTTGCGAACGCGTTGTTCGCGATCGGCACAACCTCCAGCGCAGGGAAGGCGCTAAACAGTGCCGCTATATCTAGCGTTGTTAGAACGTTTGACGCCAGATCGAGTTCCCTCAGTGCGGGCAGTGCAACACCGACCAGATTCAGCTCGCGCAGCTCATTGCGCGTTAGCCACAGAACGCTCAAAGCCTTCGGCAGTGTGTGGAATTCGAAGGTATGGATGTGATTATCGCCCAAGTAGAGATGCGTCAGGTTGACCATGCGGGTGAACATATTTGGGTCGAGATTTCGGACCCGGTTGTTGTCCAGGTTCAGTGTCCGCAAATGCACGCAAACGGTTAGATTCGCTGCATCGGTAAGCATGTTTTCCGACAGATCTAGATAGTTCACATCGTACGTCTTGTTTGGATCGGTTTCGATCACCGAAAGGATGTTGTCGCAAAAATCACCCACTTGCAGGTTGGTTGGTAGAACGACACGTTGCAACCGTGTTTCGCGAATCACCACAATGGAAGGATTGCGCAGCACGGTGCTGTGTAGCGTTAAACCGTAGGACAGCAAATGGTAGCGCATATAGTAGGACCGCTCGTACCGTAACTGAACCGTGCGGACGGTGGACGAGATGTTGGCGCTCGGGGTTCGGTCGGGATGTTTGGCTACCATGTCTTCATTGTACTGTAAGTTCCAAATCTGGCACACCGTTGGTTCGGTTCCGGGTTCACACTGATAAACGTAAGCGGAAACCACCGACCAGAACGTTATCAGTGCCAACAGTCGGATGTATCTGCAGTGGTAAGGGAGAGTGATAAAATCGCACCATTATTAAATCATCTCCATATCCTCCAGGATTTATCCACACATCTCTCCGGGATCTTCCTTTACCTTTGCATTCTGATGTTGAATTCACTTTTACGGGTAACGGGAACTGTAAAGCGAATCACCAACTATCGAGCTCAAATCGAGAGCTACTGCGTCGTTGGCGTGTTCCACACTGACTGATAACAGCGCGTGTCGACTCGGGGCAGTTTGGAATCGTTTGCAGGAAAAGATTAGTAAATGTGAACTCCGGCATCTGAATGTGTTTTGCATATTTTGTCTAACGGTCAGTTCCGTTGTAAATAATACCAGCACACACAAACACTGAAACACATCCAATACGGATGGAATGATTTTATTGAGCTGAATGTGCGTGCAATAGCGGTCTGTAGCGCTGTACAGATGTGAGTAGGACTTAGACCTAATTCGCATCACAATATGTTGCCTTTTTTCTGTTGTACTGAATGGTGGGAGGGAACGACCTTGGGAACTTTTTGTAATCTGATCTGGATTCTAATAAAAAAGGAATGAGAAGTGCGAATTATTTTTCTTTCACTTATTCGTGTACTGTGTTTCGTTAACTTTTAGAGGATTGGATGGAACTATTCCATCTGTTTTATGGGTTGATGAAGAATTCGTTATCTGAAGTTCTCTACGGTGGGTGTTAGAAGTTTTTCTTCAAAGATAGCAGATGTACAAATAACAACCCAATTGAAGTATATTGAAGTCCAGAAAAATGAGACTGTGGAGTAATTTTATTGTAAAACTTAGCATTCCACTTGCTTAGGCTGGTATTAAACCTTCTCCCAGCCATAGACCAATGTACGCCTGAATACTACGCTTAATAGTCGTCAGCTCGGTCGAATCTTCCTCACTGATGGAGTAGATTTCCGTGTACAGGAACTCATCTGGCACGACGTACGCATAGCTGAGCGGATTGATGTAGCTCGTGATCGACACCAGACGGTTCGGATCGAGCTGTCCGTTCGTGAACAGTACGTTCGTCGATCGTGGATCCTGTCCACCGTAGTGCAGGTTCGTCAAACGCACACCGTCGTAGATGACAGCGTCCGTAACCCACCCCCCAAACAGTGCCCGACACGCCTCCAGGAAGAAGTGCATCGACACTCGATCACCGAACGGCTGCTCATCGAGATCCGTCGTCCGGAACCAACCAAACTCAGTACACGCTTGGTACTGTGTCTGACGCAACCCGAGGATGGCATTTTCCGGTGCACCCGGTTGCAACACTTGGCCCGCTTCCATGTTCGTGTCGAAGTCGAACGGATTGCAGGCAAGGTTAGCGTAGTACTCATTTAGCCAGGTACCGAGATCTTGCAGGGCGGTTTCCTCCGTACTGTTAACCATGTGTTCGCACACGTCCCGAATCTTGTCGGTGGTTTGCACAGTGAGCATCGCTTCCTGGATGGCCAGCTTCAGGTGGAAGAACAGTGTCTCAATGTCTAGCAGGTTACCCTGTTCGATGGGTTCGCAGGTGTTCAGCAGATTCGTCACCGTTTCATCCCGCCCAGCATCGATAAGATATTGGGCAGTGCGGAAGGCGACCCATATTAAGTTGTAGCACTCATTTCCACCAAAGCGGCGAATGATTTCACCAATATCTCCGGCATGCTCCTGGAAATCGAAACTCGCCAAAACCGTCGCTCCTGCACCCCAAGCACCGTCGATAATGTTCGGGAAGCGTTGACGGGCCCAAGTTGCCAACGCTCCTGCATATCCCGTACCCATCAGGATGATTTTGGCATTCGGATCTTGCACCACATTGTTGCGCAGATGATCAATCCACTCAATCAGATCCATCAGCGCTTGTTCCGACTTCAGAAAGCGTAGGTTCTCCGTGGAGTAGTCCCTAAAGACGAGTTAATTCATGTTTTCAGTGAGATCTTTAGAACTGTGGCAATGGAATCCGTAGCACTTACTGTACTGGAGTGCTGGTTCCATAGTATCGATGCTCGTTCGTGAACAACCACGCCCCATCACGGGCAGCCGTGTCGTACAGCAACCCGTGCTCGATGTAGTACGTCGTCAGCGCAAAGTTACCACCGACGAAAATGAAAATCGGACCTCCCGGCCGGTAAAACTCATCGTTCGAAAAGTAACTAAACTCAAACGTATCCCTGTTCTGTGGATTAAAGTGATCAATCTTTGTACGGAACCGATTCCCAACAATGTTTGGGTTGCGTGGCACAAAATCTCGCGGAATCGCTGGCTGCACAAGATGTCGTTGAAGTTCACCGAGCATTCGGGCACTGCTCGACGCAGCACTTATGCCTTGCGCCGGTGTACATTCTACCAGCGTCACCAACAACAACACGGCACAGGGAAGCACTTTGATTCGATTTCGGCACAGGAAGCACTTGAACATTTCGAAACTTTACCGGCTCGATGGCGTGTGTACGGTGGTTTATAAAGATTGTCCAGTGCGGTCTGTTTCCTTTGTTGTTTGGAGATAGGATTGTTTGGACATGGATTGCGGGTCATTAAAGTTTGATATCGCTATCGATTGGAACTGACCAAATGTCCGAAATAGACGGTTGATAGTATAATTTGATGAAGTTTATGATTTTTTTTCTCTGTTCCGGTGTAAACTGATTGCCTTGCTGTAATTCCAAACTGCGTCCAGGTGTCACCGTATTGACGAACCTCTAACCGGAAGATTATTGATCATATGGTGCGGAGTTGAAGGGATCAATATAAATGTGCATTTCTCTTATTTTATAAAATGCATATTTACTTAATTTTTCATCCTTTTTCTTAATTAGCGTAAGCTACCTTATTGATACCACGTAGTTGGATAGTCAGACCTCATTACGGGGCAACGGTCCAGATAGAATTTGAACCTTGGTCCTTGCCGTTTGAAGGCAAACGGACCATTCCGGATGTTTCATCCTAATTATCTTATTTATTAACTGCACATACACCGTCGTAAATACTCCATCACTTTTACAAACATAAATTCGAATCAACGGCTCCGGTATCATTGGATGAATACTTTAAAGCGCCTAAATGTATGTAATTTGGTGCATGACTAGTATTGACAGCCAGCAGCTGTTTACAACTTGTGTACGCAGTTTGTTTTCGTCCTTTGTTAGCAGCGGGTCGTTTTCACGCTCGTGACTATTTCTAAAGTGGTGTTTAAATTTGCCAATTAACTAATCGAAATAAGTGCATTCGTTCATCAACATGTAGTTATGATTTATACGAAGACTCACCTCAGGTGCTCAAAACATCAACAAAATGAAGGTAAGTTATTTCTACTAATTTTATATTTACCCACTTTATGTATACAGATATGTAATCACTTCGCGGTCTTGGTATACTGTAGAAGTTTTCTGAACAACCGCAAAAGAGTGTACTGGTTGGTCCGTCTGGTATAATTCGTTGCATGCATGGTGGCTGCTGATGCCATCGTCATTAAAGTTTTTGCCTCGATTATGTCCAACATCGTAGCCCAATAATATCTCTCGCAAATTGTTTCTGAAGTGTCCACTCCCAAATCGCGGATGGCTCTGTCTAGCTCTAGGTTGAATCTCCCACTCCCCCTTATATGTTCCGTTGCCAAACAAATCCGACCATCTATTATGGTGATTATCAATTACACGACAATCACCCGTCGCTGGTGTTCCAATCGCAAATTCAAGACCTTCGCCGAGATATCGCCTTTAATCGTATTAGGTAAAACTTTGATAACACCAGTTATCTTGCCATAACTCCAAACGATACGCTGACCACGGTCGGAAGTAATGGACAATGTGAATTACCTGCCGGAACCTTCACGAACCCGTTGGAGTCCGCTGTGTGTTGGTCATGGTGCCAACGATGAACCAGATCGCAGAGCAAGGGAATTCGTAAACGCATCTGACTCGGTGCCTGGAACGAATCAAACTCCACAAATCTTAAATGGCCCCCTCAAAAACAAAAGCTACCACAAATGGTTGCAATTTGCGATACGCCCGGGGATTATCGCGCCTCGTGCGATACTAAACGGCCGATAATCTTTGGGATAAAGCGAGCGGTATATAAGCCACCCCCTGGACACCGTGTGCCGATCCGGTAGTTCAGGGTGGTCTGCCGCTGGGACTACAAGCCGTTTAGTATACATCTACCATTAAGTGACGAGTGAGTTGTGTTACAATGAAAGGATTCCTTCCTATCCTGGTGGCCATCGCCACCGTTGTGATGTGCGGTGATGTGGCGCACGGTATGTTGCGTGAAGCATGGTTCGAAACTCGTGTCGATCACTTCAATTCGCGCAATCAGGACAAGTTCGCTATGCGGTACTACATCAACGATGAGCACGCGTACGCCCGTGGTCCAATCTTTATCGTGGTCGGTGCCGCAGGGCCCGTTCAGACACGGTGGATCACCGAGGGACTGTTTTACGATACGGCCTATCTCGAGGGTGCCTATCTGTTTGCGAACGAAATGCGGTACTTCGGATACAGTCTACCGGTAGAGTAAGTACTTAGTGCCGTTTGTATCAACGTCGAGCTGCAATGAAGTTTACTTGTTCTTTACACACAGGAATGCAGAAACGGAAAATCTGGACTTTCTCAACGCCGATCAAGCTTTGGCAGATTTAGCCGAATGGATTACCTATCTTAAACAAACTTATGTTAGCAACCCAAATGCTAAAGTCATCCTCATGGGAACTTCATACGCTGGAGCACTAGCTACCTGGTTCCGTCAGAAGTATCCCCATCTTGTAACCGGAGTGTGGATATCGAGTGGTGCGATCGAAGCGGACTTTGCGTTCCCCAGCTATAACGTCGCACTCGGGGAAAGCATTCGTCAGTATGGAAGCGACGCATGTTATAGCACCATCTGGAGTGGGTTCCGTGTGGCCCAGAACATGGCACATCTCGGTTTGGCCGAATTGCTCACGACCGAGTTCCATCTGTGCGAACCGCTCGACACCGACAACGAGCTGGAGGTCCGTGCCTTCCTGCTCGGGCTGCGGGACGACATCGAGTTCGAGATGCTTCATCTGCGCAACGTCAACTCGATCCGGGAGATGTGCGAAGAAATGGAACAGCAGCGTGACAGTAGCCTCAATGCGCTGATTGATTGGTTCGCCCGGGAGCACCAGTACGAACAGTGTGTGCACATGAACTTCGACAGCTACATGGCGCGCTACATCGAGACGGACTTTTACGCCGAAAGTTTACAGGCAGGCCATCGGCAGCGTCTCTATCTCCAGTGTACGGAGGAGGGCTTCTTCCCGACCACCTCCGAAGCGGAGGATCAACCGTTCGGTAACATGATCGGGCCGGATTTCTTCGTGCAGGTGTGTCAGCGCGCATTCGGCGAATGGCTTACCGAGGACATCATCTTCAAGCAGCTCCGTTCAACGAACACACGTTTCGGTGGACTGCAGCCGGCGATCGAACGGGCACACTTCACCAATGGTGGAGTCGATCCGTACCGTGTTGGGAGCCTGCTGGAAGATCTGAATCCAAAAACGGTGGCCACGCTCATTCCGGACACGTTCGTGTCGCCCGATCTGGACTCGATTGATTACGAGAACGATTCGGAAGAGTTGATCGCCGCTAAGGAGCGTACGAGAACGCTGATCGACGTGTGGATATTCGAGGACTTCGAACCGATCCACGCGTAAGACGCTCCAGGTGATCATGAACAAATAAATTAAAATACTGATACACTTCTTATCCAGAGTTCTTTTAATGCTAATAAAAAAATATCAAATTGTCTTACACTGAGTACGCTTATCGTGGATTAAATGGAAACAGATAACTTTCAAACAGTTCTTTCAGCCGGCGTTTCACTTCGATCAGCTCTTCTGAATCGTTTTCCTCCGAAATGGCACCCAGATCCGCTCCGGCCAACTCTCCCGGTATAACATCAGCCTGTGCGTACGGATTTAGGTCCGACACAATGCTCGTGTATCGCCACGGATCGAACGCACCATTCGTGAAGTGAACCTGCATGACGTTCGGTGTGTTTCCACCAAACCGTTCGTTCGTTCGTTCCGTCGAGCGGAACATAAGCTCCGGTGTAACCCACTCGCCAAACACACGGCGACACATCTCATAGTACAGCTCCATCTGGACTCGCTCACCGAACGGTTGCAGATCGGAATCGGTCGTAAAGAACCACCCGTACTCGGTACACTGCTGGTACAAGAACTGACGTTCCCCGGCCATGCTAATCTCGGCCGATGCTGATGTTTCCCGTAGCGATTCAACGAACTGATCGAAACTTACTATAATGCAACCGTCATTCTCCACAAAGCGGGTGTTGAACCAGGCAGCAAATGCGTCCAGAGAGGTCGCAAAACTTCCGCCCGTAATATCATTACACACCGTCCTGAACTCTTCCACGCTGGAATAAATAATAACGCAGTGTGGTGAGATACGGCGACAGCAATTTCCATTTAACCGCATTACTTACTCTCCATTGCGCAATGTGTACAGCTCGATGGACGTCATCAGCACGCTGAAGAAGTATGCAACCTCGATACGATCGTCCGCAGCCACCGGTGTGCATAGATTCAACTTGTTGTACAGTACCTCCCCAAATCCGGCCTCGAACAAATTCTGTGCCACGTGGAATGCAATGAAGATACGATTGTAGCACTCCTGACTGCCCGCCACGATGGCCGTTTCGGCCCAACCGGACGAGAACTCTTGGAAATCGTACACCGCCCTAAGATAACCGCTCGAAGACCAGGCAGCATCTGCTAGATGTGGATAGCGTATCCGGAACCACGTGGCTAAACCACCACCGAGCCCAGTACCAGCCACGAGAGCGTGTGCGAACGGATTACGAATAACGGTGCGTCGTAAATGCAGCACAAAGTCAGCCACATCTGCCAGAATCTGATCGGTGTTTAGTAACCGCAGGCTCTCCACATTAAGATCGCTGCAGAAGATGGGACATTTTCATTCGTTGTGGCTTGGGTAATTCTACTTTTACTCACCCAACCGGTTGGCTTTCACCGTAGAATCGTGTTTCCAGTGCAAATACAGCACCACCCAGATCGCGGGCCATTTCGTTGATAAGAGTGCTTTCATCAATAAGTGACGGATCGAGAGGAATATCCCCGGTGAGAAAGATCAGCAATGGGCCACTTTCCACAAAGTGATCCATGGAGACTAGATATCGGTTACTCCACGTCGCACCATCTTGATTGTTGAAGTGATCCACTTCGGTGGTGAAAAATTCCTCCGTAATATTTGCACTTCTTTCCGTTGGTTTCGATTTGGGCGCAATACTACGATATTTGCTCAAGAGAGATGGTACTGAAACGCCTTCCAAACTCGCTGTAAAGGCAACTCCACATGTGGCCAACAGTAGGAACACTAGCAACTTCATTTTAATTCTCACTCCGTCCACCGAGCACGACTGCGAACTACGTTTGGTTGGCGGGATTAACAACACGCTTTTATAGGAAAATGGTTCATCAGATATGATGCGACAACCTTTACGATTATGTCTAAATTGAAGCCGTAAAGCCGTTCCTATCTCTAGTATTGTCTAGTCGCCACAATATCTGGATCGAGCGACAATATCGTTTGATGGGTATCTAACAGCTAATTTGTGTGGGTGAATCCTTCGCGTTTCTTTGCCATAAACGTACTCCGATTACAGTTCCGATTGTTTACTACTAACAGGTCTACAGCCTCCGGATTGATAGCGGTTAATGGGAAGAGAAATTGGGCATTTATCTCAAACAATCCTCGAAGTCGTCTGCCATACCGATTATCAGCAGGAAACAAATATTTCTCACGATTATGTCCAGCGAGGGACATATAAAAGTGGCAATAAGTAACTGAGCACAGGAGTTTCTTCAAACTCCAAGCTTCTTGGAGGTCCCAAGCGGGATGAACTACCATTTCAATAGCCATGTCGAGGATCTCTGTAGCTTAGAGGTTCTACTGGAATTCTAAAGGTTTTAAACAGTAGTTCTAGCAAGGATTTTTCAAATAAGGCGAGCCCATGAAAAAAAAATTTAATCAATATTAAATTTTGAGAATGTCCTTAGAGACACTCAATAAAAAGTGCATAAAACCATAAACATCTGCTTCCAGACTGTGGGACCTAATGTTCTTTACAAGACGTTGTTTTACTGTTTGTTATAGCTCAAAATCGATCGAACATTCTATGTCCAAACCCAATTCCTTTTAAACATGCATCGTAAATCGTTAAATGCCTTGCACCCTCCATCCAACAAACAGAAACGCACCGAACGTATCGATACGCGTGAGGAATTCGCCTCCCCAATACCGATTTTGTGTGTAGTTTTCCGTTGCTATGAGAAGCAAACAAAGTAGCTGTCGGGATATTTTTAAATCATCGTCGATTCTCCTTCAGTAGAGTTGAACTTCTCTTTTTTATACGGGAAGTTTAGTGTCCAAAATTTAGTAAAAGTGTAATAATTCTATTTTTACAAAAGTGTTTAATAAGTGCACGAAGAAATAATGTCTTTTGAGGTAATTTTACCGGTATCGTAAGTGAAGAATTCTGGAAGTACAAATGAAATGTTTCGCTTCTGCTTGCAGCAAGACCGTCGCAGCATTTATGAACGACGCCGAAACATTCTTTACCTTGTAGCCAATTATCTCTCCTCCATGGGGCTTCACCAGACACGGCAGGCGTTGATCGACGAGACGCATTTAACAAGCGAATTCGAAGTTTGCGATAACATCGACCTAGACACCATGTACCAAGATTTTTGTAGCTACTTTCTGCTCAAGTTCGGCAAGCAGCCACGCATCGTGAAGCGCACCGAATCGATAGGACCACTGCCAACGGTACACCGGAAGTTATCCGGTGCGAGGCGTAAACCACCCCCACCGGCACTGAAACCCGAATCGCTCACCAATGCCGGTGATGAGTTGCAGGCACTGCGAGTAACAGCCACTAATCTACCGACCCATTCCAACGATCACACCGAGGGCCCGACGCCCCCGGTTGTACCGTATGCAAATCCGAAGCTATTGGTTCGGCTGCAGGACCATTTCACCAGCGAGTGGAAGGACCTAGCGGAGGAGGTCTGTAGAGATTTAATCCGCAAGGACCTACGCCAACGGTGGTCGAACATTAAAGGGCTCGCGGGTCCGATCAAGGTGCTGAAGGAGAGTGTCATCGCACCGCTCGAACATCCGGAACTGTTCGTAGGGTTAGCTCAGCCGTGGCGATGCGTGTTGTTGCACGGCGCACCGGGAACGGGCAAAACTATGCTGGCACGCACACTGTGCTCGGAGACGCGGGAATCGGTGACCTTCTTCAGCACCACTGCCAGCACGCTGATATCAAAATGGCGCGGGGAGTCGGAAAAGCTTATCCGGATACTGTACGAAGTGGCCAAGTTTTATGCACCTTCGATTATTTTTGTCGATGAGTTCGACAGTTTGGCATCGAGGCGAGATACTGTCCGTGAGCATGAAGCATCAAAACGTTTCAAGAATGAATTTCTTTCGCTTATTGATGGGTTGGAGAGTTCGGCAGCCAACGAGCAGACACCTACGGATGGTCGGGATCGGGTATTCCTGCTGGCTAGTACCAATCTGCCCTGGGAACTGGATCCGGCCTTCTTGCGTCGTTTTGAGCGTAAAATTCTCGTCGATCTACCTACGCCCGATGGACGGAAGGAATTGATCGAGCATCTGCTTCCCACAGTGACTGCATGGCCAGAGCAAGAAATACAGCAGGTTGTCACCCTATCCGAGGGTTGGACGGGAGATGAGGTTCGTCTCGCTTGCAAAGAAGCATCGATGATGCTATTGAGGAATAAGATCACTGGTCGACGAACGATCTCCGGCCGAGTTGAACACGAAGAGCTTCAATTTTCGATGTTGCACAAAGCATTCGAACAGTTGCGTCCCGGATGTGTGGAACTGGCCCAGAAGCATCGTGACTGGAATCAACGTTACGGAACACAGTTGGTCGAGTGACTGCGAGTATTAAAATGGACGCCCCATTGGTAGCATAGAGCAAACGTTTATATTCTTCTTTCTTCTCATACAATTCATTCCCTTAAAGAAATAGCTAAACAAGGTTTCCTGTGAAAGTGAAGCTTGGTGATGAGTCGTCGGCCCGGTTCGTAGTTAAGAAGTGGCAACGGAGCAGTATAGAACACTGTCCCGGATGAGGGTCATGTAACTGGTTAGCGTTATTTTCATGTGAAGTACAACCGAAATACACGATGCTGCAGCGTCAACAAAAGCTATCACTTGACAATGCTTAAGGAATCTCGGGTGCTCCCTACATTTCGGCACTGATAAAGCACAACAAAGAACACCCGGCCGACGGCGGCCATTATGATTGCCTTGCTCGCTTCTGCTGTGTGTGTTGTTGCTGCTGCTGTTGGGACATCCGCTGCCCATGGTAAAGACCGGTGTAGTAACCACTCATGTACCAAGACATTAGCATCGCGGAAAGATTCTCCGACTCCACATCGTCCGCGTCTTCCAGCATGGGAGGCATCGGAGGCGGTGGAGGTACCATGTACGCGGTTGACATACTCGGACCCAACATTCCCGCTCGCCCACTCCTTCCTGGGATCGTTGGTCCAACGCTCGTGCGCCCAAAATTCGGTCCAAAGTTAATTTTTATCTTGCTTGCCTGCTTCGTGAACCGCTCATCATCGCTAATGTCCATCTGAGAGTCCGCCGCAGCTGCTTCCGCTTCTGCCGCTTCCACTCGCTGCTGTCTACGCGCCTTTCTCCCCCAGGATGGTAGCAGTTCCTCCAGCAGCACCGTCTGCTCGTTGTTATATCCCACGTATCGAATCAAACAATCGCCCTGGTTTCCGAATCCGATGATTTTTGCCTCGTAATCCACTCCATCGTCGTAGGTGGCTCGCACATAATCGCCAATCTCGAACGCGTCTGTACGTGGCCCGTTGGCCATGGGCTGATCATGTTCCGATATTTCCATCGTACCCTTCTCTTCGTGTTCCGGCGTACCGACCGTAGCCTCACCACCGGTTGAATCGCTATCTTTCTTTTGCTGCTTACGATTCTTCATGCCACTGCAACCGGCCGCTTCGGCCAACGCGTTCCGGTTCGTGTTCATCGCTAGTCGCTTTGCAACTTCCGCCTTTATAAGTGCCAATGATGCGTCGTACTTTTTGATAATAATACTGTCGTCCCAGATATCCTCTCGGCCAATCGCACCGCCCAACGGTACGGATACTGGTTCTGCTTGTGCATCTGGAACAGCGTTCGGCATTTGCTAGAGGAATATACAAACCAAACCGGTTGGTTGTGGGTTCTTTTACTGCAACAAAAACTGTACATCTAATAACTTACCGAATTTCTGCCGCTTGTGCTCATTGCAAAAATGCGTAAACAAATTTAATAGTGTAAAATATTCCAACAATTTAATGTGATACAATATCGGAAGTTTTTTTTACAAAACAGCTTTTGACGGGTGTTTGTTTATGTTCGCTTGTGTCAAGTTCGAAATTCGAACATCGAAAATGTGTGTGCATGTTTTGGTCAAAAATTATTTCTCCGTATTCCCGTTGTGATTTTTCACCAGTTTGAAAATGGCGAAGAAAAGCGGATTTTTAATTTCCTTGCTAAACTGTAAATTTTTAATGTAGTTCGTTAGATTAATGATGAATGTTTAAGTGCTTCAATAAAAAATATTATTCAAAAGAATAATTTGTACGCTGTGCCTTGTAGCAAATTGGACATTGTAAGTATTTACGTAAAATTTTCCAATATATACTCTTATTCATGCATCTTTAAGTGTAGAATATGAATGATTTTTAATTTTGGGGTACAATCACACATACACATTGCTAACGATCCAGATTATCATATTCTTATCAATGTGCATATCGAACCTCATTTGCATAACGCCACCTGTACCAGGAACATTCTTGGCCCACATTTCACTCGTGTGACTTCCGTGATGAAGAACACATTGTTCTCGCTAATTAAATCATGTTATTCTTTCCATCCCCTCGCTGCACAATACTGCATGGTGCATCGAGAATTGGAGCATATCACGTATCTCACTAACGGAAAAGCAGCTCCCATTTACCGCTAAACTTCTTGAAGGCGCTTGACATGCAACGGCAAGCTGCTGCATTCAAACACACAATCTTTACATCTTGTTCACAACTAATGTTTAGCTTTGTGATGTTTTAGCACGGAGCATATCTGCATTCGGAATGGCAAACATGGAGGCAAAAAAACCTTCAAATGTTTTGGGAAAATATGTCTTAATGTGTTTGGAACGAATAGATTGCATGTAGCATAATCATTTAGAGAAGTGTTGATCTAAACAGGATTTATTTCTAACAATAACACACATGCCATAAAACGATAATCATGACATGTACATTTTATCCTAAAAAAAGGTTGAAAGGTATAAGTAATTATCAATACATTCTAGGTCCTGTGTGGATTCTATCCTAATGCCAAAATATTATTTTAATTACTTTCATCTGCAAGATTGCTTTAAAATTTCACTCCAATCCGGGTTATTATTAAAAAATCGATCTATAACCATTACACAACAAGCGAGTTTTACGAAACCAATCTAAACGTTTTGAAAGTAAAAATGTCCATCGAAACATTTAATTCCATATCGACCACTCGACTCGCTCAATTGATCCATTTGTTTCGTCTGATAAAACATTCTCGAGGGCCAAGATGTTCAGGTTTGAGAAAGCATAAAATCACCGTCCGTGTAAAGCGCGTGCAGCGAGGATCGTGAGAAGAGTAATGGAAATTTGATAGCCAAGTGGCTAGGCGCCGGTTCTTCACATGTGAAAAGTAAAAGTGATGTTGATATGCGTAACATGAGAGGTAAACAATCAGAATGTTTAAAAAAGATCCATTCTCAGGGAGTTGGAAATTAAATGCTTGATTTCAATCAAGATTTTTGCCGGATTTACAATTTTAAATTAATTATTTCTCATCAATTGAACCCACTTAACTAAAAAATAGCTAAAAATTACAAAAACGATCGATCTCTGCTCAACATCGTTTTCCCTACAAACGCCACAAAGAACGAAAAGCGCCTAGAGACCACAAAGGCGAGAAAGATCACGCACACAAAGCCACACACAACGCAAGTGGAAATAACAACGTTGCTAGGCAACGGTACCATGCTTCCACAAAACTACGTAAGCAATGGAGAAGGTTACCGAAGCGCACAGGTGGTAGTGAGAAAGAAGCGCAGGTGCCGAGCGATCGTAACCCGCAACCGGGCGCCATTCGCCGAACGACTGCTGGCCGCACCGGATCAGTCCACGGAGCCCACGGAGAAGAGCTCGCAGTGAAAAGGCTTACAGCGTGTGTGTGTGTGCGTGCGGGTGGTCTGTGCGCGTTCGTTTGAATGTGTGTGCCGGGAGAAGATTTGGTCATCCTTTCGTGTTCAGTGCTCCCGGCGTTTGCTAGTAGTGCGTGCGATTAGTGCGTATGTGAGATAAATTAGTGTAATTAACGTAGAAGCTACATGTGTGTTAGATGGAGCTGTGATATTTCGTAAATCATTAGTTCTATGTAAGAAAAGGATTTTGTGCGGCTTTTGCGTGGTAAGCAGTGGAAAAGAAACAATATTTTAGATCATCATTTCCTCAGTAAAAGTGCGTGTAGAAGAACCGATCTAAATTGCGATCATGCGAAACTTGTGTGAATGTGAGTGTACGGCAGCGATCCACTTAGGAACAAAATGATACCGGCTATCAACGATCAGTCGTGATCGTTTGATTCGCAATATGATTCTTCTGATCGTTTCGGTCCCACTCTACTGTGAAATCGGAAGTTAGCAAATACCGTAGTGTGCTGAATATTGCTCATCTGTTTAATTATCACCAGCTCGTTCCTCACTTGTCTCGTAATCGACTCATTATGCGTTTCCTTTACGTGCACACCAAAACGGACGATGATCGGCAGCCATTACTCAATTCAATCTCGCAATCCCGTTCGGCATTCGATCGGCCACAGGTTTGAAGCGTTTTGTTGATTTGCAACCATTTATTTATGGTGCTTTCGCAAACACACACCCCCACGGCGATCGATTACGCCTGGGTTTATGGTTGGATTTTAAATATGTTATTTCCATTAGTGAAATTTTGCACACAGTTTTCCACCCACTCGATCGGATGCTGGAAGGAAGAAAAACTCGCTCGCTTTAATCTCGTACCAAATGGTATTTGGATCGTTTTTCTTCCTTTTACCTCTGTTTCGTGTGCGTTTGTTTGTGTGTTTGCGGTTCGATCGAAAAAAAAGATGCTGCAGAAGCCAAACCGTGCCGAGAAATGGCCGATCCAGGAAGTGGACACTGCTCCATGTGTGTGATGCATTGTGATTTGGTTGTGTGGTACACGGGCACACACCAATTATAATTCACTTTTTAAAGCATCCGACAGCCGGTGGACGGAATCGTTTTAGGGCCGAAGAAAAAAAAAACCGAAAGCTTGTTCCGGCTCGTTTTCATCCGTTCGCTATTTTGCTGTGGATTTTGGGAAAATAGACACCACATTTTTCAGAGAGAACACACACATAGGAGCATGTTTGAATACGCAAAAAAAACTCCATGGAAATGCTCTACAATTATCCAATATTAATATGGGTAAGGTGGTTAAGCAGTGATGCCGATCATCGTCCAAAGTGTGGAAAAATACCAATTATATGCCGTTTGGATTGTTGTTTGCTGTTGGTTTTGTGTGATTGGCTTTGTTGGGGTTTGTTTTGAGGTATTTTGAAGTATTTTTTGGTCTCTGAGATCTTAGCTAACTAAGAAGAGAACGCATAAAATTCTTTAAAAATTTACCTAATCATTTTAACTTTATAGTGAAATATTTATAAAAATTCGTTTAAATGAGTGCTTTCTTCAAAGATTATAAATTTTAACCATAAATCTTTACATTACTAGAAAGTGAAACAAACAAGTCACAGATAATTTCAAACATTTTAAACCCCGAATTTCATTTTCCTCCGGACAAATCGTTGAAACATTCCGATCCGAAAACTAATTTGGAAATAATTTTTAAGTGCGGTGTGCATCATTTTCACTTTCCCCTCAAACATTCGGTGTACCGGCAGCAAAGAACGTCCCAAACGGGCGGATCTATGCAGTGACCCACATCTTAGACCCTCCGGCTAATTTTGAAGTGTTTTTTTAAATCGCTGATTACACACGCCACACGCCGGAAACGGAACAGCGCGGAACACGTGTAGTAGCAGCAGCCGAAGCAGCAGTGTGACACGTGGTTGAGCGGTTGGAGCATCAGTCATCGACAATTCGGAATTCGACGTACGGGGCCGGCCCAAGATGGGACTGCTTGAATGGATCAAAAAGTAAGTGCCGCCAAACGAAACCCATTTTTGTAGGTTATGAGGTTTATTTTTAAGGTCGCTATCTAGCTTGGGGAGAAGGGGATTTTTTTCTGTAAACGATCCCAATTTGGGTTGAGTTGGAAAGATTGGAGACACATTTTTTTCAAGTGTCTTACAACAATTATCGTAAAACCTTTAGCTGTGCGATGTGTGCCTTTTTTTTGTTTTGAGCTCGTACGTATGTTACGGTTCGATGGTTTCTGTGTATTCTACCGTGTCTGTTGCATGTTTTATTTTGTTTGATGTGGTTTCAACTTCCTTTAAGTGCAAATTATCGGAGGTGAACGGAGAAAATCCATGTCACAATTTGCTCACCTCCGTTTACGTGCTTTAATGAATATTGGCAAGATCCCTCACACCGGCTCGTTTATTTGTAAATCAGTCGATCAAATGTATTTGTTAATTTTTTTTTATCTACATAAATGTCTAGTTTTATTAATGCCTTATTTCACGCATGTTGATTCGATCTATCGATCTAAAGAACCTTGAAAATGACATTATTCCGGTGATTTAGATATTGACCAATATTAATCATGTCAGGTGAACAAATTTACAACAAATAAGTCACGTAGAGCTTATTGGTTCCTGCGCCCATTTTGTAAACCAAATATGGGACAATTATTATTCAATGCCAATTTGTCGACGAATACACCCGGTACTCGACCCACGTTTCAATGTCCCATCGCGTACAGTTATCTCTCCTCAGTCCGGCGGCTATCGAGAGCAGGGAGTGCGAATTTCCACCAGGAAAAACGTTCACCAACATACCAACCTCGAAACGGTAGTCCATTTTTCCGAACGGTCCATGATTTATGAGCATCCGAGCACGCCAGATAACCATACTTCTGGTGCAGACTGGCGAAGAATGGACGAATCAGAGCGCACATCGTACCGCGGAACTTTTCCCCGTGATATGCAGCTGGGCTGCATGTGTGCAAAATGGCAAACAGTAGTGGCCGGCAATTGTGTGTTGGTCAACTGGACGTTTCCAGCTCGGTGATCAGCCGGTACCGGGGCAGTACGTGAATTGGTGGCACCATTGGGTGTTGAAGAGTGACGATTTGTTTGCACAACTAACGGCACGGAACACAATCGCGTTCCGATCATGCAAAAAAAAAACTTGTTTAAAATGCCTCTCATGTTAATATTTATTTAAATCTATTAAGCTGGAGTAGATTTCACATTCCAGGAAATCATTTGCAAAATGCGTTAATTGAGCTCTTCCGATTGTATTGAGTTATTAGCCAAAGTGACTTTAACAATTATAAATTTATTATGAAAATTATGATAAGTCCCTCTTCATAACCAAATGCAGGTTTGAGAAGGACGATTATCATAGACATATTTGGACTCCTATTAATAACTAGTCTAAGCAAAGGTGGCCCAAGGCGTATTTTTAGTGGCATTTACCGAGTTCCTAACACTCCTTACGCTTAAACATTAAAACTTGTTTCTCTATTGTTTGTTAAAGTGATCTCCCAAGTTCCACTAATCGGGAAACGATCTGCCAGCTTTCAGAACACCTTGTCTCATGCATAAGACTAGCATCGCAAGCTTCAAAATGATGTCAGAGAACTATCATCTGGGAAAGGAGATCAAAATGTGACGTGTGATTTGATATTGGATATCTGGCGGGATGGAATTTTGGGATAGAAGTTCCACAGAATTCTGCCATCTTCGCGATTGTACATTTTGCATACCTTTCAAGTATAGTGAGCATCAAAATCTTTGAGAAATCAAGGATCGATTTCTTGGCGCATATCCTCTTCGTATACATTCTCGTGCAATTCTCTTCCTCAAAATCACAACAGAAAATGGACAGGGCCAACAATCTTACTCAAGCCACATTTGTCAGCTACTGCCAAGAAACAAGATTCTCAAGCAAACATTGAAATTTGATTATAATATTGATTTGTAGAGTGGAACATGCACAACAAAGTTGAGATCACTTGTTATTCATCACTCCCCACATTTTGGCAACATTGACAATGACCCTGACAATGTGAGAGTTTCATTCCAGCTTCTCGTCCAGTAAGACCCTATGTATTTAACCTGATGTACTCTAACGATTCTCACAAGTTTTCAAAATTTGTTTCATGAAATTGATGTAACACAGATAAAGATTATCTGTGTTTTGTTCCACAAAATCATTGCGCAGAAACCACTGAAATTAAATCACGTTTGACATCGGCTAAACCTTAAAAAACCTTTGTAGTGTCAGACCTCAGGAATCCTCGTCCAGAGAGATCCTCAAACCCTCCTTAAGCAGACCTAATAATTTTCTTGGTGAATGCATTGGCAATTATAGCGTAGTTATGTAGCAACTTCAAATACTGTACAATATTCTTGTCAACGTTAAATTCTCTCTCGAACATTCCTTAGAACAAATACACAAAAACCATTCCCCAAATTTGTTGTTCAAACGATCCCGTTTCGTTTGTCTGCTTTCCACAATCTATTCGTTTCGCTTTAATTAACGATCACATGGCAAGGCATAGAAAGGAGAGGCAAAAAAAAGGGTTATGATTAATGGACACCCCAGATCGCCCAGATCATCCAGCAAAGTGTTCTCGAACGGGGTTTACCTCCACCCGGGATTGGAAGATAATTCTTCCCCAAAATGCTGTCGATCATGTAAAAATGATCACGTTCAGCAGATCGGATCGGTTCGAACTACCGCGGGAGAAGTTCTCCATCCCTAGCCCGATCCGTTGACCCACCAGAACGGAGTTTATTGATTTAATATTTTATCCGTAACATCTGCCAGGGGGCAAGTACAGTTGCTTTTCAATTAATACCTTTCACCGTGCCGGTGTTCCATCGCGATCGATTTTCTTTCCCGATTCCGTTATGCTGCCGTTGGGAGTCGATTTCTTTGCTGTTCTCGCACAGCAAGTTGCACTAATTTTCTTGAGCGAAACAAAAAAATCTGGTGGTTGCGTAGCACGTTTGCATTGTTCTTGATGGGAGAGGATTCAATTATGGAGGCTCTAAAGGGGATTTCCGATTTCCGCCCAAGAACAACCGGAATCACCGAAAAACGTTACCATTTTCACACTCGTGTGATTTGGGGTGTTTTGTTCTATGGTTCGCCCAGATGGTAAAACAATTTTATGTTTAGCTGTAAACAGATATAGAATGTAAAATAAAAGAACCTACACTACAGCATAATTCCCCAGCCACGCCTCGGAAGGTTGTTGTTTCGAGCCACATTTAAACCTTCTACGCCTGGGATCGGAATTTCAATTGTTGCCGAACGATTCCAGTTCGCTTTTTTCCCGTACGTGCCACGGGTACGCCAGAACACTGGAACCGCTGGGGCAATTGTTTGGGGGAGAGTGTGTGTGTGTGTGTTTTTTTTTTCGACAATTATGCTTCAGTTCGTGTGCTCTCCCACACTTGGGTATATTAGACACGTTGTTTTGCACTTTCGAGAATCGCCAAATGTACACGAGTTCGTGAGAACTAGCGAACTCACGCTGGCATTATATCATGCGTACCGGGTGCGATCAATTTCCGGCGCGCTTATGTTGTCATCCAATCTAATTGACCTTCGCTGTGGTGTAGGCAACAACTCTCCCGCTCGATGAATGGTAAAATGAATGGCCGAAGTTGGAAATCTATCCTGGGAATAATAGCTGGCTATTGAACTGTTTGATCACTTTTTCCGCCAGTTTTGTGTCACTTGCGCTTATATTGGCGGTAAAGGTCATCTGGGTGGTTAGTGTTCCATCGCATCGTATCGCTTTACACATGATAAATCGTGGAATTGTGATGAAGTGTTTGAGGAAATTACCACACACGTTTATAACTGAACATCTGAAGCAACCTCGTCGGGATTAGTTACAATTGGCTTGATATATCTCTGTACTCACGATGTCATGTGAAGTTAGTCTCTCCTATACGAAAAAGAAATTGACTTGTCAGCAATGAAGACCTTATTATGTAAGATAAGAAGATGAGATCGCTTTCTCTATTTATTTGTAGATTTGTAAATAGTTTCGAGAGTACTTAAGTATTAAACATTTATTACATCTGCTCTTCATTTGTTGGGTGTCCTAAAAATCGCTCCAAGAACAAATAAAAATATTGCCCAGAATTATGGAAACATATTTCACAGAGCAAGATATTGCCGGGAGCACCTATTTCATCGCTTCATTAGGAAATTCGCCATCTGTACTCGTACCTCCTGTACGTTTTTTTGTAACACCTGTGCGGGACTTCAGTCCCAATTCCTGCCGGCACCATTCTCGTCGTCTAGATTCGGTTCGGAGCCGTGTGCGACGATGCGTAACAAATGTACCATAGAAATATGCGTAGAATTAGTCCAAATGGTCGCATGGAGGTCTGCAGCAGAACTGTGGCAAAGAGTCCCCCCCTCCGGTCCTCCATAAAACGGTATCTGCGCCCCGGGACATTAGTCACAAATATGTGCATTTTATAGCTCGATGGTAGAACATTTGTGTGTGATTTTGGCCCATCCCTGCAGAACGATCGTCAGCTGGCGGGTAGGAGTTCATGCACACGCGCACACTGCCCACCCGGACATGCCAGTTTAGCGTGTGGAACGATGGATGATGCCACTGACAAACTGATATCGGACCATCTGGTACCTGTTTGAGGCCCTTAACCATGCCATCCACCCGCTCACGGGCGGCCTTTTAGAACATATTTCGTTTCGTTTGCCCCGTTAGGTGCAGGGAAGTGTAACGGACCAGGGAAATGACCTGCCCAGTTTTCCATTTCCCAACTCCCCCAAAACCGAATGCTACCGTTTTACTCTTGAACCCCACCTGTGCGGAGTTCGCGCGTTGATTCTGTGGGTAAAATCTGCAACAATTGTCTGCGGAAGGTTGTTGGCGATTTATTGTGCTTGTGCTGGGATGCCGGTCAATGCAGGTGTATTGTTGGTTGTATTATTTGTTTACTAGATATGTCCACGAGGTTGTTGCCGGTCCGATATAGTTGTAACGACATTGATCAAGCTATATTCATATTAATGTGATGTTGCAGAAAAACAAATATATTTAAGAGAGATACTGATGCAAAATTAAATATTGTCAGTGTACTGTGCGACTCTTCATTGCGACTTTAAGGTTCAATATATGTTAATTCAGTACTCCAATCCGTTTCCAAGAAGCCAATCCGTTCAGAGACTACTCTCATTTTATTCTGGATGAACCCGATCTCCGACAGGTTACGAAAGGATCTTATCAGGTCTTTGCCAACGTCAGGATGTCTGTTTCTCAAAATACCACATGGGTCACTCTCCTTTCCACACGCCCAGCTCCAAAAATAGATCACAACATCGGACACTCTAAAATGACGATTGGTTGGTCTAAAATGGTCTGAAGAGAAGCGACTATTTAAATCAATATTTTAATTTTTTTATTTTTATTTTACTGTGTGAAAACGATCCAGAATTTGATATCGGAACCCTCCAATTAGACGAACATCTTAAAGGTATCAGAGGCTTTTGCCTGGTTTGAAGTCACGTCAGAAATAATTCTAGACATGATCGAAAGGGACGAATGCTTAATAAGAAATTATTAAAGTAATTATTAACGTAATTTATACACGATTTATGTCGAACCGTTATGCTTAATGATGAGAAGTTGAAGGTTAACAACAGCCCAAGAAAACATAATTGATTAACATGGGGTAAAGTAATTATTCTCACCTCAGGAGTTGGAACTGCAGCCATGCAGTTGCATCTGCTTTATATTCCAAGATTTGTGGCAGGTTTGGCGCCCACTACGCTCAAACACTTTCCAACTATGTGGGGGTTTTGTGGTTTGTGGCATCCGATTACCCTTCATCACAATTGCAACTTCTGCTGATGGATGACGACAATGGTCAAACATTCATTTTCCATTAACCCGCTGTGGCCGTGTGCGCTGAACGTCATGGACGCCGAACGATCATGTGCCAAGCATGTGGCAAAATTTGGTGAACCATACTTCCTATCCAAAATGGTGCAAGATCCCTCCTACAATCCCCGTGCACAATCCCTTTCGCTCGCAGCTCGCTCCGTTCGGTCGGCCGGGGCTGTCTTTGTTTGTGCCAATGTTGTTCATTTTCCCAGTTTCACACCACCCCCTCCCGGTAGAGGTGGAACGCCACCCAGCCAGCCACAATTTACAGCCCAAACTTCCGGTAAGCGTCTTGAGAGTGGAGCTGCGGTTCGCTGACGCATCCGGAGCTTTCTTCCGCTCTAGCGCTTTCGGTTCATACGCCACTGGTAAGCTTCATATCTTCCAGCCAGTTAGCGCGGTAAGTTGCGGCTCACAAGCGTGAACTGTACCACACAGCTTTAGAATGGCTCTTCTCTTCGTCCACGAAGAGGTGGCTCATGTTCTGTGACTGACATCAATTAGAACCATCGTTTACAGTGTGATTTGCGCTTCTTATAAAGAGGAAGACACTGCGACGCAATAAGCCTCCGGCATGGCGCAGAACTTCGCTTAAGGTCACACGGAGAAGTAGAAGGAATTTTCACCGGTACGAGCACAAAAGTAAATCTCTTCTCCCAGCAGAGCCCACACCAATGGCGGTAACGATGAGATGGCTTGCGAGCATTATGGATTCGACACGGAGTGTTGCGTTTTTACTCTGTTTTAAGATCACATCGTGTTTCACCGTAAAAGACACACTGCGCACTGAACCGAGATGGAACGGAAAAGCCACCACAAAAAAAAAGTGTTGACTTTGAAAGCGCAACGGAAGGCAAACGATGCGAAATTACACTGCTTTGAAATTTTATTGTGAGGTTTATTTTTGTGACTCTATTTCGTCGATGAGATGAGATGTGTGTTGCCGAAATTCCTATAGTTTTCTGTTAGTTTTTGAAGTCTCTGTGGTTCGACTTAAATTTAATTAATTTTTCTTAAATTTTTGAGACATTTTCAAAATTTTAGAACATCTTCAAACTTTGAGGACATATTCAAATTTTGAGGACATCATCAATCTTTGAGGACATTCTAAAATTTTGAGGACATCTTAAAATATTGAAGAGACATCTTCAAAGTTTAAGGATATCTTCAAGTTTTGAAAACATTGGTCACTAAAAATTCGTGACAGTGAATCCAAAACACTGTAACTAATTGAATCGTCAAACATCATTTCATCCTTCTTGATAGTTCTTTCGCACACCCGCTTTTAATCGTTGATTCGTTGGAAACTCCCCATCCATGTGATGTCCACGATCAATGGTGTGCCTGTGATATTCAATTTCCAACAGGCACGGCCGGCTCGGTTTATGCAATTAAGTGAGCAGTTTTTTTTGCCTAATAAAGCCATTTTCCGATCAAATTACCTCCATGCAAACAAAACGAGCTGTGAAGGCAGACGATCATCACCATGAGTGCCATCGTTTTCGACATCCCGCAAGCCCCGGTGATGGTGCAATCGGATTGTTTACGGCAAACGGAGCAATATACGCCGTGTTCTGCACACTACCATCCCCGTCAGTCTATTTTGCACTTGCAATTGTGCTGCACATTGCCGCATTGTTTTATTTTGTTTCACTGCAGCCTGTGCAATGCAATTTCATTTCACATTTCACGATGACAGGCGCAATGCCTGGCCATAATACCGAGAAGAGGCGGAAAAACAATCACACGAGGTTAAAACAAAATCGGTCGAAAATCAACAATAACAGACGCTGCGCACGTAATTTGCCCAAAGCGATCGCAGGTCAGATCGTGTGGAAAAGTGTGAAAATTATTCCTCATCACACCTCCCGCTACCCCGCTGCAAGTTCCAAATGGTCGCAGCTCGTTGGATATGGTTTGCATTTTATTTTAGTTAATCTAAACCCACGTAACCTTTACCGGTCAGCGAGCAGGAACGAGCCGGGTCCGACAGTTTCGGACAGCGAAAGTTCAAATGGTAAATTGAACAAAACCGAAACGGAATCGATCCCCGCGAATGCGCGTGAGCTTTCATCTTCATGCGCACTGGGCTGATCGAGAAAAAGATAGTGAACAATTACAGTGGATCATGGACGGGTTGGATGTTTGCCGGATAGATGATGAACGGACTGATGGTTTTAAAAATCATATGACACCATAAATCATTCTGTTAGAGGATGAGCTATAATTTGTGCAAGTCGCGCGAGCCAGGCGCGAGCTTTAGGAGTTGACTGTAGCCTACTATTTCCGGATCACGATGCACGGTACTTTGCTTGGATTCAATCTTTTTGCATATTTTTTCTAAATTTGACATTCAGTCTGACCTTTCCGTGATCTGTTTTAATCGAGTGAAAGTAATGGACTTGATAAAGAACGAAGCGTTTTGACCACAACGATTTATTTAGAAGAAGCCGTCTAATAACAATAAATACATTTTTTTGTAGAAATGTTTATGGTGAAACTTTGAAACTTCTAATTAGTGGATAGCATTGATAATAGTTACATCTTTTTGTCCTGTCGAATATTAGCGATATATGTATGCGATACTCTTCTTCTATTCTTTGGTTGAACAGACCTCCAATTTCTGTTTCATAGGGTCCAATTTGCTCCTTACTTGTATTATTAGATTCAATCCTATTCTTTTAATGCTAACCTGACTATTTTTGTCAATGGATCATTCCTTTCTATTTTGTTTCGATTTTTGTTTCAGTTTGGACGTTGTTTGTTTTTCCTTTTTTGTTTTCCTTTTGTCATTTAATAGACTAATTTATTTCGATGTATATTAAACATCGTAATAAATTAGTATATTTCTTAATAAAATGAATTGAAAATGAAAAATTATTTAAATTTCTATGTTGACATTGAATGCTAAAACATATAATCCTGTAAGATCTATCATACATGAAAATCAATTATCCGACAAGTTGTCTGCGTTCCACCTGATTTGTTTATTAGCCAATTCACAATTTCAAACATCACAGGAACAAAGCATCTGCCCGTAAAACGATTGAAAAATTCAAAAGATTTCTGCCACAAGCGACGAACCCGGAAAACTTTCCCAAGCAGTTAGTGAACCGGGATTTATTTTATTTTTTCCGCCATGATGTCATACCGTACCCGCTAGCAGAACTTTGTGTCACCGCACTGCTCCCTTTAATGGGCAATAAAAATTTGCGACGATGAAAAGAGAAAAAATCAACTTTAAACAACGAGCAAAAACGCATTTTTAATGTCACCTTCGTTAGCCACTTCCGGTGCGGTAGCGAACCGTCGGATGGTTCCGGAGCGATGGGCTTCATGTGAGTGAAAATTACCTTCCCAACACTTGCCCTTGCAGTGTCTTGTGTGTGAGTGTGTGCTTCTCTTACTGGCCAGTTTAGTTAATGCGCACTGGAAAACTAGTAGCGCATGTTGTTTTACACAGCAAACGCTGTGTTGTCATGCTCATGCTGCGTCTTGTTGCTTTGTCCGTGCATCGTTCAACATGCTTTTAATTAATCAAGATGCCAACTATGCCGGTCAAAGTGAACGAACCGTTGGTCCGTCTTGGGAAGTCTGTCGAAAGATTTGCGGAAAATAACGGATGTAATGGTAGACACTTCATTCATCAAACCCCTGAGACCCCAACACAACAGGACGACCGGTGGGTCCCCGCGTTCCAGTTGCAAAGGGAAAACAAAGTGACACACGAAAGCTAAATACCTCATGGAAACTTGGGGATCTCGGGTACGCATCTAATGGTGAGCTTTTAAGAAGCTGTTGCTTCCTAAATTCGGTCAGATGTCAACAAGTAACCTCCCGTTTAGCAGCGAACTTTGCTAAGAAGATCTCTCTAAACAGCAAGTTAGAGGCCTGAGAAACAATAGCAAATGCAATCACATCTAATCAGATTTTTATTTTACGAGTTCCGAAAACGATTGTTAAACGTTGGGGAAATGAAGGCGCTTACTGGAGATTTTCCCCCCGGGGAAACCGGTACACACACCTTTTTCTTAGCTTCTCCAGTAAATGGGACCAGATAGAATGGCTTTACGAAATGGGAGCACACACTTTTTCTTCTCGGAAATGGAAAATCCAACTACATGAAAGGAATTCCAAAGCGAAGCTGAACGAACGGAGACAGAAGCATTAGCATCCTTCCAAACGGGGAAATGCCCAACGAGAGAAAACTATTTCACCCACACGCCCAGACACAGACGCACGCATTTTTGTCCACATATTTCAAGCATCGCCATTGTTTTCGCCATCGATAGAAATTATGGTTGCCCGCGTTTAGTGGTTCGCTTGTTGTTACTTTAACTTTACCCATTCGCTTCGTACGCCATTTTGCGCTGTGCGTAGTTACCGACACGGTTCAGGTGCTACCGTTTAGTCTTATTTTCAATGTCTCGTGTGAACTCAATCCCACCGGAAATATGTTTAATGTACGATTTTCCCTTTTTTTTGTTTGTTCACGAGAGCAATTCACTTTACGGCCGACGCACTGGGGCAAGAAGAATCTGTTCGGTTCCCATTTTTGTCGTTTCACTTTTTTTATTATTTGTTCACCCATTTCAACCTCCACCCATCTTTGTGCGATCGAAATGGATGCTCCGTACACTGGCATCCGATCGACCAGAATTGCTAAAATGGAGTCACGGCAAACGCATACAGGTACTACCCTTTGTGTGCGTGAAAGTAACAGCCGGCAAAATCATTTTCCATACGTCACTGGAGCGGAAGGCGGAAGACATATTGGAGGAAATCTTTAAACTTTTCCCTGTTCCGAAGGGGTTACGAGCTTTTCATCCGATTTTGGGGTTGATTAAAAATTCAAACGAAAGCGAATGGAATGAAAATTGTTCAAACTGGGGTGAGTTGTTTCGGAAAATGGGTTTCCCTTTCCTCTACATGAATTGTTTTTTTTGGAAACAAGACCAAATTAATAAAGTAAGTCTCTTCTTGTTCTCTTCACGTTTTCCCGGCTTTTGGACGTCAGGAAATATTAAAACAGGATAAACATAAATGTTGATGTTTGAAAGTAAATCTTTGAAACCTGCTTCTAAATAGACTTTTTTTAAAGCAAGACCTGCATTCCAAGATTTAATCAAATCACTCATTTTTGACACAGATAATGATGAAATAGTTTTGTGAAAGTTTTTTTTCGGCTTCTGGGGATTATTTTTCTGGTGTATGTTCGATAATTACATATAAACTTATCAAAAGTCTCTTGAAAAATGTTAATCAGTAAAAATAATAGTAAACCACCATCTGAATCAATACACAATGGTGTGGTATTACGCTCACCAATATTTATACACTTATAATTTGTACAATCCGAATTCATTAACATTTTAAATAATCTGTTTTTTGAATAATAGCAACTTGTTCAAAGCTATCGAAAACATATGTAATTAAGGGTTATAAAGATGATATTATTAGGATTATTATTAAATGTATCTCCGGCAAGCAAAGCATCACAATAAATGAAGGAAACATGATACAATTGCCGGTTAACAAGAGGTAAAGAGATGCAATCGACCTCCATTCAGTACACCGCATACACACAGAAACATTTCAATTCCATCGCGATGGTCAGTTGCGCGAGTCCGCAACATGCGTGCGATTTTTCCGCAATTGCGTGACAGTTTGTTCGCTTCCACCTATGTTACACGATCCGCTCCATTTGAGCTGAGGAGGTTGTATTTTTTTTTCTTTCGTGTGTTTCCTAGCGCTCAAATGGTTGCCTAATGAGTGTAAAATGTGATAATTTCCTATCGCTGATTGTTTTCTTCTTTGCGCTTCTCTCTCACACAATTATCTGTCTTCTAATAACCATTCGGTTATCAATTGGTGCATAAGCACCGTGGTGGGTTTCACTGGCGTATGCATCTGGAAATGCTGTATTGTTTTCTTTTCGCACTCTTTGCTGTTCATTTCCGTTCAACGAAAGCTTTCGTTTGGCTGAAAAGAATAATGTATCAATCGCTTACAACGTGCCCACCTTGCTGTTCATTATGTATCGTTTATTATGAAAATCGGCAGCTCATCGTGTACTAATTTTATAGCAAGTGAGCGTGTCGCCACGAGCGGTGAAAATGATAGCAATAATTAAAGTTGTTAATTTTCCTGCGTTTCATTTCTCACGCGCACACTCGTAAACATAAATCATAAACGATCGAACAAACTGAAGGTGATGAATTTACAGTTTCATTGGTACAGCCCGTTACCATCCGTTGATGGGTCTCCAGAATGGGTTGAGTGAGGGCACTACAAATGGAATCACATTAATCAGTGTCGATTCATAAGTTTGTTCAGATGCATTTTTTACGATCGTTAAAACGGTAGGTTAATCGAAAATTCATCCGAAGCTTTCTCCACTTTTTGGTGGACTTTACTGCCACTTGAAGCATTTTCGGCTGGTTTGACATTAAAAGTGAAAATTCTACTCAACAACACGTTCGAGTGGGTGCGCACAGCTCATGCGACAAGCATCCAATTGCATCGATAAGTGACTTGACCGTGCCAGCCATTGACCCAATGTTCCAATGCACACCTCCCCAAGGGCATCCGACTGTATTGACTTTTCGTTGGAGGAAATTTACTTTCGCTGCTAATCTTATTTTATAGAAAAAAAAAACATGAGCTAGCACTGGTTTGGTGAGATCCAGAGAGTCAGTCATTATTTTCAATATTTTCATTCATTATTTTCACTTGTATCTCCACTGTCACTTTCAACAAGTTTTCGAAAACTTATGGACATCTGTACGGAATCGACCGAATGACAGTTGGCTGTCATTGTCAGCAGGCGCACCGCATTCACTTCCGGTAGTCACGGTCCCGCATACTAAGTAGCCACCGCATTACTCAGTAAATTGCTACTTCCACAAACAGTCCGCGCCACGTTCCCAGCCGATGAAACGGAAAGTTAAATTAAATCACCTCATTTTTCTGCCACCGACAGTTTGGTGTCAAAATTTTGTGGGCTGTTTATGGCACATCGCAGGGCAGGAAATAAAGATGTCCCCTTGGCACGGTGACGGTGCCGGTTAACGGTCCATCTTGATCGTCCGTCGGGTCATCTCCAACGTGTCCATCATTGTTGTACACAGGCGTGTCGAGATCGTAATCGTCGTGCCATTGTTGGGGGTACCAATTTTGCCGCCTCGAAATGTGGCATCTTCATCTTCCGCTCTTGACACGGTGGACAAACGCATCAGCTACCAAGGGGCAGGTTTTTGGAATATTTGTAGACTGTTTTTATTTTATCAGGTCAAGTAGTGCTGACCGAAGACTTGAAGAAAACTTGATGGACAAAATGTTTAATGCGTCAAGTAAACGTGGAACTTTAGCCGAAGGTGTACAGCTAAGATCTCGGAAATTAACATTAACTTATACTGACACAATTTTAAAAGAGAGATAGACAACCAAACTTTGTCCACTAAGGACTCTCCTCCATCCATCGTCTTTCAGACTTAAAAATTCGCTGCCATCGTGGATTCTAGGCATATGACATCGTGGAATCTAACATAAATTCTACATAATCCTCATTTAAAGGATTCAAGATCATCACTCCAAATTGGCCTGATCCTCCACTGCTTGCGAGAAGTTCCCTAAATGAGTTGTGCAAACGATAACTAGAGAGCTGACTTCTTTTACTCCAGAAAAGACGTCCAATGGTAAATCCAGAGAATTTTCTTTGGAACGATCTGCATATTTAATCATCACAATGGATAAGTAGTTCTTGAAAATATCATCCTTTGTTTAGATCAAACGTTATTGAATTTTTTGTTTTATAAATTGGGCTATTGCGGTAACTGCTAAATTCTCCTCATCATATTGCATAACACTGGTTCTCATATATTTAAAAACAAACTTCAGCTCTTGAAATTTCATTTCACTCCGTATTGTTAGCCGTTGGGAACGATCGATGGATATTATTCATCCCTAACAAAGGTTGACTTGTTTTGTTCTGTACATGGACTTTTTCAATTAATTTATATTTTTATTTAATTATTTGAAATTCTGACTGAATATCTAGTTGCGGGAAAATGAAAACCATGGAAATCTTAAATTTCTGGCCACTTTCCCACGAAGTTTTAGTGGCACAGGACATTATTTTTTATGTATAATGCTTTATAAGTATTTAATCATTTACTTTGCTCACCGGTGCTTCATATGTCTGTACAAAATGTTTCTTTGATTTCTCAAAAACATTAACTGTTTGCAATGATTTACTCTGCCGCGAATTTAGTCACTGAAGCTTAGCCACCTGCGTCAGTTACAACATGACACTCACTCACACTCATTCCAGTCGCAAAAAAGGAATGTTTTCATGTATGTTTTCCCTGATTGTTATCGTCTCACTTTCCTGCAATGACTTTTCCACTCTCACCTGGGTCTCCAGCGTGTCCAGTATTGCCGCAGTTGCTCAGACCACCAGTGACAGGTGTAAGTTTTTCCAGTTGTCCATTTAATGCAAACTTTACCATTCCTCATTACGCGCCGGCTGACAGTCGCGCGCTTCCAACTCATTACCAATCGTGCTGCAGTTCGCCGCCTCGTACACGCGTCGTTTCGCGCGAGCTGCAATCCGACCAAAAAGGCAGCTTCCTGTCAAAATGAATTTACGGCCCGGGCTCGCAAACTTCACAGTTCGCCGGACACAACACCATCCCGGTCGCAACTCTTACCGGTCGCTTTTCCTGCACATCCTACCGGATGGATGAGACGGATGGGATACGGTTTTAATCTGTGGAAGGTTTTTTTTTGCGGAGAATTAAAACAAAACAACGACTCATTCGTTACTCCATGTCTGTCAGTCTGTGTGTGTGTGTTTGTTTGTACTGCGAGAGAAAATGGAAACAATCGTTTTAAAAGATAAATGTTCCGAAAGATTTCTGCATGATGCGACACACACAAGAGGAAAGTGATGGGAGGGTGAGCAGAGGCACGGAAAAACCAACACCCTTTGCTGCCAATTTTCCCCGATCGCAACCCAACCCACCACCGGATGATGAAAGGCGAAAAAAGTGAAAACCATGAAAATCGGTGCAATTCATTAGCGGGGAGCGAGTAGTGTGTAACACACCAATAAAAAAAAGGCAAACAAAACAAATCCCCACAGACGAAGAAGCACAACAGCGTCCAGCACACGTGTGTTGTGGGTCAGCTTATAAATCTCCTTTCTCCTCCGCGCCCGTCCGTGGAGGCGATTTAGTAGGTTTTGTCCAGATCTTGGCCGGAGCCAAAGATTGATGCAGTTCAATCTCTCGTGCCGCCTTTATTTACCAATGGGGGCGTGAAAATTAATCACGTTTATACTGGCGATTTTCACGCTTGCGGTTGGGCAGGTGTGTTCTGGCATCGCGTCCATCTACCACCACACCGTCAGCCCAACTGCAAGTTTGCAATTTATTTTGCACGCGGATCACTGAAATCCGATTCGTGGCGGAGTACCGTGGAAAACTGGCTCACATCGATGGGGTGGGATCTTGGCAGGTGGTACCCTAAACCGGGAAACGTTAGAGTGAGTTTTCTTTGTTTTTCAATTAGACCGGCCGTCGAGAGTTTCAAGTACTATGGCAAACCAATACAATGGTGTCTTTAATGTCCCGGTTTGGTAAATGGTACTTTATGGAGAATCAGATAGAAAATGGTTTGGGAAAATGCAATATATTCGGAAATGGAAAAAATATGAGATCGTTTCTTTCTATAACGGTGTATTGCACAAGAAGAAGAGAGAAAAATCCCTAAAAGATTCTATTGATTTGCCAAACAATTGATTAATATTAATATTGAGTTTACCTTATTTAGATACACGAATTTGTTTGAATTTTTGAACTAAATGAATGTTTCTGAAATTCCAATTCTTAAGATGCATTCATCCTCAAAGATTTATGAATCCTCAGAGATGTATGATTCCTCAAAGATGTATGTCTTCTCAGAGATATGTAACCTTGATCAATACTCAAGGTTTTATACTAATGAACATTCTTGAATAATGTTGTGGTTATTTGCATTTATACTTGGTACAGCGTTTTATGTGTCCATAAAAAAATTCAGACTCTCCAAACTGTCAATCGATCAAGAACTGATCTTCAAACTTCGTTGTATTAGACCCGACAGAATTTGAGCTCTAGACCAATTACTCAAATTTCTGGAGATTCACTTTGCAAATAAGATATAATTCTAGATCGTTAAAATTATTCGAGAGAAGCCCAATTTTATGTACAAAAATATGTCGTTCGAATAATAAGTTTTCAAAGTTGATTGATCAAATGATTAATAAATCGGAATATTAGAAAATCGACACTCAACAAAAGCACACTTAACTTTAGAGCTCTCAAAGAGGAAATTAGTCTCCAACAACCTTCTTCTTATTCCGTCTTGGTACTTTTACCCTTTGGGAAAGTATGTTTTTTCTCCCCCAGTTTACACTTTCCGTTACGGAGCGGTTTATTTATTTGTTTAAGCGTGATCACAATTTAATCGGTACAACCCGGCACTAACGCGCCGATGAAAGCCCGACGAATTATGAAGATCGTTTGTCGCTTGTCACAATATTTATAGAAATTGAAGCATGAAAACCTAGTTCACTAATAACAGGCGGCACTTTGTGTGGAATATTTGTTCTGCTGGCTAAAGGCTCCCTGAACTAATCGTTTATACATGGAAGTGGAGAGTTTTTTCATCGTTTATGTTTCGCATTTGCCTGACCCAGCATTCGTTTTCTAATGTCAACCAAGCCGCTGGAGGAAAGTGTGAAAATTGATTCGCATCCACAGACTGTCGCTTTCTATCTATTTCTTTGGAGACGCATCTAAGGTGCAACAGCTTTGCAGTTGTTTCGAATCTGTGCACTTCCCAAATGTCTGAAAATCACTACCATTGGAATGGGAACTCAACCGTGGTGCGAGAGTAACTTATCTATCTTGTTCATATCACAAGAACATCTTTTCGTTCCGACACTTCACTTATGTTTGACCGTGAAGGGCTCGTTCCGGTGAGTGTTTTCCCACAACAGAGGTTGTTAAAACAGAATGCAAAAACATCTTCTCTACCTTTCCTCACATCGAGGATATAATTGAATAAACATTCTCTGGAGGAAAATTATCGCAAAGGTATGAATGGACGCTTGGTCTTAATGTTGATGAAATTTAAAACAAAAGCACAAGTTTTTCCAACACAGGGACGAGAGGTGAAACTGGGCCCCTCCTGCCCTATGTGTGAGAGTTACTTTTGCACCAGTCGCTGTGGCGTCAATAACGAAATATCTGGGACATGTATGTTGCTGGAACAAGTACAAGAAGGTGTCAAGTGAGAAATTTGCTACAAAGATATTAAGACACGAAGGTAATATTTCCAGCGGACACAGAGCGCTCGAGAGATTCCACTATGTTCGCTTAGTTCACGAAGGGCCCGGTCGTTGTGTAGACAATAAACAGTTCTTTGTAGTTAATAGACCGCAAGTTTTCCATCACTGAAGGTGGTTTGCCTTCACCTCATGAAGATAATGCATATTAATTCGTTTTACTTGTTACACTCTTACAGGGACAAGCGTCATCGACGGCGCGACAGTGCTCCCCCTAAGGTGGGTCAAGGACAGGACTTAGCGTACCTGGAGGCGTTGGCAAAATTTAATGATTGGCGAACTCAGCAACGCAACAGCGATATTCTACCAAACCCCAAAACTCCAACGAGCCAGGTGAATGCAACACTTCCACCACGGATATCATTGTTGGCTCACGGTACCATCAAGGAGGAACCTTCCGGTGACGACGACAGCGATTGTGATGGTGACTTCAGTTCCGACATTGAACTGGCCCGTGACGAACGGATGATATTAAACCGCACCACCACCCGGTTTGAAGTGCCCAAATCTCCACGGTACGCTCGTCATCATCGCTCCTCGACAGCGGCCCCCGCAGTTACGCCTTCCTCGCAACATTCGGATGTGGCACCCAAGAAACCAAAGCGATCCGTAGAATTCTATCGCAACATTAACCGTATTCCAACGGACGCATCATCCAACGCGTCTCAGAACTCCAACAGTCAGTGGAACAACGGATGTAAAGCGATCGAGAAAAACCACACCAATCCGACCGATACCCGGTTGTCACTTCCTGCGGTGCTTAGCTCCGAACCACTGGAGCGACTACCGAAGCGTTCTAAGGCGACGACTCCAAAACCAAACAACACGATCTACGAGAACGAGGTGGCGGAATTCGAAGCACATCACATCAACGGAACGTTTGGGGATTCGTACATGGTACAAAGCCCGCCTCGATTGTTCTACAAAGCAAACGCGAGTCCATACGGTGACGGAACGCCAAAGAAGCAGAGTAACCTTCGAAACCGTACGCGTGTGTTTAAAGACAAACCGGCACCGGCTCCTCCTGTGGTAGGCCTGAATGCAACACCATCTGTCAGACTTTCCAACTGTCTACCGAAACAACGTCAGCATAGTGATTCGGATTCTCCACTGACTGGGTCCTATCGGAAGTACGAGCTCAACTCATCCTCCGGCTACGACGAACACGTCATCTCTTCCCGCGCCTATCGTGGTTCAATGAAACCTACCAGTGCCGAAGAGCCCACACCAACACCCGCCAAACAGCGCCACAAATCCCTATCCTATCAGACGATTATAAACAAACATGGAGATCTGGTGGATTATGCACTGCCGTTCAGTGATAACGCGGACACTACGGCTGAAACCAAGCCAGATCAAAACAATAGCAAGCATCTTACTCCGGGTCAGGACACACTGGCCGAGATACGTAACTGTGAGCAGTTGATCAACGACAACTTTCAATTCCTGCAAACGACTGCCTTTCACGATGAGTCTAGCAGCATTATTACCGAACCGATCAGTGTGCTGAAGGGCCGATCTCGGCGTATAATCACCGATCTGGATCGGTCCAATGCGAGCACACTGAAGGAAGGTGAGGACGAGCAGGATGCACAGCTCGAGATGGAGCGTGAGGATGAGCTGCTGCAAAGCCGCCAGCAAGAGATCGATGCCCAGTTGGCTCAGCTGGCGATGCAGGACGATCCGCAGGATATTCTGCTCGAGTTGGATTCGTTGCAGAAGTGGAGCAAAAGCATCCAAATGTCGGATGACTTTTTGCAGACGCGCTACACAGAACGGAATTTGTTGGAGTGTTTCCGACGCAGCATTGGTAGTAATTTGCTGACGTGCTTCCCGAACGAGGTGCGCTATCGGGTGGGAAGTTTGCGGAGTGCCTTTGCCTGTCCGTTGGAGTTTTCCTGCGGGTTGTTCCGCGGAGTTGCGGTGACGTTGCGCAAGTACTCTCTGAACATGGAGCGGAGCCTTTACTTTGCGGAGGAAGCTTGTCGGCGAGATTTTGAAGTGCTGTCACAGGTGCGTCATCCAACGATGGCAACACTGATGGCCGTATCGTACGATTCGGCTTTAAACCAGGCCACGCTGCTGCTGGAACCGTTCGATTTTACGCTCTTCGATTATATACACAAAATGGTAAGAACACCTCTATACAGACGGAATTTCTAAGATAACTGATAACATTTCTCTTTTTCTTTCCACAGAACAAAAGACTATCATTGATTCATGCTATCACTGTTGTCCAACAAATCTCATCCGCTGTCTGCTATCTGCAAGAGTGCGGTTACGTCCATTCGAACATATCCAGCGGATGCATCCTGATGCGACGCTATCCCTATTCCGTCAAGCTAACCTCATTCGAACTGACGACTGATGCTTCTTCGGATGAAATCCGGCGTGAAATTGAGAATCGTTACGGCAGCACATCTTCGTCGCGTAATTCGATGACCTCCTCCCAGAACGATGAGTTGAAGAAGATCACCACATATGCAAGGCTGATCAAGAACGATGAACATTTTCTGCGCGACAAGTACCGCAAGTTGTCGTCGGAAATTTGTGAAAATCGTTCCAAACCACATGGTGCTCAGCTTTCGTTCGGCGATGGTTCTGGGTACGATTGTCGGGCAAGTCGATTCCTGCCCTACTGCAAGGAGTACCGGGAGAAGTTTTCCCTTTTCTACTACGTCGCGCCGGAGCTGCTCATTCCGAAGGCAAGCTTTGTATATCCGAGCAAGAGCACCGATGTTTACTCGGTAGCGTTGCTGCTGTGGGAAATCCTGAACGGGTACGTCCCATTCGTCGTGTATAACAGAGCCGAACTGGAGAAACTGCACACCTCGGCGGATCTCCCGCTGCCAATGTTTGAAAAGGAACGGTGTGAACGCTTCCGGCAGATCTTTGAAGGAGGGTTAGGTGATCTTAATAGTAGAAAAATTACTATGGGCAATGTGGTTGACCTGCTGGACTGTCTGTTGCTCGAGCTGGGCATGGAGAAGAATGGCACGTACGATTGGTTGGCAGAGGATTACGAAGAGCGGGCAAACTCCTCGGAAGTGCGACTGAAGAATGAGCTGAACGACGTTCGGAAACAGAGTGCCCACATCGAGAAGGCGGATAAGATTTACTTCCACACCGAGGAATCAGAGTTAGCCAAGGCACCGAAACAGCTTCCCAAAAAGCCGATCAGAAAAATCAATAAAACGAAACCAACAGTTCAGCAGCAAGCAACAAAGCACCATGGCCAACGATGGTCGGATGTGAACACCAAGGAACGGCAACAGATTGTAGACAAAAAGTCACCACTCAGCTCAACCTTCAGCCTATCGAACTCTGCGATCTATCAAACAATCTTCGATTTTAATAATAAGTTCCTCTCGCCTAAATCGTCCTCGAAGCAAGTCATCTATGACCGAACGAGCACGGTAAAGAAGCACAAGAAGCCACCGCGTGCTAATAAAAAGGCGGCCAAAGAACTGTTCGACATTCAGGATCAGCTTAACAAGAGCTTTATCGAACAAAATGAAAAAAATGTTGAAGCGATCAACAGTGGCAGACAGACAGAACTGCAACAAGTGAATTGTTCTGCACACTCATTAGCACAGGTGTTGTCTGATGAACCGAAAATAGATCCAGAGTCTGTTCGGCCATCATGTAGTGATTCGGAGGAAAAAGGCACTCCACTGCAACGTGAACATCCGTCAAAGTCCTGCGACAGCTCCCCGGGCACAAGACGGCGTAGTATTACACCGAGGCTTAATAATTCATTCCGCTTTACAATTGGTGATTTTACGCTGCCCGACACACCGATAGCGCGCAAAAACAAAATACGGAAGCACGCCTGGTTATCTGACCAGAAGCTGAAGATTACGGATGAATCGCAGCCCGTCACACCGGAGGATTGCCGTAGCAAATCGTTCTTCAACGCAGGTCTGGCAACTCGCAGTGGTTCCTTCCTAACGTCAACCAACCTGAACTGCTCCACATCGCTACAGGATATCAAACCGAAGCGCATAAACATTAGCGTCAACATTATCCGTTCGCCGGAAACGCGTACCTCGGTTACGGTGCAAAAGAACTGCACACCGAAGGTGGTTGTTAACGGGGGACCACCGTTCGAGGATACGCTGTGGAAAAAGGAGAAACTGATCTGCGAACGTAGCCAACTGCCTATGTCGGATGAACCGAAAGAAGCAACACAGGATACTTGCTGTTCCGAAGAACAGAAGCCAGAGGTAAAGGTGGAACGATCTTTGGACGATTCCTTGAGTGTCGTAACCGCTCATCTCTCGTCGGTGCGAGATGTAATCAAAAAGATTGAAACCACATTTGAAAAGACTGGATTCGATTACAGTCCGGTAAGAAAGATGGATGGCAGTGGAAAGAAAGCGGCCAACGAGGGAAGCTCAAGAAAAAGCGGTGACGGATCGTTGGTGATAGAGGAAAATTTGCTCGTTCCTACCAAGGTGCTTGAATTGGAAAAAACTCTCGAAGCGGAGGAGATAACCGCAATGAAGGAAGGAGACAACGATGACGTGGAATTGAAGTCTGAAAATGTTGTAATCCCATCAGTAGCAATTCTTGCTCTTCCTCCATCACCTCCAGCGTCGATGGCTGCACAAAATTCTGCTGTAACGCATCTTAATGTACTGTTGGCCAATCGTCAACCGAAACCAAAGGAAAAACCAGCACCAAACCCCACAATAGAGGTGCAGCAAGCAGCAGATCTTGAAAGCATTCCCGTGCCGTCTACCGTCCCGGTCCCGGCATTCGCTCCAAACTCTCAGCTGTTCCTTCGCCGTAAGGCACTCAATGCCGGTGCAAACAGTGTGGCCATCCACCATCAGCAAACAGTCTACAGGGAGAGTGTCGTATCGAGCACGGAACGGTTGGCACCGTTTGCAGAACCATCGCTTGCTTCAACGACCACCACGACCACCACTGCCACCTCAACGGCCATACCACCGGGCAGTGCACGGAAGAAAAAGCTGACCACACGCGTGACGGTAAACATGCGCAAAATATCACGGCGTGCTTCAGACATTAGTCCGGCTTCTTCGCGACCAAACTCGGCCAACCTGGACGATGTGGATCTTCCGTCATCTGGATGTATCACACCAACAGGCGCTGGTCAGGGATGCGGACCCGGCACCGTTCGACACTCTTGTGGCAATGAGCTGTTGCGTGCCTTTTCCAAGCTGAGACTTTTAGCTCCGGAAGAACCTGTTACGAAATCCACCAGTAGCGATCCGAACGGACGATCAGGAACACCCGGGTTTGTTAGTACTGGCACCGGTGGAGGGAGCAGAATTGAACGTTTCGTGTGCTGTAACTGTGGCAACTCTATGGTACCGACAGAAGGTCTTAATGGTAAGAGAGAATGATTTCTAAATTGTGGGAATGATCATCATTAATGTGTTAAATCTATTCGTACAGTGCCTACCGGAAGCCGTATTGGTATGACAGCCGCCTTCGGTGAGATGAATTTCCCGCGAGAAAGCTTCGTGTCCATGTTCGAACCCCCGTTGACACCAACGCCAGGCAGTGCTATGGCTAGTCGGTTTAATTCGATGACTCCATTCCAGGTAATTCAAAAACAGTATAATGTATCCAATGTTTTTACTAGACATAGATTAATTGTTCCCTGTTAAGATTTTTGCGATCGAACGCAATCTTATTACCAGCTTCACGACTATACTCTTGCTCCGATGCTATTCTCTCACAATTTCAACTCGTGTCAATAAAAGTCGTCCAAACAAGTGGAATGAACGCAACTTAAGCATGATCGCGAATGCAGTCCACCGGATTCATTCGTCGCAAGGGGTGGGGTTCGGCACTCTATGCTGTATCAGTGCAGCATACCATGGTGAATGGCTTTTCAACGGCACACCTTGATGGATATGGTCAGTGGTGGTTCGATTTTGAAAGTAGGTCGCATGATTGTGTTTTAAAGACACGCAACAGCGTGTTAACCAACAAGGGGATGTAGCTCAGATGGTAGAGCGCTCGCTTAGCATGTGAGAGGTACCGGGATCGATACCCGGCATCTCCAACCCACCACTATTTCCACGATTCTTCAAAGTCTTTGGGGTGGAGTATTCGTTTTTGTCTACTAACAGAACACCCATTACGCTTTTATGGATCAGTATGTATTGGTATAATCTAATTCATGTTTTAATTCATGTTATTTTAGAAATCAACCGAAGATCTTTACATCGATGATGACTTTTGCCAAGGATTGAACCATATGGGAGCGAACATGGAGCTGGTGGAACCACTCGACGAAGGGCAGTTCCTCGATACGTACGGGTACGACATTTACGCCACCGAGATCTACCACGCTGAAGAAGAGGAAGAGGAGGAAGATGAAGTCGAGGAGCATTTTACATTCCCAAACCTTCCCGCAACACCTCTCGTCGAATGTACTGAGGACGAGGCAAAGTTTCTCGACAAGTGTTCGAAGCTCAATTCGCAAACATTAACGGCAGAGTTCGCCACTCTCGCATCCCCGATCGATTGTGAAATGCCGCGTCCAACAACTCCAGCTCCATCAATGGTGACCAATGAAGAGAGCCATGCTGTATAATCGGTGCAAACAGAGCAATGAACGAGTGGCTTATTAAGGAATCTTGTATATAAGTTTCAAGAAAAGGATAAACATATCATGAAAAAAGACACCCGACCTTTGTATAGGTTCGTACGATTCATTGCATGATTTTTTTGGAAATTTTCTTTAGTCTATAAATACCAAGTATTATATTTACTATGTTCCCGTGGATGTTTCGTCGTCCGATTGATATATCTTTTTTTATTAGAATCATTTAAGAATTATGAAGCTGTCCCTTTTCTGCGCACATATATTTGAATACATGATCATAAAGAATATTTATTTACGCATATCGGTAGTAGTATCGGCAGAGTCTTCCAATGCACGGCCAGTTAAACATCTGAAACATGAAACCATCGTATTGTTGAAGATTTGCACCCAAAACCGTACGGTAATTGCAATCGATCCAATGGCAAAGTGTCGGCACCGCTTCCTCCCGAGCACACGCACCTGTTTATGTATGTAAACGAAATAAATTATTTCATACGAAAACTAATAAGCCCGTTTTTCTTTTTTGCTTCTCGCGGATCGCTATGCTAATGCTTAAGGCGCCACGGATGGGAATCACTCATTTGAATGAGGCCACTGCACGATGGTCAAACCGTCGGGTGTGCTGACGTTCTTCCGGAGGTGAAAATTAATGCACAAAAGGCTGCACATTTACCATTTAAATCAACAGATCGTGTGTTTGTGTGTTTGTGAGCAGTCAAGTGTGATTAGAACGCTAGTTTATAGTTAAGCGACGGGATCGACATACGAGATCGATCCGTCCTCATAGTCGGTTGGTTGGTGCGTCCGATATGGATATTACACTGAAGCGGCAACCTTTGTTGCTGTTGGGATTGCTCTTGCTTTGGGCTACCATCTTGCAGGCGAGCAGAAACGATACCGAAAGCGGTGACATTACATCCGAACATGGTCGCTCGAAACGCACGCTAGTATACACCTTCAACAGTTGCTCTGGGGTAAGAATTGAAAACATTGTGTATTTTTCTTGTAGATATTTACCAATTTTTTGTTTTGTTTTTAGGTTTTAATTGCTCTATCAATTCCACTCCTCATTACCGGGCGGAACATTTTCATGTCGTACAACTTTGAAGCGAACTACAACATGCCCACGGATAGTACAGACTTTACGCAGGGCATTCTGAAGAAGGGTGATAACGAACAGATACATGCGGCTGAAGCAAGGAAGACACGCGACACCTCACGCATGTTAGCTTCCACTCCGAAACGCTCCAGCATGAGTAGAAAAAAGTTCTACCGCACAATCGAACTAAACCTGCAACGATACGGATTTGCCGGCAAGCGGTGCATATTGCGGATGATTTGTGATCTGGCGGAGACTCCACTACATCATGAGAACGGTGTGTTGGGTGATGTGCTGCAGTTGATATTTACGTAAGGAAACCTGCCACAGACAGAAGGTAGAAGAAATTGCTATTCATTGATTGTTTCTTATATTTTGTAGCCCTTCGCTTTCGCAGGACGAGAATCTACCTAATGAGTTTACGCGTGCAGAACAGTTAGGACGTGAGCAAGGAAATTGCAACAAATACCGCGCCCACTGTCCGGCGAGTCCCATCGATCTGGTAACCGTAGTGTTGGCACATTGAATGGTAAAAGTACCAGACAACTCGGGCAGGCAATATAAGTAGGTGAATATTAGAATAAGAAGTTTTTACAGGGCTAAAGAGGCACAAGCCGAAGGGAAAAATGGTAAGGTTTAAGTGAAATAGTCGATGAATGTTATTAACCAAAGTGAATTCTGGCCAACAGACAAAAACAGACAGACAAAGTCTAACACGAAATCCTTAAAAAAACGTAGGGAGAATGGAGGAAGGCCTTGCTATTTCAAAAAAAAATTATAGTTCGTCATATATACTTAAAATTCTTATAACAATTGATAAATTTATTAAAATACCATAAAAAATCACCTATGTGACATCTGTTGTGATCCAACCAATATCCCTTTATTCAATTACCAAACAATTTATCACCACCGTTGGGTGGTTGTTTACGACCGGTTAGAAACTTATCACGCGACTAAACTGGTACCGATAATGAAGGAATTAACACCTGCTTGGGCGACGATGAATTCACTGCAGCAGCATCCATCATCCAGGTGTTGATCGAGCTGACCGAATTTTTGGGGTCGCTTGATCTAGGTCAGAGGGCTGACAAGTGCTTCATTCTAGGAAAAGGAAAGATTACAAAATATCTTCATTTCTCTTCTATTTTGTAGCAATCAAATAAATAGCTAAACAGATTATGCATCTGAACATTTATTGCATTTACTCAAGCTAGACATCTGGAACATCTTGTCTTAGTCAAACTTTGTTATCCCTTGAAGACGGTAGCTATAGTTGAGTTCATGAAGCAAACAAGACCACATCCGCTTTATTTTGATCGTGATCATTGAATAGTGCAGTACGTAGTACGTAGGTTATAATTCTATTGTCCATTTAATACAATCAGAAAGGGCCAGAGTTTCTTGTCTGACGTTTTCAAATAGAATAATGTTCCATTAGAAAGACCCACGCCGGAGGTTACAGTGAAATGTGACGAAATTATCATTATTTTGTCGTACCGACACGTACCGTGCGAAATGATCTACATACGCGTGATAATAATTGTCAAAAAGAGCACCTCGGCCGTAAAATATGTTCCGGAGATTTGGAAGATTATTTCACGTCGACTCGCTGAACCGTGAAGCGGTCAACTAGATATTTGAGGATGCAGTCTAAATTCGTTATTGTTGCGTGTCTAGCAATTGCGTGCTCAGTTAAAGTGCTCTGTGCAGGTGTAGTAGATCGTTCCAAGCGAACGTTGGTGTACACATCCGACAGTGCCACTGGGGTAAGTTGTGTTTTTTTTTCTTCATGAACCCATCATCTTCAGCCTTCTTCTCAATTGATTCCAGATCCTGATCGCACTTTCCGTACCGTTGCTCATTCCGGATAGAAATATATTTTTGGCGTACAACTTCGAAGCGAACTATGGAATGCCGGGAAAGGCAAGTGACTTCACCCAAGGGGTGCTCAAAAAGGTTGACAACGATCAGATACACCCGGCACCGGAAGGAGCAGCCGAATCAGAGCGTACAGTACGTTCCACAGTGACAAGTTTCACTCGCAAACAGGTGTACCGTATGATCGAGCTTAACTTGACCCGGTACGGTTACAATGGAAAGAAGTGTATCCTGCGAATGATCTGCGAGATGGCGAGACATCCGGTAGACGTTGCAAATGGGATCGTTGGTGATTTGTTGCAGCTTGTTTTCACGTATGCATTTATCACTTTATGTTTGGCTTTGCATTCATAATATGTAACTTTTTGCGTTACGTTACAGACCAACTGGATCAAATAACGAGGAATTACCGAATGAGTTCTATGTGGCGGAGGATAAGGGTCATCGAGCAAACTGTGCGAAATATGAGAAGTACTGTCCGAAAAGCCCACTGGATAGCATAAGTCTAATGTTCTGAAGCAAATAAATATAATTGTGCAACATTATCAAAATAAATGTTCTAAGGCTATTAGAAAAATTGCTCTGAGAAATATTGGGCTCTAATAAAAATATGCATTTGAATGGATGTTTAAAAAGAATGGTTTTTATTATAAAACATAATAAACTACTGTACTGATGATTTCTTGTGGAAAAAAATACCCGAAACATGACTAGTAAACGTTACCAGGGTAGACCAGTGAACCGACCGTTTTCTGTCCATTTTACCTCACTTGCGCATCAGAAAGGCCCGCACCTCGTCATGTAGCAGCCGCATCGCGTTCGTTTCCGGATCATGCACCCCGGTAAAGATGTCCAGCAGCGAGTGGACACACTCGGGAAAGATCCGCTCACAGGGTGCCCCACTGCGTCCGAGCTGTTCCGCCCGGAAGTACTCGTTATCCCGGTGCTCCGACAATGGTTCGGCCGTGCTCGAGGGACTGCAGAGAAGCAGAAACCAGTTCAGCATTAGCATGTACGCATCGTTACAACCCGGTAAAAACTCACGTAAAAACGATATGCAGCAACTCAGCAAAGATACCGCCGGTGTGGGTAAATGGCGCCGCAGCTGACTCACATACACTGCGCAAAACACATGGCCGTCCCGGAAGGCCATAGTTTTCGCTTAACGTTTCCATCGCCTTGTACGTCGTCCACCGGGACTGTTCCGCACTGTACCCATCGAGTTGGTTCGAATCGATTTCCTTCGCTGCGGGCCACAACCCGCTATCCTCCTGCTGTAAAATTCGATCATCCTCTGCATCCTTCCAGTAGTTATCATCGCCATCATCGAACAACTCATCGGTGGTTTCCTCTTGGGAGCTTGTGTCAAGAGAATCCTCACGTACAGACACACTGTCGATCGCGTACTGCTCGTGTCCTGCTACGACCGGCAGCTGAGTGATCGTAACAGGATCACCCAATCCCGAAAGATCACGCCTTGAAAGTGCCCTCCGACTATCGTTCCAGTTTTCCCACAGCTGTGGCTTTAGATCGTCCACCTTCGTGGGCAGAAAGTATTGCGCCTTCATGACCCATCCACTGGTAATCGATTCCGGAGTACCGACCGGTATACCGATGCCGCTAATAAGTTGGTGACGTGTCGGTGCCGTTTCCGGGACAATCAGCCAAGGAATGAAATCGGCCATACCGAGTGGAAGTAAAACTAAACTTAGCAGATACTGCAGAATTGTCTGCATTGCAGGACTTCCCGGTTCTATCGATTGGACACAAAACTGGAGATCGTTTTTCTCACGATCGAGTTGACGCGCGCACACAAAACGTAACCAGAGCAAATGGTTTGAAACGATGATCCGTTTTTCTCATCCAGCAAGAAGACTTTCTTTGCTTCATGTAACAAGTACTTGCCATCCCGTGTTAGCGCCTTCCCGTGACAGATTGCACCTCTTCCTGGAGGTATTCTTAAATTTTCTTTCCCCCGTTAGCTTGTTAGGTCAATAAGGCTTCTCTCGTGACCTCGTTCGCATTGCACAGCAAGTGCCACAAACGTGCGAGACGAAGGTTTAGCTATTTATATTTTATTGATCACATATTAAGTGCCGGTAAAGGGTGTTAAGCGATGAGCGACGGTGGTAGAATCGGTTAGAAGTGAAAGTCATGCAGTACCACTATTTGGGTGTCATCGTTGCATGGAGATCGTGTACACCGGAGAACATGTCCAGCAGAGAAGTGGAACACTCGTGAAATATCGTCGCACAGGGTGCTCCGGATAGGCCGAGCTGCTCCGCACGGTAGTACTCGTTGTCCCGGTGTTCGGACACTGGTTCGTTTGTGGTCGAAGGGCTGCGTTGAGAATAGATGGACGAGAAGAATATATTGATTCTTAGACGAATTTTCCAATCCCTAAGGAGACAGCATGAATGTTCTTTCGATCTAATTATTGATACTATTGATCTCACCAAATAACACGCGATCTAGTAATAAGACAGCGGAGCCTGTTGGAGGCTCCAAACAGAATGAAAGTTGGGAGCCTCAATCAAAAGTTACCAAATTGACCTCGTCTGATTAATCGACAAAAGTCGTGGGGACGGCCGGGCTTGGGCTTGCCAGGGGGTTCAAACCTTGACGACCATTAGATCTCGCTTCAAAGTTATCTAACAAACTACTACTTAATGATTCGCATGGAGATGCATCTAGCCTCTCAACAGGGCCTCCAAAAAGCTCAACCCGCGATTAAAATAGAGGAAATCTGTGCTTCATAGCATCGACTATCATTGTTTTATTCCACTCTATGCTGAAGAGGCTCTTGGAGGCCCCCTACTCTGTCTACCGTTGCATCCGCCTCTATATCTATTAGTACAAAGCAGAAACACATTTTTCTATAAATTGGGCGTAATTTTTATCCGGTTATTTTTTGAATTCTCAGTTTCAAATTCCGTTAGCTTGGCACTTAAGATAACGACCTACATTATTCTAGGGAATAAACGACATCACGAGCTTCAAATCTAACAATCCGATGTCTCACAGTTGAATTCCTCGGTACTACTCACCTTAGCATGATGTGCAACAGCTCGGCAAATACTCCACCCGTGTGCGTAAACTGTGTGTCGGCTGCCTCACAAATGCTCCGCAACACGCAAGCCCTTCCGCCAAACCCATATCCGGTGCTAAGACCTTCCATTGCTTTGTAAACGTTCCACCGTCCATTGGGAACGTTGTAATCTTCCGGATGATCATTCCCACTATCTTGTTTTTCGTGCTTAGGAGCATCCTTTACGTCTGACTCTGTTTCTTTTGGTGCAACAGGATCAATATCAGTCTCTCGTTCGTCACCATAATAATCATCATACTCATCCTCCGCCACATCTCGTTGCTGTGGGAGTGGTTCCACCTGAATACGGACATTATCTACCTCGTAGCGTTCAATCGATCGGCGCGTACGATCCGGAAAGGCACGGCGACTCTCGTTCCAGTTCTCCAAATTGACCGGTTCGTAGTGTCCTGGCACGGAAGGCAGATAGTACTGTGCCTTTAACACCCAACCGAACACGACCGAATGGGGGATTTCTTGTATTGGCACACCGATACCCACAATCAGCTGATGTCGGGTTGGAGCAGTCGGTGGATAGACCAAGATCGGTTTACCGCGAATCAAAAACCGTCCTTCGTCGACACCTTCTGTCCGTCCATTGTGGCTTGTTGTGTTTTGGGACTGTGAAGCGGCCAAAAACAAGAGTGGCAGTACAAAGCACGACGAACGCAAGTGGTTCATGTTTGAATTCTGAAACTAAACTGTCCCTACTGGCCACAGAAGTCCACCGAAGTACACAGATGATTCTAGCTCTCTAATGAATTTCGTTCAGCTGAATGATTTTGAGCTAGAGTGAAATTGATCTAATTAAAATCGTCGCAGGTAAGATGCTTTTGACACCTTTCACTCATCCACTGATCGCGAGTGTGGATTGCATGTCTGTTTTAAAACGGAGATCACCAACTTTAGTGGGGTGAGCTTGCTGACATATTTTTTTCATTTTCCAATTAGGTCATCGAATCAGTTCCCATGCGTTGATCGTACACAATGGATACATTTGGGGGGAGTTTTTGTACGAAAGTCTAAATAAGTCGATTGATCTAACAAAGCAAAATGATATTCTGTATTGTCTTCATCCTAACAAAACACTGACTGCCCTTAGTGGATCCTTTGGACACTCTGTTTGATACAAACTACAGGAACCATTGCGCCCAGACGTCTCAGCAATTAAATACTCCTTCGGTAATGATTCGTCCTTCGAGGTAGATGGACTGTGAGAAATTTAAAAAAGAAAAATAGTTTAGTGGCCGGTATCGTTTCTCGTTAATGGAAGTTGTAATTTACCTGAGTAAAATTTGCACCATATCACCAACAACTCCGTTCGTTTCGTTGAAAGGATGCAACGCAGCTTCACAGATCATCCGCTGTAAACATTTCCTTCCATTGAAGTGTTGACTAAGAATGAAAAAAAAAAAAAAAAAAAACAGCTTTGTTTACTCAAACTCCAATGGGATGAGTTTCCTTCATACAAACCTTTGTAGATGATTTTGAAGCATTTTATAAATCTGTCTGCGCGTAACTTGTGGTGTGATTGTAGAGCTTTTTGTTGGAGTTTCCTTAGCACTTCGTTTCCTAATACCATACGTCTCCACTGGGATTGAAGGGGCCGTTAATGGTTCTACGATACCTTTAATCTACAAATGAACATTTATAGTTAAACCGTTTTTAGCTTTCTCCCTAGGCGATACGTACATAATTAGCGAATCCCTCTGTGAAGATATTCGCGTCCGCCGGACTGTTATAGTTGCCTTCAAAATTGTACGACATAAAAATGTTTCTACTCGGTATACCGAGTGGGACGGCAATGGCAAAAATTATCTAAAACATTAAAGGGAGCAATTAAACAAACGCAAACCCACACGAGGTAAACAGTGCATATCGTACACCCATGGCCGCATTAACCGGGAACACAATACGCTTATGACGACTCTTAACCACATCGCTTCTTGCATCGGTTTTAACACTATCGGTATGTACTACGACCGTCGTCAGTACGACAAACATCAGAAAACAACGTGTAACGGTGATCATCTTGCACGGTTGCTCAAAACACGACTAAAGAAAGGAAATCTTTTCGGTCCGTGGCAAACAGAAACAACGGTTCGATCTTATGTGGTCCAAACACTAATTTAATTAACCGAATGACTTGAGAGTTGATTGTGAATGTGCGATAGAAACAGTGAGAGAGAGAGAGAGCGGATAAACTGGAACGAACGGTGACAATGTTTGAAACTAAAGAACGGTTGATACAAATCCGAGCAGATCCGTCCTACAATATGCTCGATATCGTTGGCATCCCTCTATCGGGCCTCTAGACTCAGCTTCGTAGTATGCAGCGGGAAGAGCTTCGCGCACCGATGCCGAAGGTCTAAAACAAAAGACGAAAATATATTAATCTCTATTGTCGTTTGATTTCTCCATCATTGTTCAGAATCATACCTGAAGATCACACTCAACACATCTCCAAACACTCCGTTATGTTCGTCCAGCGGTAGTTCGGACACCTCACAGATCAGACGCTCCATGCAACCGGACGCATTGAATCCGTACAGATCCATCCGCTCCTCGAGCTGATCGTAGAAGTAAGTTCGACTTAACCCGGGCTGCAGTTCCCGTCGCCGGCGACGATTCGTTTCGATTGCCTTAGTGATGTTAAATTTGCTGTCCTTAAAGCGCTGATACCAGAGAAAGTATTGCGTGACGTTCGATGGTACACCGTAGTTTGCTTCAAAGTTGTGCGATAGGTAGATGTTACGTCCTGGCACTAGCAGCGGGATGGCAATGGCAAGCAGATACTAGATACAAAAGAAAACTTGTAGAATTAAAGAGAGGTAGAAAGGCAGAAAAGTAGTTACTACTTACACCCATTGAACTTCCACGAGGAAACACTAGTGCAGCACGCTCCTGACGATGAAGAGCGAATCCTCCAGTGATCAGTTGCCATATCAGTGGAGATAGTAGCACAATCAGTAGTGATTGCCATCGATAATGACCCATGGTGGAATTATTAGAAGCTGCTAAAAGTCTTCTTCGTCCAAATAGCCCAATGCAACTGATGTGTGCTGCAGGAATTCGACGAATGTGCGCATGTGCACAATACTTTGCAGCCGTACCGTTACCTGCTGGTGCGCTAATTGAAGTGTTAAATATTGCACATTGCACTGAACTGTTTGGAAGAAGTGCAGTGCTTACAAGCTGTATGTGTAAAATGACAAATTATTTGCAATTAAATGAAGGTATTAAAAGCCGCATATAGTTGGGTAGCTGTTCTTCACAACCTTTCGATCAAATTATTTTATTTCCAACCTTTTTTATTTAAGTACGCTTTCGTACTTTTCAATCGCAAAGTTGGGTAATTTAAATAGTAAGTATGAGTATTTGATAGAAATATTTTTGATTTTTGCTCTCTCTCTCTCTCTCTCTCTCTCTCTCTCTCTCATTCTCTTTCTCTCTATTTCTCTATATCTCTCCCTCCCTATCTCTCTCTCTCTCTCGTTATGTTAAATAACTGTTACATTTTTACGCCTTTCTTTTTACTGCGATTATAAATACTAAAATATATGTAAATAGGAACTTTCGGTAACTTCGGTAATTTTTGGAAACTCTGGCATGTTTCCTACGTATGGAAGCTTTTAGGAAGTACTTTTTAGTAGGAAGTATGAACGATACAACACAAACTGTTTTATGAAAGATAAACGATACCAACAATCTTCAAATGATACAATCGTACTTGTAGAAACGCATTTGTTTTTTGTAAATGAGAAAAAATTTGCCCGTAAGTACGCTTAAGGCGAAACAAACATCTATGTTTCACTCAGGCACCTTCTTCATGGAAGCACCTTTCTTTCCGACCTTTTCCGATGAGTTCATTTCAGCTGCATTGATGTGTTCCGATCTGTGTATAAAAAGAAGAGGAAACAAAATTTCATTAAATATGTGAAATAGACAAATGGATTCTAGTTTGTACGCACTTCACCGCAGCCAACAGCACTGGGCAGGTCAGCTTTCCATCTGTATAAATCAGGTGTTTGGGGAACTGTTGACTGCAAAAAAAAAAATGAATGGTTTACATTGTTTTACTATTCGCGCCAATATTGCTACTACTACTGCACCAAATCTTACCGTTCAACCGGCAGCAAAGTACAGTACTCGCATTCATCATCCTCAGCATTGGGGACGCTTAAGCTTCCCCACACGGTATGCTTATCCAGCGTATCCAGTACGGAGTATGTAACATTTTCATGCCCATACACTGGTTGACGATTTTGGAAGGAAAGCGGATGCACCTTAAAAATATCGATAAATTCCTGCACCGGATCGTACAAGGTGTCTCTCTGCCAGGTTACATAGTTTCCAATCTTTGGCTTAACCAGCGTACCGAATGTGCCATCGTTCTTCATCATTTCAAACGTAGTTTTGGTAATCGTATACATTGTCTTCGTAAATTTTATTGAAAATCACCCACAAACACACAAACCGCACACTGTGAGTATTCGCACTGCTCCAAAACGGCCCTTTAAATTTAGCCTTTTAATTTTCAGCCCTTTAAATCACACAGCAAAAGGCACAGAAATTGTTGAAATATCAAGCCAACAGGACGAAAGCACGCACAAAGAGGACGAGAGCACGCGACTGAACGAACGGGAAACCAGAGCAAAAGTGAGTGGGCTTCCTATTCCATTGATAAAATTTTGCCGGGCTTTTATGAATGACAAATTTACCGTTGCGCGCAGTCTAACCTATTGTTTCCCTTTAAACCGACTATGGGCGAAATTTGCGTCACTATGTGGACGCAATGCACTATGGAAAAACAATCTGGTCAAAATGTCGAATTATTTCACGAAGGCAAGATGGTTAAAAATTTAAAAATTATATTATTGTTTCATAAATGTCAAATTAATGTTAATTAATTTACATGCATGATCATTCAAAACAGCAAGATACCGAAAAATGGTAAAAAAAACCCCTACTGTACCATCGCTGCGTTTATTTTCCATAACTTTGACAACTGTCAAACTGGTGCTACGGTATGAGACCGACGCCTACTTTCCATGCGTTTTGATTCTGTACGCGATTCCGAAGTGCTGGGCTGCTTGTCATTTCACTGCCACCGAAAAACGAGGTGTAATCGTGCACGAGACCGCTCCGGACCGAAAACCGGGAATCCAAGAAAGATTTGTGTTCAGTTTGTGCTAAAGCTATCATCCACCCAACAGAGGTAAGTTTTGAAGACTGGCAACATTCGCTCTGGTAGGATAAATATCGCTTACGCCCAGGGATTGCAGAGTTGTAGGTTAGGTTTGCGGCATACCTCGGTTTGTCGCATACGGCCGTGTGGTTCTCGTGTTTTCCAGAACATTTCATCATTCGCCTTACCGGTTGCTGATGAAACTGCACTGGGGTAGGGCATTGTGTGCTGTGCAAATAACAAATGTGCAATGGAATCATGGCTAAATTTGTTTCCCACCGACAAAAAGGGAATATTTGATTGATGTTTTAAGTTTTAATATGTTACATGCACTCTCCGGGGGGAGCATTACCGGAATGAAGACCTCGTGTAGTTGCGTAATTACGTAACTCCCATACAATCTTCCCGGAGGGGAACGATTATGATGGCGGTGTCATTATTTGTTTTCTTACAATAATGAACTCAATCCTTACGTTTTGATATTAATTTTGAAACCCGGTAGAACTTGTCCCCGATGTTTTCTAATATTTTTCTTTTATCTTCTGTAATTGCATCCCATCCACACGAACAAGCATAAACCTACCCTGTTGCATATCATCGTAGCCGGCAAATAGAAAGTGCTTTCAAGTGCGTCTGTGTTTGCGAACATAGTATGCGAGTTTCGTAACTCGGTCCCTTCCCTCGGTTGCTAAGCAAAATCGCACCTCCTTTACCATGGCATCGCAAGTGTCCGATCAGCAGAAGCTGATGGAAATCATACGGGAAACGGAACGCGTTGCTGATCGTATTTTGGCCTACAAGCAAGAGCTGGTAGAGCTGGACAAACGGCGTCAGGATACGCGGGAAGCGCTTCGTTTGATAGAGAAACACATTCCCGAGACGCAGCAGCGGGTTTGGATAACGGTCGGGTCGATGCTGCTGAAGCAAAACCGTCAAGCCGCTGTTGAGTTGTTGCGCAAGGATCAGCAAACGACCGAAGCGGAAATTGAACGGATTCGAATGGAACAGAAGCTGCTGGTTGCGAAGCAGCGTGATCTCGAGCACGATCAGCCGTTGCGTGGATTCGATTTAAAACCGTTGAGCAACGCAGAAATCGCTGGCATACGATCAAATTTACCAGGGTTTTAAAGTAAATGAGGAATTAGATTTTTGTGAACCAGGGCCAGTTTGATCTCACTGTGTAATGTAACTCGGAACATAATTTTTTGGGAATAAACATACATTTTCACAATAGCTGTCTCAGTTAATTGTATTCTTTATTTCCTTCCAGAAATGTTCCGCTTGCCAACAGTGTTACGTGTTGCTGCCGCCCGACAGGTCGCCGCCAGTCGTGGCTACGCTAAGGATGTTCGCTTCGGACCGGAAGTGCGTGCCCTTATGTTGCAGGGTGTGGATGTGCTAGCTGATGCTGTGGCCGTTACCATGGGACCAAAGGTGGGTATGCGAGTGCAACGGTGATAAGAAAACATCACCCGCTCTTTGTAGCTGATAATCATCCCTGACCTCATTTGTTTACTGCTAACGCACGCTAACCGCTACAATTTTCACTCTAGGGACGCAACGTCATTCTGGAACAAAGCTGGGGTTCACCAAAAATCACCAAAGACGGCGTAACGGTGGCGAAGGGAATCGAGCTGAAGTGCAAGTTCCAGAACATTGGTGCCAAGCTGGTACAGGATGTGGCGAACAACACGAACGAGGAAGCCGGTGACGGTACCACGACCGCAACCGTGCTGGCCCGTGCCATCGCAAAGGAGGGCTTCGAGAAGATCTCCAAGGGTGCAAATCCGATCGAGATCCGGCGCGGTGTGATGCTGGCCGTCGACACCGTGAAGGAGCACCTGAAGACACTGTCGCGCAAGGTAAACACACCGGAAGAGATCTCCCAGGTGGCCACGATTTCGGCAAACGGTGATCGTGCGATCGGCGATCTGATCGGTGAAGCAATGAAGCGCGTCGGAAAGGAGGGAGTTATCACGGTGAAGGACGGCAAGACGCTGAACGACGAGCTGGAGGTGATCGAGGGCATGAAGTTCGACCGTGGGTACATTTCGCCGTACTTCATCAACTCGAGCAAGGGTGCGAAGGTGGAATTCCAAGATGCGCTCGTCCTATTCTCGGAGAAGAAAATCTCTACCGTACAGTCCATCATTCCGGCTCTGGAGATGGCGAACCAGCAACGCAAACCGCTCGTTATCATCGCGGAAGATGTGGATGGTGAAGCGCTCAGTACGCTGGTTGTGAATCGGTTGAAGATCGGTCTGCAGGTGGCAGCGGTAAAGGCACCCGGGTTTGGAGATAATCGCAAATCGACGCTCTCCGATATGGCCATCAGCACTGGCGGCATTGTGTTCGGTGATGATGCGAACCTGGTGAAGCTGGAGGATGTGCAGCTGTCCGATCTGGGACAGGTGGGAGAGATCACGATCACGAAGGATGATTGTCTGTTGTTGAAGGGACGCGGTAAGCAGGAGGATGTAAACCGCCGTGCGGATCAGATCCGTGACCAGATCGCTGAGACGACCTCCGAGTATGAGAAGGAAAAGTTGCAGGAACGTTTGGCTCGTCTATCGTCGGGTGTGGCCGTACTGAAGGTTGGAGGTTCGAGTGAGGTGGAAGTAAACGAGAAGAAGGATCGTGTCAATGATGCGCTGTGCGCTACACGTGCCGCCGTGGAGGAAGGCATTGTGCCCGGTGGTGGTACCGCACTCATTCGTTGTGCACCTGCTCTGGGAAATCTGAAGGGAGCCAACGAGGATCAGAACACGGGCATCGAGATTGTGCGTCGGGCGCTGCGTATGCCGTGCACACAGATCGCCAAGAATGCCGGCGTCGACGGATCGGTGGTGGTGGCCAAGGTGGAAGAACTGCAGGGTGACTTCGGATACGATGCGCTCAACAACGAGTACGTCAACATGATCGAGAAGGGTATCATTGATCCGACGAAGGTCGTCCGGACGGCGCTTTCCGATGCGTCCGGTGTGGCGTCACTGCTCACCACTGCCGAAGCGGTCGTGACGGAAATCCCGAAGGAAGAACCGGCTGGTGGTCCCATGGGTGGAATGGGCGGTATGGGCGGTATGGGTGGAATGGGAGGAATGGGTGGTATGATGTAAGATAGTCGTCACAGTGTTCGAACGAAAGATGAAGCGTGAAGCTGTCCGGGAAGATACTCCCAATGCCTGGAAATATGGTAGATGTCGATTCTTAGATGAAAGTCCTAGCAAACTAACACCAGATTCGAACAGCAAATCTACTCCAGGAGAATTTGGGGTTTCTTCCCTATACACCTTCACAGTGATGGCAAGCTTATTGCATTTATTGTTTTAAACACGACAGATCATTCTTTTCCCCTCTGTACACCACCGCGCGCGTAGTTCGAGAGCGAATTCGTAACGCCAGAATGTATGTTTCCAAATGATCGGCGTTTTCTCAACACGCCTCGAACACACCTGCGTTAGTGTGAGCCTTCCAAGGTTTAGCTGTTTAGGTAGGGAGTGTTTGCGTGAAGTTTGTTTTAAATTAAAACACATTCGCGTCACGTCACAGACGCATCGGTAGATCGATAACACACAACCGTCGTGTTTTATCAGGCATGGCGAATGTAACCGTATGAACAACATTTAGCATTATAGGCCGTTCGTGTAGAGAAGAACTGTATAGAAATCCGGTAGAGTTTTCCCCCTCGCATAAAGGAAGGGCTAGGTTAAGCGAAAACAGGAATATGCCACCTGTAAGCGTGGAGTGCGTTTGTCCTGCACTGTAGACACACACGAAAACATTACACAAACAGATCAAGTGAACGATCATATTAGTCTATAAGAGAGGAAGCTATATGTTTACCCTTTGACTCTAAATACAGTCACTGGACGATGGAGATGAAGCAGTAGTTAAGTAATAGTGGGTGTTGAGTGCGAACAGTAGTGATAGTTTGTAGATTATCAGTGTTTTATTTGCTCTTTGTTTTCGGTTATCAATTTAGTTTCCTCTTGTTTACTCTGTTTATAAGAACGCTGTGTTTTTCGTTCCATACAAAACTTGTCTGGCAACTTATCTACAACAACATTCTTCGATTGAGCATTTCTCTTTCATATAGTTTTTTTTTCCATAGTAAGGATTAGGGTAACAGTAGTGTAGCGTGGACGTTCCTAGCTGTTGTCCGTTCTATCTCGTAGCAATAAATCACTGTTCAGCAGTGATCACAATGCGCGCACATCTCAGAAATGTTGGTAAAAACGACAACAGACGTAGGATGTTCACTCCAAACCTGTAAAAAGCAACACACTAGCTTCGTCGTTCATTTAAGGCTTGTTGAAATCATACACAGAAGCAAAGATAAGTCGAGTCGCAAGATGCTCTCGCGTACTGCCAAATTCCAACACCGAGCACCACCACGCAAAGGGACGAAATGATTTCGATAGTTGTAATTATTTGTTTCGAATATATGAATCGTTCCCTTCTGCTGATATGGCAATGGCGGAGAAAACACGTTAATATGATCGTTTATCGCGAGGAAACGGTTAAGGTGAAATACACGGTTAATTACCATTTTCTTAACAAAAACCCAAAATGATAGCGTTGCGTATTCAATAGAAATGCAGTAGTGAGAAATAGTTTTTCAGAACATTTCATAAAGATATTACATTTTGTTTTATATTTCCTCCTGTTCAAGCTAAATTGCATTACTCTTTAGTATTTGTTAAAGAATCGGGCACTAAAACAAGAACAGACTCCAAAAAGGGTCGTCCGTTGTTATTGATTTTAAATTTCACCCCGGTGAAAATACGTTTGTGAATCAGTTTGAGTTATTTTTGACAGAAACGTTACGACGTTTCGACAAAAACCCAACGAACATTTCCCATCGATCATCCAGATACGTTACGCGTTAATGTTTGCCCTTGGAAGCATTACGCTGGTTTTATTTCGGCAGAAGATTTAATTTACTCTCACATTTGATGGATAAATGTCCCACCTTTATATGAAAATACATCGAACAAGTCACAGTGAAGCAATGTTTTTAATGATTCATGTTAAAAAATCACCGATTTTGAAATATTCCTTGTCGAACATTTATTATCAAACATTGTGTTTTCTACAAAACTCCGTACTCTATCGATTTATTTATTATTTACTCTTGTTTCAACATAATTCATTTATGCTGCGGGTGCACCAAAAACATTGTTTTTATTTGATTTGATTGACGGCGTCAGTTAACCTGCCAAACAGTGTGTTGAATTTGCAGCCAGTGCATGACAGCAGGTTGTTGCTTGGGTAATTGAGGTGGGTCGCGTGTGTGGGTGTGTGAGTGTCTCATGCAATGTTCACCGTCGATGATGATGATGGCTGTTTCTTCTTTACCATCGTTGTCCAAGAAGCAGAGAAGGCTGTGACGGAATGAACGTCGTACTTTGAGGGACCGTTCCCATTGTTTCTCTTGTGACTACGGGCTGCAAATAGACGAATTTCAGTGCATGTAAGCAAGCGAGTGCGTTAGCATTGTTGGTGAAATGGGTTTTCGGTTCGTTCGCGTTAAATAAACTACGCGACTACGCGACGGTACAGAACGACGTGTGAACCCCGTGAGAGAGTGTGGCGATAATCATCATCGTGTAGCCGTTGTCCAAGTTGCATGGCGACGAGGATTTCTTGTTTCTTTTCTGTTCTGTTGTAACTGGCATGGCAAGTTTGCTTGTACGTTACTGTGGGTGGTGCTAACACAGTGCAGTTTTCCATTTTCCATTGTTCCTTGCCGACGTTGAAACCCCCGCATACATCGCTCACACCTTATCCTGTTGATTCGCGAGGAATGCGTTCGTGGTCAAACGCCGTTCCCGTGTCGTACGTATGGTTGCGGTAGCGTGGTGTGCGTGCAGTGCTGAAAGTTGCTCGTTCGCGCGCTTGTGTTGGTATGTCCGTTTTCTTAAGAGACGGCAGCAGCCACCAGAATCCGTTGGAATCCGATCTTCATCTACGAATTGCGTGTATGTGCACGCGTGTGTGTTATACGGAATGGTTCGTTAGTGGAGACCACTGTATAGGGGCCCGTGTGGCAAGGGGCGGACAGTCGCATAAAATCAGTTAATGTCGCTGACATGTTGGTGATGCGAAGGAACACGCATCAGCGGGAGTGAACGATAAAAGTGAAGTGCGTGTGGCGACGTCAATATTGAAGAAGGCTCGTATGTGACACCCTCCCCAGTAAGATGAAGCTGATGTGATCCCTCCCCCCCCCCCTCCCCCCACCGTCCTGTTCCGTTCCGTGTGAGCAGTGATGGGAAAGCACGAGATGACGATGATGATGACAGTTAGCAAGCACGACTTTGCTTGAAAAGGAACGCGCAAGGGTTAGAGAGTAGGATCTCCCCGCGTGCCTTCTATCTATTTCTCCAGCTCCAGCGTTGTGTGCGTGTTTGTGCGTTTTCACAGAAGTAGTGAGCGTGTGGGGCTTGTTTTCTCATAAAATAGGAGGAAAAAAAAGTCGAACGGGGGCGATGCCGTGTCAGTCACTCCTCCATCCTTACACAGTTCTTTCATTCTTCGATTAATGCCGAAAAATAGCTCCACTCAACGTGGTGTATGCTTTCGGTAGACATGAGCCCACCGTAGGCACTCTGGGCGGCGTTTTTCTAATGCAAAAGTGTACATAAATGCCCATCAAAGTAGCAGGTGCGCGTTTTCTCACGGTTCAGGTTACTACAGTGAGTGTGATCCGTCAAAGTGAAGTGAATCGTCACCGTGTCTCTGCCGAAACGAAAATGATTTTACTACGAAGCGAAGAAAGCAATCAAACGCATTAAAATGTGTGTCTTTTTGGTTGTTATTTCCCCGAGTGTAAGCCTCACACGAGATAAGCACAACGTGAGAGAAAACATTTAATGTGAAAGATCACTGAAATGTCGTCCATGTTTGTCCCCTACACGCGTGAAGATGGTGTGAGATTTCGCGCAATGTCTCAAACGTATAATTCGTCCGTAGTGAGATTTCGTTTTATTATCGGCAAACATTTCTGTTTCGGTTCAATAATTTCACTCGCCAAAGGGGTCCGCGTAAGGGTGAGGTGTTCCCCTTTTCTTCCGACTCCCCTCACGTAAACCGTTACATTGGTGTGTCAGTTAGCTGGATGCGTGAAGATTGCACGTGTGTGTGCCCTCTTGTTTGGAAAGTGAGTGAGAAATGAAGAACGCTGAGTGAGAATGGAAATGCTCTCACTATGGTGTATGTTGTGATTTGTGTGTTGTTTTTTTTTCTTCACCGACCGCGACAAATGCGAACGATGTAATGGAACCGAATGAAATGTTTGATTACCATCGAATGTGCGTGCGAGCAATGACACGCGATAAATCATCATCGAATGAAAATCGTTTTTATTATGCTGCATCGGAACGGAATGTTCGTCGAGGAGGGAGTGTCCATGGAATAATTTGAATGGTAAGTGTATTTGGTAAAGTGGACACTTTTTCCACAAACTCAATCCCCAACAACATTTAGCCGTACGTTAAAAGCTTACACACACTGTATTAAAATTCTAGAAAACATCCAGTTCTGCCAAAGAAGGTGTGCATGTTTATCCCCATGTGTGTGTGTTTTGTGTCCCAACCGGGAGAACAGTGTGGTGCAGCAAATACGCACCACACCAATCAATCGGCGGATATTGCAACAATTTTTGCTGGTATGCGTTGCGTGGCGCCATGATGAGTATCGTTCCTTTATAGCGGTCCAATTCAAAACAAGAAGTGAAAGATGACTTTCCCTCACGGTTCGGTCGAAGCCCAGGCGAGGCGGAAGACTCACGGCATCTCGAAATCTTTCACCTTTCTTCTCCCGTTTTTTCTAAATGGAAAAGGCAACCCACACACACTGGATGACTTTTGTTCCATTTCTCTTCTCACGCTTCTCATCTTCCGATGGCGAGTTGAAAGTGTGTGTTTTTTATTATTCTCATGTGAGAATATCCATATTCACGGGTCACGCTCGTAGCTCACCCATCTTTACGTCCTTCAATACATTTTATCCTTCATCTCTCCGGGTTTGTTGGCATGGGAAAATATTGCGTGAGACAAACAAAGTAACCGGATTGGATTTTCTAAACTAAAACGACTAAAAGTCATCTTTTTGAAGCATGAATATGTTTAATGCTTAATTTTAAAAAAAAAAATTGTCTCGTTGAATCCTTCTTAGTGAGCTCACTTTAGTGTTTTTCTATGCGTGGGCGTACACATTTACTGCGCCTCCATTTCCACAGCTTTGGTTGGTGGTGGATGATGCGGTGAAAAGCGCACACAAATAACGATATCAATGCCGGAAGTGCGGAAAGAGAGAACAGTTGTCAAAGTTTCATTAGTCTTCTTTGTGATGTTTATATATTGCCGTTGGTTTCTTCATGCACACCACCACACCACACGCAGATTTCATTCAAATAGTAGTGACATGACTCTCTCTCTCTCTCTTTCTCATTCTCCCTATCTCTCGCTCGGGCTTTCATACTATCATCGTCATCCTCTAAAAAAAATCTTCTTTTTTGTTGTGTTGCTTCCGTTGTTGTTGTTGCTGCTGCCTGTTCCATTTCACTTCCCATTTCACATGGCTTACTACATCGCTGCTGCGCTAATGAGGCAAAGTGATATGAGGTTGGCTGGTTGCGGTTGATTTCATTCACCAGAGATCCAGCGAGCCTTCTCATGTTTCTCCCACTTTGTTGTTGTGTTACTGCTCCAATAAATTCGCTGACCGCGACTGTCTTTACCCCAACTCCCTTTCCTCCCACTGCTCTGTTTCCCATCTTCCACAAAGATGGGTTGGTGGAAGATGGCCAGGCCGGACTGCGCGATGTAAAATGGTGCCGGCTAACGGACACCCCATGTTGTTGCCGTCTGTGTTTGTATTTTTGCGTGTTTTTTTTCTCTTTATTATTCCATGCACTTTACACCCTTATCCGGGTGAGTCTAAGCAAGTGATTTGATGGTGAATTGTGTTTGTTTCGGTCCACTAAGACACTCCCCTCAGTAGTATGCAGCATTTTCCATCGGTCTCATTTTGTAGTATTAGTAATGGGATGGGTATCTTGGAACAAGGACACCAAATCGGCATCCAGTTGCCCTTTGACATTTGGTTCCCTGATTGACTGTATTGGATAGTAAGCTCTCCCTCATAATTCACTTAACGGGACGCTTAGGATCTTATTTTTTTCTGTCGAGTTCTCACCATCGATCGAAGATGTCAATCAACACGAGGTCCCTCAAATGTATGTGTCATCCTGTGCAGTAGTGTTGGGGCAAGAAAACCTACAAGGCCATCGGTTGTTTTCATTCTTCGCCTATGCATATTTACTTCCCCATCATCCCGTGTTATTAGTGGTGGATGAAATGTTAGTATACACAATATCTTTTTGATACGCTTGTGTGGTTGCCACATTACATTGATAAGTGTGTGCACACACAGCACATGTGCGTTCATGCAAGCAAATAGTGGTAGTGGTAGCGGCAGAAACAATAAACAACAATGTTTAACGTATAAAGCGCGCGTCCGGTAGCAATGGAGCTGTCAGTTGGCTGTCAAAATAATATCCAACCCACGGCCGTTAGTTTGTTCGTGGAGTCGGCAGACATGACTAGGAACGAAGGTGGAGAAACATGAGGCTTTTGGTACATTAAATAATTTCACGCATGGAACAAGAGGAAGTTTGAATTACGAGAAAGATGCATTAGTAATTTACTTCTATTGGCTAGCTAAAACGATGATCTACAAAATGAGTTAGTTGGGGCTAGTTTTTCGTTGGGAACATGTTTATTCAAAGTCTATCTAGTTAACTGACTTACAGATGTTCTAAATACCTAGAATTCTTCTCTATCCATTTGTTTCATTTGTCTTCTTAACTTTCACGGCATTCTTCTGGTGTCTGGTGACGATCACTACGCGGTGCAATGTCTACAAGATCGACTAGAGACCACACAACGTGCCATTGGCTGTACCAAACTTTGCAAATGAGTAACTGTTTGTGTTGTTCATGTTTTTCCCCCCTTTCCATCCTAGTTCTGCTGCAAATCCCCTTCTCCAACTCCCTCCCATATCTTTGAAGCAACTCACGTGGACGAAAAAAAAGGCCGTCTGGAAGAATGCATTTTTAACACTTTTACTGTCTCTGAGAAACGGAAAAAATAAAATGCATATCCGTGTCTGACAGCTTGTGTCCGCAAGGGGGAAGATGTTCGTCGCTGTTTCACCGTTTCCAGCGCGTAACGTTTCGAGTGCGGGTTCCAAGAAAAAAGACTCATCTTCTGTCTACCATCGTGTGCTCTGCCGGTTTCTGTTTTGTTTGCATGGCAAAGATCTCCAATAAAAGTGGTCACACCGTGCAGTTGACTAATCGGAAAGCGATTTGTGGGTTTGTTTGTTTCGGTGTGCTACTGTTTGTGGGATATGGATTTCCCAATGATTGTTTGTTCATGTTTTAGTAATGTAGCAGAAGACAATAGTTGTGTCCACTGTACTGCTGCTATAAATCGCAAACTTCAAGTAGATGATGTGAGCAATGACCTGGATGAAGAATTACGAACATTGCAAATGACAACTATAATGTTCATACATCCATATTCGTTCCATTTCCACCAGAATATGGTGTGTATTGTAGTGTAGAAAGGATTAGTTACAAGCTGCACGTGAGTATTGATCGATACAAAATGTGATATCATTCTGATTGGCACGTACAAATGGCAAATCATCATTTTTCATTTTTCCACTTCCGACTCTCGTCTTTGAAGGGATGCAAAGTGTGTAAAGCACATCGGGGAACGCATAAAAATATCATTCCATGCTGTGCGCATCTCCGCTGCGAAAGTACTTGCTCGGAAAGAGCGCAAAAGTCTAAAAATAATATTCTCTGTAGTAACGTGACCCGGAACGGATTAATTAGAAATTGCCATTGCTTGGTTGGTGCTGGTGTGCTTTGCCTGTACCCCGTCACAAATCGGTTATTATTAACTTGTGCTAGTACCGAGTAATTGTAATATGCAATGCTAGAAACGACCAGTCGGAACTTTCTGGTGTTTTATAGTGTTGTGCTCAATGATTAATTTGACAATAAAAATATATATGAATATTTCTCAAGGAGTCATTCAAGTCGTGACCCGACTCTAAAATTCATTCATCTTCAAAGTTTCTAGAATTTAGATATCCAATAACTCTAGAGAGATCTAAGGATTCTTTAAAGATCCAAGAGTTCTATAGAGTTTCAAGGACTCTTTAAGGATCCAATGATTCTTCAGAGTTCCAAGAGTTCTTTTGAGATATGAAAATTCTTTAGAGAGCCAATAATTCTTAAGAGATCCAAGATTTCTTTGGAGATATAAGAATTCTTTAGAATCCCAAGGCTTCTTTAGAGATCATATAATTTTTAGGAATCCTAGTATCTCTCGAAGATTAATGAATCTTCAGAGATTCAATAATTCTTTTAAGATGCTATGATTATCAAGAATGATCATGACTTCCAATAAAAAGCTCTAACTCAATTCAACTTCTGGGTGGGCAACGTATGAGGACTCATAAATGTGAAGGTTCTGCAATCCCTTAAAATTTAAAACAAGAAGCTCGTGATCCTTCTAAATTCTATTCAAATTGCATGATCACTTTGCCTTTTACTTAATGCTCATGTGAGTGTTTGGTGGGAGTAATGCGAGGTGATCTATTGCGAGCAACGGAAATAACTCATTTAGCCCAGGAAACTTTTCTATCATTGAATTTAATAAAAATTCTTTCGAATGCACTCAAATATTACGATGTACGTTGTTGACTACTAAATTAAAAAATTGTTTAAGAGTTTCACCCCTACTGAATTGTCTCGGCGAGGTACTTGAGCTGTCTCAGGTCCCACCGATGGTCGATGTTAAACGCAGTTGAGGCTGGACAGATGGATCTGCTCGCTTTTGTTTTCGTCTCATACAGCAGCCTTGCAGCGGAAAAGATGAATCATTTTTATTCTGACCCTCACCAATGTTTTGTTTTTCTAGTGATTAGTCTGTTCCGGCAGCTTGTAATTTCATGCTCGTTCCTCCCCTTAACGACGTGTACCGGTCAGCAATTGGAACTGCAATGAGGGGATGCCTCCCCCACCACGGTACAAAGAGGAACCAACATACATATTCCTGGTGAAAATTTTACTCTGTTTGTGCTGTTGTTGGGTTTCTCAATGTACTTTCTTTTTCACGTACGCTCGATGTCCGATCTTCGAGGCGAACAACGACGATGGTGGATGCAATGTATGATGAAAACGGATAAATGGAGTAACACTAATCCAATGGGGAGTTGTGCGGGGCAACTACACCATTTCGGAAGTTGAAACATACTGCAACTGAACCGCGAAATGGAAGCTATAACACCACCGGTTTCTTACCGGTCGGTGGCAATTCTGGCCACCTGAAGAGATGTAAAGACGTGAAAACCCATTTGGATCCCCGAATGAGGTCATCTTTCCGCGATCGTAGAAGATGCGAGGCCTCCACATACACTTTATTTTATTAGTACTATCTACTATTATTGCCCGCGCCTGTCTAACAACGGCTCTCCACCTTCCAGGGGCAGGGTTACTTAGCCCCCATCACGATAGCCGGCTAGTTTCGTTTTTATTTTATTAATAGCTGGCGCTTTGCGAAAACCTCCCGTCTCGCACACCTTAAAAAGGGATGATATACTGACACGGGAATGTTTTTTCGTTGTTGTTGTTGCCTCTGTTGTGGATGATTTAAAATTAGCCGGTAAGGTTTAATTTTATCTTTCCCCTTTTCTTCGGTTCGCTCCAATTGGGTTGTTTGGATGAATTTCCTGTATTGATTAACCGAATTACCAAAATAATGTGGAAAAGAAATAAAATCAAATCAAAACGGCTGCCCAAAAAAAGACGGCCCAAGCGAAAGAAGGAGCGGGGGAGCGAGTGAGTGTGGTGGCCGGAAAACGGTACTCTTAATGGAGTTTGGCCACACACGCACGAACGCACGCATGCATGTGAGGAAGGGGAATGGGGGGGGGAGGAAGTGGAGGAAGGGGGATCTCTTTCTCACCTACCCGTCGCATATTTCCGTCCCCTTTCCGATGCAAAAAGAGTGGTAAGGGTCGGTGGTAAAAATTGATTTATATGAAAACGTAACGCACGAACGAGCGATGATGAACATTTGCCCCAAAATGAATTCCGTTGCCCTTCCTCCACCCCCCTGGCGCCTTCTCTTCCTTTCCCCCTCATTTATCCGGTGGATCAACTTTCGCTCAAAATTAAGTCGTGGATGTGTGTGTTTTTTTTTCCCTTCGTCCACGAGTGTGAAGAGGACAATATAAACAAATTGTAACGAATTGTTCAATTAACGCCTAATCGAATCACGTGTGAGCGTGTGTGTGTGTGTGTGGCGGGTGATCTGTTTTTCTTTCTTTATCCAGCTATTCCTAGTTGAAAAAGAAGCAATATTGCGATCGTTACCGTTTTTTTTTCTTGTTTTCGTTATACTGATACTTAAAGGTTCCTTTTTTTCTCTCAAAATCTCAAACTGCTAAAGGATGATGTGTGGAGTAAGGTTTTTTATTTCTTAAATTTTCCTTAAATGTAGGTCATTCCGTCTTTTTTTCTTCGTCTTAATTGGACTTCCAGAGCTCCTCACCGTGGTGCATGGTTGAAGATGCGCCTAACTATTTTATTGTATGCGGATTGCTTTCAGGATATAGTTCAAACCCAATGCCGATCGAGGTCGTCGATCATCTTGCCGTGGTGAGAGAGAGTTTTTAGTTACTTGGGAAGTAATGCCGGTTGTATACTTTTTTCCCATTTTGTGCATCAAGCTTATACTCGTCGCTCGAAACATACAGCAAGATTCATTTCAGTTGGCAATTGGTTTAAAAATAAAATAGGCAAAAAAAAACCGCCTGCTTAACATTCACGCCGCATTGGGTCATCGACGCGTCGTACAGTTCGGTTTCCCCGTAAGCAGCTGGTAGACATTAAAGCGCGTTACAAAAGACGCGTAAATTAAGTACTAAAAATATGTTTCTTCAACCCTTGGCCACCAAAACCGAACAAAAAAAGAATCAGACAGGGGTGGGAACGCGCGCTGATGAACGTGTGGTACTTTTGTTAAAAATAAAATACCATCGGCGGCATGGCAAATGTGTTCCGAAAAATTCGCCATTCTTCCACATTCCGGTCTAGGACATTACGGCTTAATGAGAGGAAGCAAAACTACGAAGACCTGCCTGCCCAGTAACAGAATATTTGCCACCGAAAACACAGCGCAGCGTCATGTGTGTTTGTGTGTTCTGACACTGAATTCTTTGCGTTCCTCGGGACGCCGTCAACCATTGGGCCGGGAGTTCTTCTATGTCATCGGTTAGTCACGTGCCTGTCCGAGACCGATTACTGATGGGGTACTGCAAGACAACAGTGAGTGTCTGATGAGATTGTTGGTGGAAATAGCGGATGATTGTAAGGGTTGGGAATGTTTCAATAGTAAACTTAAGTGTAAGTGTTACAATTATTTGCTGATATTGAGTTGGGTTAACAGATATTAGGTTTTAATAACTAATACCGTTTTTCACACACCAGGACCGGTTCAAAATCCCATAAGGAACGATCCTTGAATACCTTAAAGTATTTCAAAAATGATCATAAAAATAATTATTGTTAAATAACTAGTGTACAGGGGAGCATATTTAGAATTTTTTTCAATAACGGTTTAAGGCCTCATAAGATGTTGTATAAAGTGTAAATTGAGGTACAAAATGAATAAAAAATCAAACATTCAAATTTGAACTAGGAAAGTTAAGTTTTCCTTATCCACTTGATCATCGAAATGATTTGAACCCTGAACTAAAAATATAAATTAAAAACAAGAAATATTAAATGTGATTAATATACAACTAGTTCGAATATTGCTTGATCTATAACCTGCTCTACTTTACATCACTGATTTAGACCTCTGTCTCTTACTTTATCCAATATATGGGAAGTCATCTTTGTTTCCATCTGTTTTGTCAACTTCAACCTCTTCAATAAGTAACAGAATCAGGATCTGCTATATATCTACAGCTTTTATCTTTCTATTATTGAATTCGCAAAGCAAAACGCATCCTCCAGAGATCACCAAGTCACTATGATGTCTGGAAATGGGTTAATAATTAGTGATGGATTGTGTTTTTTTTTGCAATGAGTGATTAATAGTTTGCGAATTCGAATTGAATTACTTTCAAGTATTCTAGTTGAAAAAGTATTTCACCACTAGATATCATAACCAGTGGCTAGCCTTCATCGATGTGTAAGGTACAGCAGGAGATCAACGTGAAGCAGGAGACACTGAGTGTGAGGATCACGTAGTTAGAACGCAACATCCCCAACCCCAAGTATATACCGTGTGAACTCATCATCCGTGAGGCATACACCGGTTGGTTTTTTGTTTGGACATTCGGGAAACCGTGAAGCAAGGGTGCCCGCCCAGATGGCCAGCTGTTGCGTGCCGCTGGCGGTATTAATCTGCGCCACCATCTGTGCAGCGGCGTGGCCATTGCAGCCATTTCAGCGGGCGCATATAACTGTGAAATGGAGCGCTCGGAGCACTATAATCCATGAGTCACCGTTTCCGCCGGCCAAGGTGGTGTGGTGTGGTGGGCTATGCTTTGGGCGTATGGTGGAGACGACCAGTTCGCCAGTTCGCTAGCGCTAACGCCTGACGGATTACGCCACACACCACTTTTTTTTCTTTTCTTTGGAGAGCAACTGACCGTTTCGATCATTATTGTGGGTCTAAGCGGATTTCTCAGTTTTGTACAACACCTCCATGAACTGAATAGCTAGAAGGTATATCTTGCAGGTGCAGGTGTATGGTGCAGTTTTTAGTTTGAACTGTTCCCTTTATTGAATACTTTTAAACACATCAGTAAACCAGACACACTGAATAACCATTTTTTATTTGCTTGTCTCATTCCAGACCGTGAAACCCATCTTTAATGGTGCAGTTCCTGTTGCAGTTCGTCGCCAATTCTTATCAGCTTCCTTTCTGTAGCTGCATCGGAAACGTTGTTCTTCACCCGGGAATTACAAATTGCTGTGAATAATAATTAAACCATCGTCAGCGTTTTAATCGCGGAACTTCGCGAAGTAATCGACGATCGGTTGAGGCTGCAAACCTTATGGATGGAACGCACACACTCGGGGGATTGAGAGACACGGGCGATAACCGGACGGCGCCTAGCATGGCTGCACCATCAGCCCTTATCTTGCGACAGCTTCCGTCTCTGGTCGGATGGATTTGTTGTGTGGTTGTGATCCCACCACCGTCCCAGCCCAAGCAAGACCAAGTTTGTGTAGTGTGAAAAATGGCAACGCTTGTGGTGTGTCAAAGTGAAACCGCAACACGACCCAATGATAAGGAAAGAGTGCAATCAATTCCATCCATCGTGTGTGTGTTTGTTGTCCGCTGGTTTGCTGTGGAAATGATGAAGCTACGACACAGAGAAAATCTCTTTCGAAGATACATAATATCCCGCTAGGTGTACGCAGAAGAAACGGCGTACAAAAAAAGTACTCACGCACACATTTCATATACTTTTTGCTACTGAGCTGACGACCAGCCATCCCACAGATCACAGTTGTTTATGTGTGTGAACATTTGATGATTGCGTACCGAGTGGAACGCGCGAGTGTTGTGTTGTTGTCACGGCGGTTAGTTTTCGTATTTGGACGGTAGGACCTAAAAACGGCTACAAACTGCTACCTTTTTTTCTCTATTGTGGAATATATCTATTTTTATAATTTGTATTTAATATTTAAATATAATTGATTTATTCTCTAATTTCATCAGGAAGTGAATTGTTTAGTTAGTGAAACGGGTGTGCGCGTGTGTCACAACGAATGTTGTGCGAAGGATGGAAAGTGGATAACCCCGAACCACTCCGCCCTACTTGCTGCAGGATCATCATCCTTATCACAGTGAGTGAAATGTGAGCACGTCTCTATCGAACGAGAAGATACGTGAATGAGCAGAGCGTGAGCGTGAGAATCTGGTATATGTTGCGTGTGTGTCAGTTGTGTCAGCGTGCGAAGAATCTCATCCCTCATAGAAGGTCAAGCACAGAAGCCAGAATCTCATTGTGAGCGAGTGTGAATTTAAAAATTGCCTAAAAAGTGATCTGCTTGTGGTGTTGCATTTTGTGAATCTCTGTACACGTATAGTGCGGTGGAAAGAAGAAAGAATTAAGGAAACACATCCTTCCCAATTCCGTTCCGAACGCAAAGTATTTGAGGTGACTTCTCCTCAATCGCGGTAGTGTTAGAAGACGCAACCTAGTGTTGCCAGAGTGGTACGTCGTCGGACGTATTGGCTTGTGTACCGGATCGTGTCCGTAGGTATGGCACACGGCGTGTAAGCCGGGTTGTGTTTTGTGTGTAGTGCGTGCGTGAGTGTGTGTGTTGAAGCTGGCGGCTGCCGAATGGCGGCAGGTGCGGCAAAGGGAGCAGAATGAGCGGTGTCTACTGTAGCAGTTGCAGTTGGACAGCCAGCACTAGTAGCACACGACGCACAGTGGTGCAGCAGCCCACTACCGGTGACACCAGCGGGTGCACCCACCGTCGAGGACGTGGGCCACCCCGTAAACGTTTGCAACGGTCGTTGCGATCGGTAACCACCACCAGCACCGCCTACACCGGTACCACCACTATCACCAACGCCGGTCACCACATCAACAACTACTTCCAAACCATCATCACGAGCCGCGCCGACGACGATAACACCGGACATGTCGCAGGATACACTCGCGGACTGTTCCCGCTACATTCTGCAGGTGCGTAGCGAACTGGGGAATGTTTCCACTTGTAGTTTTAAAAATTCCTCAGAAATATGTTTCCCAAGTCCCAAAGAACAGGCACAATCTCTTTGGAAATCAATTATTTCCTTCTTTTCTTCATGGTATAATTCGAATGTCTTGTTTTGTAATTTTTAAATCCTCTTGACTTTTATTCCTCGTCTGTCCTTGGAAGAAGATATTCATTCCTTTGATGATTAATTAACTTAGTGATGTATTTAGCCCTTTAAAGGATCTAAGCAAAATTACCAAATCTGGAAGGAAGGACACAAATATTGAAAATGTTGAAAGGAGGTTCGGCTTACTTTGTATTAGGGGCAAACCGTACCTCAGCGAATTCTAATGTAATAGATGATGATAAGTCCGACCTCTTATCCTAACACAGACATGAGCAGGACGTAATCTTTATGATATTTTCACACAAATCATAAAAAACCTAGCTGATAACTGTTAAAGTTAGTGGCGTCAAAACATTTTGAAGGTTCCCCTGCTTTATTTGTGATTCTAAGACGAATAACAACACTCCACCGAAGAAGTCGGATCTCATTTCATCACAAAGTTGCTCCAAGTTATCCTTTACATAGCGTTCCAAGAGCAAGTGGACTTTTTAGGACTGTTTCATTATATTTAAAGACTCCGACTTACATATGGTCTTACTTACTTACTTACTTATCAGGCGCTATCTTGGCCTGCTGCAACAATCCTCGATACCCCTCACGGTCTAGCGCCGTCGTCTACCAACATTCTGACTGACCAACATGACCAACAACTGACCAACATGGTCAATTACAGTAATTCTTACAGGACATCACCTTACGAAGCAGGGGAATCTCATGTATCTGGAATTTGCCACGTAAAATCATCAATGTCAGTGGGATGTAATCTATACTATCAGCTCCTCAGTTATTGGCCATGCTTTAAAAGAATTCTTTTTACTCTTCCATGGCCCTAAAAGTTCCAGAGGCGTTTGCTTGTCGTTTTTTAAACATTTGAAAAGGATTTTACTACATCAAATGTTTTAGGACTTAACGACTTAAACTGGAGGATTACTTGAAATCAGCATGTTGTCTAATGCAAAGCAAAAGAAGTAGATGACATTTCGAATTTCATCTGCTGGGTTTATGATAATTGGTAAATGTTAAGTAATATCCTCTGGATCTGTCATACATGTTCTATAGAACGTATTCACCATTAAGTATAATTTACTCGCCGGTCGACTACTGGAGTGCAAGTCAGTTATTTATTCCTGCTTGCCTAACTTCAAAATAGTAAACAATTGCAGCAGACATTCCACAATTGTGTTTTTTTTTTATCTCCCAGCTCTGTACTGTGGTGCAGTTTGTCTCCAGATAGGTTCCACGTGTGGAAATCATCATCCAAGAATTTACTATAAACAATCATTCCATAAGAGAGCGTGCGCCTAAAGAACATCCGGTCTGAGGCGAAAGTTACTATACGCATGCACTCATTGTTGGTCCAAATTACTTGGCTAGTATTTGTTTTGCAGCTTCTTCATCATAATGTCTAGGGCGCTCGTTCAAAACTGAGGCTTTTTTTCCTTCTTCGCCTTAGCGTGCTGTGGTCTCGCAGTTGTTGTGTACCGTACCGTTTAGACATTTGTTTGTTTTCCCCTCCAATCACCTAATTTGCGAATGGACATCGGACACGGTTGGGGATCGGTAGGCGCAAACACGATGGATGAGGTTAGGAGCGGATGAATAAACAAGTACCAATAATAACCGGAACGCTTCCACCCGTACGTGGATAAGCGTGGATCTTGTAATGGCGTGGAAAAAGGAGCATTAATGGGGTAACAGCATCTTGTGGTGAAATTGTGCACTTTCGTAAATCAATTATCCATAATAGCTGGAAGCTCCAATCCACCGTCGCCACACCTTCACAAGTGTTGGATGTGTCTGTTGGTGTAGAAAACTGAGCAGTAAATGAGCGCGGGCCCTTCTTTCCTGTCTTCGGACACTTTCGGCATATTGCTGAGGAAAATGAGATGGGTTGGTGTCGGGGTGGGAAAAGGGCAGATAAAATGGCATAATCTAAGCGCACCTAGCACTCGCTATTGAATGTGAGTTTATTTATAAATATCGACGCCTTCATCGTATTTCGAGCGCGTGCAGTGTAATCCAATGGAACGGAAAGGGATAGAATTCAACGCTTGCAAAAAAGGGCTTTTCCTGTAAGCGGGAAATGTAACGGAATTTTGCCCTTCCTCCAGCAACCTTGAATCCGTTCCGGAATGCCCGTATGCTTTCGTGAACTGTAGTATCCGTCTGCAGTGAGATAATCAGGCGCATGCTGCTAAAAATAAATCACATTCAGTATGATGTTGCTGATCATGCTGCTACAATAATTCTATACGCTTCTGGAGAAAAAACTGGATCCGCACAATATGATTAGATCATATGATTTTCCACGACAAATCCTTGTACATTGTTGCATTATACTAAAGCCATGCTTTGTTCTACACTCGCACAGACTGGAGTGGTTGGTGTATGGTTTAGCGTTGTCCAATTAATTCTAAATCAATGCACTGTTAAATACCATCGCCGTGCACACAAGGGGTTGTCTTATCGACACGAGATCTTCACGACGCAAACCTCAGGAACACCCGGTTCCCCTTCTTCCAAGCACTGGTGTGTTTAAGGGCACTCCCGGCTAGCATTCAATATAGGAGGCTAAATGAGTAACCCTCCACCGAAGGGAACGTCCTCAATGCTGCTCAATGTTGCCTGATAGAGTTCTTCACAAAAGACTGTGCCAGTTAGACGATCGGTTACTGTCAGTCGGGGTTTGCGAAGAGTGAAGGCAAGAAACGACCGATGGGGAGAAGATCAATGCTGTGACAATGGTCAGCCAGAAGAGAGAACCATTCCGACCATTGGCAAACAGTATGCGAAAGGTCAAGATCGTAAAAAATAAAATAAAGTATATATAAAACCACAAACACACACACAAAGCTGAGACGGGCAAAGCAAACGCACTGGACCGTGGCTGCCGTGAAGCCGCCGATTGGCCTTGAAAAAGGCACTCACTTATTGGCCTGTAGAGTCGTGTGTGGCTGACTGTCGAATGGAAGGATACTAAAGTCGCCTCTTCCCCCCAATGAACCGCAATCGGTGCACTCTCGCAATCTCCCTTCTGCTGGATTGATAAGATAGTGCGTTCGCGTGGTACGCATTTGAGTTGCGAGTGAGCTGCTCGGCACCAGAGCACGTCCGTTTGCTTGCGAATTGTTCACGAGATCTTCCGGTTTGCAGAATGTGCGCGTGGAAAAGGAAAGAAAAAAAGTTTTACGTCAACTTTTATTGATCGAGTGTGTTTTAAAGGCGACACACTCACACACGGATTTCTTTTCGTTATGAAGCAGTTTTGGGGTGGGTAGAAGATATTTTTAGCTAGTTTTATGTGTCTTTTTATGTCCATTTTTGGGGGGGATAAGAAGTTCCAACACATAATAAAGTCACTCTCATTTAGCTTTAGTTATTAGTTATCATTAAAGAGCACCGCTGGATGTTGACGTAAGAGGAAATACAGTTCCCTGCTCCCGTTAGCTAGTGCGGCTTTTGATGACACAATCATTATGATGAAGGTCATACGAGCTGTCACAAATGAGTTCCAATCGACTGTCACAGACAAAAGGAAAAAACAAGTCTACGCCACGGCGAAGATGTACCCTATATAAATGTGTATAGTGTGTGACATTCGTCAGGTTTGGAAGAGCAACGTCATGTTTGTTTGAACCGGAAGTTCTGAATGAAAGCCTCCGTCCAGTGGTAAGAGCGTCTGTTGCAAAGGAAGCAAACGTACCTTTCCACCCCTTTATTCGTACGTGCGCGTGCCATGACACACGGTAAGTTGTTATGCAATTCCGGACAGGTGGATCGAAACTTGGGCCTTTCCCGTGAAGATGGCATTCGGGTGGATAGGATAGGGGAGTGGGAGGCTCCAGAACGTTAAGCTTCCCACGCGAACACGACCACACAAGTGACGGGTGACGTATTTTCAAGCATCGGGTTTGCGGTGCTGCGAATGTCTAGTTTCATCCCGGCGACCGGTGTGTGCATCGTGCCCGGAAGTGGAGATGTCACTTGTGCCGGTCGGTGTGGAATATGTTGGACAGTTCTGCTTCATTTCATTTGCCTAACAATCATGTTTATGTGCTCATCATGGTGATATACGCCGGCATTCTTTATTGTTTTTCGTGACTAGAGTTGAGTGAAGAACCTTGAGAGGGCAGATAGCGTGGTAAAACATGATGATTTTAATTTAGTTTTTTTTTTCAAAACTTTTTTTTAAATGTCACTTGTGGACAATGGAATCTAGAATACATAGTCTTAACCAATCTTGATCCCGGTTTGTTGTAGCAATAATTGAAAATATTCAGTCATTTTGAGTAATAAAGGAGATTCTTCTAAACCTTCTAGAACACTAAACTAACTCTCTTTCAAATAATTAAAAATATCAATGAAGATCTGCAGTCTGTGGTGGGTAACATGCGATTGGCCTGTTAGAGGTCCTGAGCGGAATGAAAGTTGAGCCTGAAGAATAAAATAAACCGAGGGATGGAGTGGCAAATTCCAATTATCTTCGGAGACATCAAATCTCTTATGAACACTCGAGGCCAATTCCTTTAATCCCGACCCTGTCTGTGGCTAATATTTCCGAGTAATAAGTTAGACTTCTACTACCAAACTCTCAGACACTCTGACCCACTCGATGTTTTTCTGGTTAAAAATATGAGTCTTAATGTCTTGAGTCTGAATGAGTGAATGAGTTTATGGGAGAGTTCTTAAAGATTTTCACCGCAAGCTGATTTACGAATGTCGACTTCGAGGTTTTATGCGTTCTACACACATTCTACTAAAGACCAAGCTATCCCCCGGGGAGCACGATCAGACTTTGCCGTGAGAGTGTTGCCTGCCACTTGCGCATGACTCATGCTAAGCTTACAATAGATGCTATTCATTGATCTGACAGTATACGGATTGCTTGAGCGTATCGTCGTACCAGCACTGTGCCACCAGTGCAACCTTCTTTTCACAACGCTATGTAAATAGTAGCAAATCGTCCAGAGCAGTGTATTGAAGTCATTCAAGGTGTTGCCTCGCAGAATCTTGGAAAAAAGAAGTCTAAGCTGTACCAGAATTCAACAGACAGTGGCGTGTAAGACACTCGTAGAACAACTCGCTCGTATAAGATCGTCGAGATCCTCCAGGCATCGTTACATGCGCTGTATTGCACAACGTGTTTTGTTACCGTCCCTTCACGAACCTTTGAGTGTTCAATAAATCCCGAGGCGAATGTTTAGTACCTGTTTCGTTTATTGTTGTTGTGGTCAGGTCAGGTGCCTGATGTTTACCATTACCAAACATCATGTTAGCTTGGTACAACAAAAAAATCCATATCTAACGCCACCAGTGTGTGTGTGTGTTGTGTGTTGCTCCTGATAAAAGCTGCACATAGCTGCACACATTTCGTAGCTAACCCTTATCAAAGGGACACACAGCTCAAATGCCGTCTGTGCGTAGTGCGATTGATTGATAAGCGATCGTGTCGGGGTTTTGTCGCTTTATGAATCAGAACGAAAGCAGCGGTGTTGGTGTTGGTCCCTTTTGCAAAAGTTTGCGTGTCCCAACTGGCACGGTTTATCGCAAACACACCGTACCCTTGGCTGTGAGGGTAGTTACGGTTCACATATCCGGTAGTGCCGCTGTCACCCTTTGTGGCACTGTTGGGAAAGGTGTATTATTATCGATCCGATCCGCTTCGGGCACAGTGCAGTAGGCAGCTTAATGCCTTAATGGGGTTTAGGGCTGGTAGAAGTGCGCGTGCCACAAACACGACGTGACGGTAAAATCGTGCCTCCAAACAGTGTGCGGTGAGGATGTGAGAACAAATCCGATATTGTACTAATCATTTACAATAGCAATTCCATCAGAAAGTGATCTTTGCGAAGAATTCCATTGATCTCCCCTGCATGTGTAGTGTGCTACGTCATACGCGCTCAGTATTACTACGATCACGATCGCACGTGCCCCCTCACACTCACACGTTACGCCGGCAATGAGAGTTATGATTGAAAATCGATTTGCCTAAGTGCGGCCTCTTCGTGCGTTCTGGCGGGTTCGCGCAAGTGTTTCCTTTTCCGAGGATTTGCCGGCGAGCGTGTTCGGCTCCAGGGCACGATCTGACCGAGTTCGGATCAATTTTCCAGCGCTAATTCTGTGCCGATGAGTGCAGGTGGTCCTAGTATCGAGTGAGTAGCGCAACGGAACAGTTCTGGATTGCGTGTTACTTAGCTTTGTGCGCACCGCTCGAGTTAAGACATGTGATGCAAGTTTCCATCGGTATGTTCCAACGATAAGAATCGTTTAATGAGTTAATTTTATCAACAAATGCGTACAAGTGTGGGTAAAAGAAAACACATATGGCGGCACACATGTGAGCAAAATCGATAAGCAAAGGGACGGTTAAAAATGTGGTAAACATCATTAAGGGAAAATCGCATTACTGGTCCATTAAAATGTGTACCAGGTGATGTTTGTGCCGACGAAAGTGGAAGTGGTTTTATGTGATGTTGCAAATTTCCGAATTGCACAAATTTCCGGCCTAAAGTGCAGGATGAAAAGTTTGTGTTTTCGAATGGTGAGAACCTCCCGGTAGAGAATTCATTCTGATGGAGATCCTTAATGAATGTGTGCGTGTGTTTCTGTGAGCCAGTAAACTGGTTTGTAAAATCAATGGTGGTCAGTTTTCTTGTGCATTTATTCCCCTCTTAGTTTTACTGCACGTATTCTAGCTAAACGCTGTGGAGTAGTTCGATGTAAATAATTTGCATTTCCTGTTGCGGTTTTGCCCGGAAATGGCCAGAAGATTGATCCACCGGAACCCCGGCACACCCGGTGAACCGAAAGGGAGTGTGCTAAACTGTGGGAAAAAAATCTCCTCTTCACAGCAACTTCAATCAAGTGTTCTCTGCAATCTATTTGTTACCTTAGCTGTGAATGACGTGTCATAGTGGCAGAATCACTTTTCTGTGTTAGTGTTCTAAAAGCACTTTATATTCTTTCAGTAGTTACTTTTTGTGTGAGTTTTAAGTAGAAGAGTGTTTCTAAGTTTGTTCTTATTGTGTTGTGCCATAATACGGAGTTGTTTGCTGAAAACCTTCCAATTGGCAATTAGTGTCATTATTGGATTGTCATGCATTTTGTTGGGCTAAAGCGTCAATATCATCACACCCGCGAGCCTCGGACGCATCGTGACACGTCTCTGCCTCAGCTCCAACCCAATTCTCAGTGCGTCAAGTGTTCCAAGATGCAACCCACAAAAGCATCGCCTCCACAGTCGAGCGATAGAAAAAATCGAATGGAGTCGGATACAGAACAACATACTGCTTCTACGTCATCTTCGCAGTGTACCAATCGGAGTCCGGAGTACATTGACACTCCCCAGGATAGGAAGGAGAAGAGACGGATCGCGAGACGTTCGTGGCTGTATTATGACGATTTCGTCACACTGGACACGAGCATTTTGCTGAAGGTAACTGACGCACCAGCTTTTGGTGTTGCATATGTTTGAGGAAATTCTTCCTTTCACTTGCATTCAATTATTACTGCCGTTCAATTCTTTGCTCAACCTTTTCCTTTCCCAGGGGTGGAAAAAAGTGGCTATGAATCATAGCAATAAAATCAATATGACACTGTGTCGAACAAATGGCTGTGCAGTTTTGTGTTTTGTGCCAGCTTGCATTGTGTGTGACGTTGATGATGTGATGTGGATGATGAAGATAGTGATTAGAAGGGTGCACGATCGAAGTTGTGCTGTGGAAGGGGAACGACCGGGCGCTGATTAATCATTTCCGGTTTTAACGATACTACGACGCGGGAAGTTCTGCGACGATTGCCATGGGGAACGGAGTCATGCAATAACTCAAATTGCGTAAATTTCCTCCTGCCGGTCGATGCGTGTTGTTGGCTGAACAAATAGTTTGTTGAGCTTTTATCTAGTACTCAATACGATCAAATATTAGAATGCTTTGATGCGTTACATTGTAAACATCTGACTCGTGTTGACATTACGAATGCATGCGTGGAAGATGTTGACATAAAACGGCTGTTTTCTAATCGGAAAAAATATTGTGGAACGCAAGTGTTGGTAATCTGATTTCCGACAAGCGATGGATTATAATTATTGATTCATTATTATATACAAACAGCAGAACGTCCTCGGTTGGTCGGTGTAATAGAGGCTTGAACAACTGCACAGCACAGCTACAAACATGATTAGAATGCAGTATGTTATGGTTGATTAACACAAATTGCAATAATTCTGAGATTGCTCGGCTCTTTGGAATTGAGAATGACAAAGAAACGGCTTTTTTGTATTGTGTTGTGGGATTTGGCCGTATCTCCACCTTCGGCTTAAGACGTCTCTCCTTTTTATTTGCACGGTCTGAAAGAGAACCCTGGTCGTTCGGTGACATTTGCATGACATGCCATGGGGCTAAACATTCTTCAATGCAGTCTACTCTCGAACGCGGCTGATAGGGTTCCATTGGCTTTGGACGAGGTCCGTGTCTCAGAGGCGTATATGAGTTCTGGAGTTATATGAAATTTTATAAAATCCCGGTCTTGCTGAAGGACCCGAAACCTCTTGAAGATCCTCTAGGCTTTCCTACTCTATTCTCATTCTGAGAACTTCTGTGACATCTTCTTGTGAGAAACTTCTTCCAGATGACGTTTATCCGCATTTATTTACTTCACAGAGGACTGCAGACCCAAAAATATCTTAAAACTACTCTTAAATCTTGGATAAATTCCAATAAAAAGGTGTTTGAATCAAATGTTTCCTCTAGTAAAATGCAGCGCGATCATTATGCACAACACTTTGGCCGCTTCTCAGCTGTTCCAGTTCGTTACCAGACCGTGGATTTGTTTATCTTGCTCGCGTTGTTATTCAAGGAATTTTTGTTTTGCTATCTCTATCTCATTCTTGTAACAAACAACATCAGCCAGATTCCTTTACTCTTCCTTTGTACGCCTTCATTTTATTTTTGCCCCAACTATTAAATAATGAATTTTCCTTTTAGAAACATTATTGATCGTAAAGATACTTTACTTTAAAAGGTTGTTTGCCTTTCGATGTCTTATGTTCCGGGGACAAAAGTTCTGCAGCAATGTTTTTTTATTTGCTGACTCCGCTAGGCTGCATATCGCGTTGGAAAAATAGATGTGTTTCAAGTTGTTCAATTAAGAGAGCGTTACGATAACATTGCACTCACGCACAAGGGAAGTACGCGCAGGAGAAAAAAAAAATTGCAACGATGCCGTTATAGTTGTTGCACTGCTGCATCAGACCGGCGACGTAGACGATTGCTTCTACAGCAGCAGTTGTTGCGCTGTTTATGTAGGCTGATCTATTCGACAGTTGCGTCAATAATGATTGATTATTGGAACCGGTTAGTGAAAGCGAACTCTAAGGTATCAGGCCTGGTGGCAAGCGAAGGAATGTGTAGATGCAGTGGAGAACCGATTCCGCACTGCCCTGCTATTGAGGTGAACCATCATTTTCCGCTTCTAAGGTACTGCTGTAGCTCTCTCACGCACATGTTGACGCGTTTCTCCATTTGTCAAAACATTACGTGCTCCAGAGTTCCTCCGTCAGCAGCCAGTTGTTGACGGCTAATTATGATTAGGATTGCAGGCGCAGGAGCATTCATCAAGCGAATGTTTGATGTCTGTATGCATTAAGTCTTTGGAGTTTATTAACCCAAAAAAAAAAAGGATTGTCAATAAGAACCGCCTGAATAGACTAATGGTTTATAGGTTATAGTATATGTAATGATGATCTAATACATATATTTAATGATAATATAAAATAGCAAACCTATATTCATCTCACTATAGTTTACGTTGTTCAATATGATCCGAGACGATCACATGCCAAAGCATTAGCGTCCAACATCTTTGAACAGATGCACCGGACATCATTCAGATCGTGTCAGATGTTCGGTGTCACATTCGTACCGCTAAATCTCAACTTCCACTTTGGCAAACTGCCTAGCATCTTTTTTTCTTTTTTGAGGGTAAAACACCTGCTACCACTGTGTCACTCAATCATCTCATATAGGGCTTGGTTTTGGTGCTTCCAAGGGGACCGTGTAAGGAGGAAAAAAGAGTTAAAATTCTGAAATTCCTTAGCGAAATTCAAAATTGCCGGGTTTCGTCCATCCCGATTTTTTTATCCCGGTGCGGCGAAACACTATTGAAAAATTGAATAATCTCATTCTTCACCCAGGTTGGGTCTGGCTTATGGCACGAGCTAGAAGAGTAGAGAGATCGCGCGCGCATCGGGTGGGTCAATCGTGGATAATGGCATAACATTAAAATCAACAGTGAGACAGCCGTTGGTCTGCCAACGAAGGCGAAAAAATGTTTTTATATTTAAATGAGCCAAATGACAAATCTGAACCGTTGGACAATTAAATCTAATCACATGTTGGGTGAATACTAGCAAAACTTCGGATGTGTTTCGATCTGTTTGAAAAACAAATAAATATTATGTTTTTTTTTGGGGCGATCCATTCCACTCAGGATATCAAACGACCAAAGGACATACATCACCACAATAAACTTATTTAAGGTATAATGATCATGATATAAAGTTTTTTCGGAATCGAATTTGATGAATCTTTCATATTTTAATCTTTCCAACGTTTGGTCTGATTAATTCCACTAAAATATCGTAACCAGAGAGTAATATTGGTAAAGTTATACAAATTACTCATCAGCAATAATTCTTGCAAACTTTGTTCCAGCTCTACAAGAGCGGACCCTAATTTATCTCAACAAAAATACATGTTGATGATAAACCATCAGCGGTACTAATACGGAATTTGTATCCAAACGTATTTTTACGCGCGGAATGGCAAACATGTTTGCATCCAAGAATCTGACAGCGTAGGTGGATAGGAATCTAGCCAGAGATCGTGTGAAACAGCAACTGGGAAACGTGTCTTCGTCTCCACACGACTAACGTCTTAGGGTCTTTAGTGGTGGTAGAGCCGGGTGCGTTTGGAGTCGACGGGGTGGAATGAAATTCTCAACCGAAATTCAAACCTCACCCAACGGTCGTGGTTAGTCGTTGGGAACCAGACACCGGAGACGAAAGCAAAACAACGAAGAAGCTGCCGCCTTCGACGGGACGATCGCACGGCACGGTACGCACCCGTTGCCACTCCTCTCCTCATCACATTAGGGATCGAGTTTGGCGCACCGGTGCTAGTTTTCGAGCACTATATCAAACAAATATATGTACGCATAAATTTGCATTTTTTTCTTGTTGTACTCATGTGTGTTTGTTTGCAAGCGAGCCGGCGCGCCGCGTTCTTGGGCCGGACGCGTTTGATGGTGTATTAAATTCTTCGCTCACAATGGACGACGCACACTGTTGCGACGCGGACAGGAGCGACGGCGGACAATCGTTTGGGGTGGGGTGGCGTTCTTATGTGTTGTGAAACTTTGCATGTTACTGTGATTGAGAATTCATAGTTGGAGCTTAAATCTGCCTTAGTTAACGAGTTTTTTTGTAAATCGGAACTATTAAGAGTAGTTTGGTTATCGCAATTTAATTTATTCATAAAACTATTTGTTGAATTATTGGTATAACAGATAAAAGCAAATGAAGTTGTTTGTTTCCATAATCTTGAGATGGGGAATTTTAATTGAATGTGGTTCTTCTGACTAAAACTTCTACCTGACCTCCCGATTAAGGTGTCAGACTAAGTTCGATTGTTCGGTGTTATTTTCATGTCGTAAAATGAAATGATTATATGGTTGGTGGACTGTTGCAAAGTTCAACATCATATACTCTGAGTTAAGAATATGCTCAGCGTCCGTCCTGCATGTTTCAAAATTGTTCTCAAAATATTTTTAGACTAAAAAAAGATAACTCACAAACATTCACAAAAACATCATTTGGCAATTGTCTTGTAATGCCACCCATTGTAAAATGATCCGTTTTTATGAAAAGAGCTCTCTGCACAGGAAAGACTAGATGGATGAGATTCGAGGAAATATTAAGATCGTAGCTCACATTTCAACTACATTTGTCGATTAGTTCTGAAATATGGACATTGATAGTAACTTGTTGCTGAATATTTTTATTTTTTTACGTAAGAAATCGTCCAAGTCTATCTTATATATCTATACAGATCATTAGATAAGATGCTGAAAGCACTTAAATAAACATGAGATCTATTCTCGACTGAACTCTGCTAAAAATAAATTAAATGTATATGGATAATTCAAATCCACCGAACACTAATCCTTTGGGTACATATGACCGGTCAGATCGTGTATTCTAAATCAGTAAGACATTCAAAGTATATGTTTTCCTGCATCGTCCAATCTTCTAGCCCTTTGTGCGAAAAAAATATCTTTTATGTCTTACACGTTTCATATATAGTATGATAATAAAACGAGGTGTTTATGTTTCAGCGGTTTTGTAATGTTCTGTGGTCTCGATTTCGTATTTCTGCCGATCACAAAAGCTTCTTGGTGAATTAATTAACCAACAGCACACTCGGCAGGGAAGAGATGACCATAAAGATGGCCGCAACACAAGGTCACAGGGTCTGGCGGGAACGAGACTGCTACTTATGATTCGTGTTTGAGTAAGATTTGGTTAGTCATCTAGAACTAACCGGGGCGGTTGATACGAATACCGGTTGTTCTCTCGTTGAGTCGTCTCCCCCAGGTCAAGGTTGTTTGCATCATCACTTTTCGTTCCAGTTTACCAAATTTAGCTCGCCAAATGTGACGTTCTTTGTCGAATGTGAACCGGGGGGGAGACGATTCGATCAGTGTCTACGCCATGTGTTTTTTGGGAGTGGTTCGCCGAATGGAACTCATGCCGTCATTCTTTAATTATCTTCACGTCTTTCGATTCAATTGCATCTCGGGATGATTCATCGGGTTAGCTTATCCACTTTGCGAATGTATACACGGTTGCACAATTAGTAATCACCGCGAGCATGCTGTTTGTTTTAGTGACATCCAATTGTATCATTCTGGAACGAGTTCATATATTCTGTCTAACAGCTTCAAAGTTACCAGAAGCACATTTAGACATGGTCATCATACTACCTCAATTCCTATCAACATCAGTGTCACAGTCATTGTTTAGCACTAAACCGGAAAATGTGCCCGCTCACACTGGATCAAAACACTGGCAGGAAAAACTAAAACCTCACGCACTATCGATATGTCTCAGGGTCTCAGCAAATCCACTTTCATTTTCAACTTCCGGTCTTGCCAAACGTGCCGGAGGGGCCCCAAGGTGTGCATATCGCAATGACTGCAACGGCGTAACTTGTATTTTTATCTTATCCTTCTTCAGCACAAACGTGTGCTGCTCCCTGTCTCGTTCTGTGCCGGTTACGTTGGTTAACAATCCGCCGCCAGCGGGAGTTCCGTAGCCGGTTTACGTCGAGAGCAATTTTTTTGTATGATTTTTCTTAATATTTGTTACACTTTTTTTTCGTTTCCAAACGCTCTGGTTACGAATGATGGCAACACTTTTCGTTGGAGGCCGGGAAGTCACGTTAAGGCGTTGCAAAAATGCATAGCTGAAGGAAAAGGCTCGACTAATTCTAGATTTACAAGTCCCCACACACAAACTAAGTGTCGCGGATATTGCGTTTTGGAAATGTTTTCTCTGATAAGTTTTTTTTGTGGGAATTTTAAAGTCTTAAAAATTGTGGACAGGAGCCTGAAAGAAACCGACAAACACCATAAACTTCATGTTAATTACCATCTTTCATTAGGCAATCGTTAAATCGCACTTAATTGCTCATTTGTGATGAAGTTGCACTGGAAATAGTAACGAAGTTTCGTCTTTACATCCAACACAAAATACACGCACATTGGTAATTCCACTGATTGGCAAATTGCAACGCGCGTGATGTGTCTAGTGTTGTACACTTTTCCTTCATACCGAATCCCTTCGTCATCGTTTAATGGGCCTTACTTTCCCTTCTACAGTACCCATCGGACGCGTTTGCTTGGTCATCGAGAAGAAGATTTTTCCCTGTCACAACTTTTCCATCCATTGCATGCGCATTTCCTTCATTCCGAGCCGTGTTACCACGCGCCCGTACATTGACACTTCTTTCACTTGTGTGTGTTAGTTTTTTTTTGTTGTTGTACAATTTTTCTTTATTTTATTGCAACTATTGCTGCACCAGCCGGTCCCTAACTCAAACGTTTTGTTTTCTCTTCTCGTTTCATTCGCTGGGACGCCGGAACACAGGTATACGTCGGTGCACTGTCGCTCCACTATGAGGCGCTTAGTGTGGAAGCATCGAAGCAGACTACGGCAGAGGAGATCGTTTCCTGTATCGTCGAACGGTTGGGTCTAACGGTAAGAAATGATCGTTTTATATTAATTATATACATCTATTGTTTCATGTTTTATTGCCATTTGGTTGATGTTGTCGTTTATATTTTTTACTTTGATTTTTGACTGGGTTTAATTAATTAAAAAACTTCAACAAAAGTAGTATAAAATTATCTAGAAAATATAATTTTATTAGTTTGCTATTAAACAATTGGCATAACAAATTATAGTTAAATATTTAATAAATTTGAGGAAAAATTAAAAAATTAAAACCATTAATTTGCTCATTTCTTTCCAGGGAAACAACTATGAGCTGGCGGAAGTGGCCGGTGAGTGCAAGGAGAGGCGACTTTCCGCGCACGAAAAACCCGTCTCCGTTATGCTGCTGTGGCCGATGCACTCGGAGAAAGATTTTCATAGGTAAGAAATAGCGGGATATATATGTTTATGCACCACCGTCCGGCCATGGTGCTGCAATTTATCAGTTCCAGGCTTTGATGAAATAATGATTACGCAGAAATGCTTCGGACAGTGTCGACACACACCCGGGAAAGGGGAAACGCGGCTGCCGGAAAAGCACACCGGGAGACACCGGGTTCGAGGAAATGAATTTCACTTTTACTTTTACCTCACAAACGGGTGTCACAGAAACTCGTTTGTGACCAAAACGAGAGAGAGTCCCCGATGTTGTTGTTGTTGTTGTGGCGGAACAACTACCGAGGCGATGATTAGAGGGAAATTGATTTCCCAACCTTCATCATGCGCATTGTGCGAGAACGGATCATAAAAGTCGTGCAATCAAACTAACCACCCTTGGCGGGAAGTTTAAATTAGAAACCTCAACATGAGATCAACCGATTGATGATGTATGCCGTGCGATTGATTTGATATTGATTTTACCCGATCAAAAGCTCGATCATTTCGTTTTCATTTGCTTCCATTGGATTTTCCAGTGCGATAACGAGAGTAAGCTGTTAAGCCTAGTCGATATGGTATTCCATTTTTCCTTGCAACTGAGCGTGATTGAAGGAGCTATTTTTGTTAATAATTAATGGCTACTCTCAGCCGCCACACTTGGCAGCTTACAGATATATCATACATGATGCGATCCATCCTATGATCTTTATTCTTTGCCGATCACTATTACCTGTTATTATATCAACGAAGAAAATTTCGATCATATCCTAAAACGCCGAAAACATCAATTTCCAATCCTCATAAATACGTACATCGTTAATTCAGCTATCGTCCAAACCAACTAACTCATCAACTGTTGAAATGTGGAGCACTCCGCAATCTTCCAAGCCTCTCAGTGTACAGTGCGGAGATGTTTTTTCTTCGCATTCCTTGCTGAAGTAAAATAAGACCGAAATAGCCGATTGCCGAAAGCGGCGTGGTGAACGATGCCGGCAACACCTAGTGGCGCTAATTTGTTTACTACCAACCTCTTCAACGCCGTTGATCGATTTAGGCATATCGCAACAAATCAAGCCGCCACTATCAGGGGAAGATGCGTCAATCTTGCCCACTTCTTCAAACACGATCATTGTGATCATCCCATTTTCTGCGGCCCATTTGGTTAAGGTCTGGAAAAACGAAACGGCTGTGAATAATCGACTTTGACCTATATTGTTTTTATTAGTGATTATTTTCTATTGCATCTTGAGGTAGTGTTTGAGAATTACTCACGATTCGAATGTAGCTGAAAATAGGTGTATTTCCCCCTCTGTTATTATTCTCTATGCTCTGGACGTTTTGAGTAGAAGTAAGGTATGGAGAGATTCTGTAATATCCTATGTGAGGCTTCGGTCCCATTCCTTTATATTTGGGATATTCAACCTCTTATCAAAAACGTAAATAAAACATGGCAGTCAGAAATGGCTGGCCCAAGACCTCTTGAAGTTGTAATTGTTCCTCTTTTTATAAAAATATGCCCCATGTCACTGATGATTGATTCCTGTTCGCCACAACAGCCATTACGATCAAGTTAATGCAATTGCACAGTCACTTGTCTTTCATTTTCAAATGCAATATGAATGAAGTCGCGCATCCAATTTGTTTACTTTAGCCGAGCGTCTACGTGTTGTGAAAGAACGTGCATACGTAAAAGAACATGCAAAAACACCGGGTATGCTCTGGGGGGAATATGTCCTCGCCAACTCCCAATCATTTCAAATCGCTTCCCTTTGCTGTTATTAGAAACGAATCATTTTTCATGGTATCATGGAAATTAGATTCAAATCGCTTCTATCTAATTTGGCACTTATGATGAAGTCATTTGGCATTCGCTAATTAGTTTGTCCACCGCTCGCACACGGCCCTCGTTCTCCTTTCTGCCCAAGGATGACGCTGAAGCATTTCACGCCTTCACTTCAAACTGGGGAATTCTTCCTGCTCGAACGAGTTTCTGGCGTGGCTGTGATGGCGAGCGCGCATATGTCGTCACTGCGGTTGTGCTCATTTGCGGAGGTGTCCTGATCTGTCGGCCCAAATATTACCCACGAGAAAGTAACGACGTATCCCGGTGGGATTTCGTTGCCGATGACGATTTTCATGCTGGAACCTACGCCGGTTCACGCCACGCGGTGGGAGTGGAATTTAGGGGAAGCTAAATTTATCTTCCGCTTCACAACACGGTTTCGGAGCTTAGACGTGCGATGTAAGGATGATCGGTCGCTCGTTCTACGGTGGCAGCTAGTAGAAGGGGATAGCTTGACAAATATCACATTTTTGTCGGTGTGGATTAATTTGACTCAGAATACACGGCACTCGGGGGACAGGTGTTGTGATAGAAAACATTCCTCACTATCGTTAATTGATGTTTTTTGTTTTGTTTGACAAACGGTGTATGGAAGTTTACAACAGGAGTCTGAACAGACAAAAAAAAGGATTACAACATTTTTGACAAGTAGTGGGGCAAATGGAGCTTCTCGTATTCCTGTTGAACACATTCTGCTATTGTGACACAATTTTAAACTGTTTAGGATTATATTGTCAAAGCTATGGCTTGTAAAGGATAGATGTGTGGTAATGTTGAACATTTTGCCTTTTCTTTATGGTTGTCTAGTTTTGAACTATTAATTTGTAATTATCTCACACCTACCACTAATGTTGAAGCTATGGTTAGTCTCGTTTAGCTAATACATTGCTGTTTGACAATTGTAAGTCAACTATGATTCCTCATGCAACAGATACAAGTGGACTTGTTGGAATTTATTTGACTTTATAATGATTTTTTACTTGATCTTAGTATTAATCTTGAATTTAGTTCCTCTACAATTAAAGTTTGAAATCGTCTTCGTTTCAATCATCGATGGAGTGCCAAGTCTCTTGGAGGCTTCAAGCTGCATGAAAGATAAGACATCCAACTAGCAACCTTCCACAGGAAGTATATCGGATCAAATTGAATCGTTGACGATCTTTGGATTCACGAAAAGAAGAATATCTAGAATCTTGATGTTTGGGAGATGACCCTTAGCATTCGCTTCAAAACTTTCTCTAAACTGAAGATGACATGACAAAAAATAACTCATTCAATCAATTAAAAACCAATAGAATGTGTATTTGAATATGACACATTGATATTGCTCATATTCTATCTTCATCCCAGATATTGGACATCGTACGTGTTACACCCACTGTTGGCAATATATTTGTTGGCAACTGATCTAGCTGCAGTACGAGCTACACTCTGGTTTTCCACACAGTTTGTGTAGGCGAGAAGCATCTCATGGAATTTTTCCTTCCACACTACCTAAGGACTAACAATGGGAAGGAATCCTAAGTCTAACCATTAGTGTGAAGTGAGGAAAATATGATCCACCCACTAGAATGCAGCTGCATTCTCAGGTCTTTTCGATATAAATGGATTGTTACGTTTCCACCTACTGCCAGGCAGACACCATGGATTGTATGAATTCAGATTTGTATAAATACTTGTCATCGTGATTTCGAAGCAGAACCGTACTTAACCCCAAAAAGAGATGCTGACGTACGTTCATTACACTATCGCCGACACCGTACGATGTAACCAGGGTGCGAAATTGACATGAAATCTGGTCTGTGTGTGTTTTTTATGGTTTAAAATTTATTGTGTATTTTCTTTCCCCCGATCGTGTACGCCAGATTGCCTGATCATCGTGGTCGTCGTCAAATGTGCTGTCACTTTAAGCCGGTCCCGGGATGCTAACGACCTTCTCCCAAACACATTTTTTTCCTTTATGTGTTTGGGAAAGCGGTTCGCGGATGGGTGCCTTGTTTTGACGGTTCCGATGACATTTATCATTTCGAAATACGAACGAGGGAAATCTTTTCGCCTGAAAGGTAACCAAAAACCACCAGCACACCAGGCTTTTCCTGTTCGCGAAACAAACGCCGGGTTTTTCATTCGTATCGTTTGTGGATGTTTGTTAAAACACTGACCGTTTTGTATCGGCTGCGGGCGAAAGTAAACCACGCACGATAAATACTGAAACCACAACGGAAAATATCTCAAGTAAACGCGCGCACACCTTAAGCAGTTACGGAGCAAGGTAAGATGACCAACCGACAGAACCGAATCCTCACGGTAAAGTTCGGTTTTTCGGAGATGGCGAATGCACAGAGCACACCCAGCTGGGGTCAGCTGTGTTTTCTCAAATATTTAAAAGCTTGGAAAAACTGGACGTATAAAAAAGGGAGATGCGGTCCATTGACGTGTGGAGGACGTTATGGCCATTAGGTTTTTTTGTACGCTAGGGGCATCTAGTTTGAACGATGCGTGAAAATGATGTGGCAAACGATCATCATCATCATCATCATCATGGTCGTGGCACGTTTCAGTGGGTGAAGTGACGTTTCGGTGGTTTGGATGTCTTAAGTAGTAGCGCATCTGCTTCTTTGACAGGGCTAAGCATATTTTTGGATTATCCGCTGAAAGCAACCTGACAAAGTGGTGGTCCAATTATCACCAGGTTTTTGGAGGGAACGTGTCGGGATTGTCACGTCGTACCATCCAGAAGAACACCGAACATGCCGCGTTTCGTATGTTACGATTGTTTGTAAACGGACATTATTTACGCGTGTTTACCAACGGATCATATTTATAAACCTTAAAGACATGCCTCTCGGTTTTGGGTCTCGTAAAATCATGTTATATGATCTGTTAAACTGTAAACCTTCAACGTCGACGAAATGAGGAGTTGTTTCATTCTACGGTTTTGGTGTGATTTATTCACTCGTCACGCAACCATAATTAATCACACAAAGCAACGGCACCATGAGGTGCGATGAGGTGTGCCGGGTAGAATTAATTTAGGACTAACAAGTTTCTATGTTTTTTTTGTTGTTGTCCCAATGTCCGGCACATTCCATTACTATTTATTGTCTGCTAATTATCCTTAATGGTAAAGTTTAGCTAATAAGTGGTGCTACAAAAAAAAAAAAGGCCAAAGCCTCAGCTGAATGCAGAACTTCCATGTGACACACACCCCTACGAGGTGAGCTCTAGCCATCGTAAACGTAATAAGTAGGATATATTAATTCCACACCATATTGAACCTAGAAACGTTCTTTTTCCCTTCACTTTACCAATTTTATTACCATGCAACTAAGTACGATCGTTCTCGCCTCGTAGACATTCACCCGTTCTGTTTCGTTCGACGACGAATGTAATTGCACATTGCCTTTCGCTCGTATTGCGTACATTTTATTTGGCGTATTTGATTCGATTGACTTTCATCTGTTTACTGTCGTACATTTCAATTCTTTGGGCCACCAAACCCACAAACAAACCCACGTGGTTCTCGGATGACTCGGTGTTGGGGGAGGATCGCAAAATTTAACCCTAAGTGAGTCATATTTGTTAAAATTGCATTGAAAATGGTTGCATGCGACGGTGGCTGTCTCAAGTGGTCTGTAAGGTGTGATCCTCTGGACAACTTTCTTCTTTACGCCCAACGGAACTCTGTACCGTAGACATTTTTGAGACGATCTTCTAGAGGTGGTGGAGAAACAAACAATCTTCGATGTGGTGAATATTTGCGTGCGACTTGGGTGTGACTATGAGGCGCCAGTCGTGACGAAACGGAATTGAAAGAAGTAGGATTGGTCTGCTTTGGAGGAGGAACTTGTACTGTAATTACATTTATTTCATTCGTGACAATGTTTAATGATTGTTCCAAATGAATCATCGGAAAAATAAATCTTTCATCTAATGTTATTATATATAGCACAACCTCAGAAATCTAGCTTCCGGCGACAATTTATCGCCTCAAACAGTACACAATCAGTCCTGTATATGGGGGACCGGGCCGGATGGAATTTTGGCTAGGTAACCTCGTCGTCTAAGCCACTCATAGCAGATAATTTTATGGACCATACCATTGTATTGCTGACTGTATTTATTTGCATTGACCAAATCTATTTAATATCAATGTTTCGTTACAGATTCTATCTACGTGAAATACAAAGCGACGTTCCTTGGCTAGATAGTTACGGGCTCGATCCACAGATACTTAGAGATTTTATACCATTTTTGTTGCAAAAAGAAAATAGAGAATATCCTGACCTGTGCCAACTACCAGGTAAGTGCAAGTTATTTCTTAACGTAAATGGAAGCCTCTTTTTTGAAACCCCAATTTTGCTCATCGGTTTTACTATCTATCTAGATCTTAATGAAGCAACACTACTCGAAAACCTCCGCCAACGGTTTGAGGCCGGCCACATCTACACGTACGTCGGCAGCATCCTGATCGCAGTGAACCCGTTCAAGTTTCATCCCATCTACAATCCAAAGTATGTGCGGCTCTACCAGAACCAGCGGATCGGACCGATCTTGCCGCCGCACATCTTCGCCATCGCGGACAACGCTTACTATAACATGCTGAAGGAGAAACGCAACCAGGTAAGGACTGTAACGAACAAATCGATTTTTAGTTGCTTCTACGTCGCTTCCAGAAGTACTGACGAGAAAAAGATGAGATCAAAAGGGCTATCGTAGCATTTAAAAGCTTGGGGTATAGTAACGGTCAGGAGTGAGGCATCAGGAAGAGTTCCTCTTCAAAGTTACTTAGAATGGCTCTGAGTGTGCCTTGAACGTGGATCGATATTTTGTAATCCTAGGGATGTGAAATGTGTTCAGAATTCCTCCTTCTGGCTTAGAATGAGTTTGCAGTAGATTTTATAGCAAGGAATATGCAACCCCGTTGTGCAATAACACTGCCGCTGCAGTTCAATTGAATCATACACAGTTAATTGAACTGTGTACTTCAGCGCCATGGTAATGCATCAGTATGGAGTCGGATGAGCGGTATGTTTTTCCTCGATCCATGGTCGTTTGGACAGTTTGGTGCGCTTTGTATTTCCGTGAACCGTGAAGAGCCACTGTGGAAAAGAGGCCGCTATGGTGTTTCTTCATTTAGCGACATCATTATGCACGGCATTTGCAGCATCATCTTCGTTTGGCAGCTTCAATGCACTTAACGAGGAGAGTGCGGCAAGGGGTCAGCAATACCTGCATATACACACTTCAACCCCACAGTCGCTGTGGACAATCGCTTGCATCTATTACACGAACGTACGATGGAAATTCGCTTGTCAGTTGCTTTATGCTTCTTGATGGCAGGCACAAACGTGTAGTTGTGGCAATCCAATGCCATTGCATTAGGTGCGATGAGTTATGATCTTTCTCATGCGTTACGTCTGTGTTCTTAACAGTTCAGAAATATGCTGAGATCCTTTAATGTTGCCAGTTGCTAGTAAAGGGAATGTGAAGCACTCAGCACACGTTGCATTTTTCTTTATTCTAAAACAGATGAGGTTACACATTCCGTTGCGGTAAATGTAAAATATTCAATATTTAAAATTTAATTGCCTAAAAGTAAAACATACATTCCTAAACCAAAGTCATTTCCAGTTACATGTGAACGTTGAAGGTTGGATCTTAAAAGAGTTCTGTTAGGGTTTCTCTCGAACAACAAGGGGCTTCAATAACCTTTGTGTACGGCACGGATATTAGCCAGATATAAAACATCTTACTGATGGCTCTAACAACCACCAAGCGCTCGGTTGCATCTTCGGCACGGACAAGGATTAAGCGAGAAGATAAATTTTATTACTTGTCACTTCACTCCATCCAAACATCCATCCATCTGTTCATGCACTAACGTAACATTCAAAGCATAGTGATGCCGTCATCATCGCCTGCCCGGCACTGTGCAGCGTCAACATCTCAACTAGAACCACCCATTTCGGTTCCGCTCTTGTGCACTTCCTTGTCCAGCATCTTTTTGCAAACCGATGCTGCAAAATGGCACCACGGTGCATTTTGCGCATTGCCGTTCGCTTTACGATTCGATTACCGCCAGGCACACAGGGCTCTCTCAGGTGCTACTTTTTGCTGTGCCGTTGTTCGTTGTTTGCCACACTCGCGCGTGACGGTTATTCTTTCGGATAAGAGGATGCTGGTTATGTGGAGCCTGGCGGATTGCAATTTTTTTCCTCCCTCTCTCTTATTATTATTGTTCTGCTCCCACGACGCGCGATGTGTGCGGGATGCATTCTTCGGATTCCTTATCCACTTCCAATTGGAGTTTAATTAATCTTATTCATCCATTCTGTGCAAGACAACACCGTGATTAAGGGCTCTTTCATGCAGCTCTAGTGCGGTTCCACTTTAGGAAACCAGACATTGTCCATTTAAAAAAAATGGGGATTTAATGTAAGAAATTTGGCGTGAAATGGAAGAAGTGTTAATGTCTCTCAAGGTCATGAAGATATTAACTACAAAAAATATCTGTAGTGTCAAAACGGAATCCAATTGAGGCTGAACAGAACAACAGAAATGTGCATTTATTTCCTCAAGTTACCGATTCATAAGGGCAAAAGAGTGCCTAAAGTAAAAGCTAGCTAATAAGAGTATTGGCGCGGACAGTTCCAATAGACTATAAGCAGATTAAACAATGCCGGACTAACATGCCCATGGGAGGTACAGCCTGGGAAGCAAGATGCCTATGCAAATTGACAATCTACCGTGAAACGCGACGAACGCGACCAGACTGATGAATAAGATGTATCACCAAACAAACAATCCCGCGAAATGCTTTACGCGGTGCGTGAGTTCTGTAATGTTTTGTGGTTGAAATGTCCCTAATAGACATAGACTTTGCTTTGCTACTCCATGTTCCAACTCGTAGCTCATTTGTAATTTGTTTAATACTAGTCTACAGCTTATAGCTGCTGCGATGCCATCGATTTGTACGAATCTGCTGGTTCTGTAAAGCGGTGTGTAAAATCCGATGCATGTAGGTGGACTCTCCTCCTCCATTGGGGATACCTTTGCTTCCGGGGCGCAAAAGTTAACGTGACGTGACGCGCACGCCTGCTGATGACGACGTCCGACCGTGGCATTCATACGAAATGGCGAATGAATGGTCAAACGAGTTATGAATGAACGACTGTGGCGTCAGGGGCTTTTTTATTGTATCTTGGTGCGGCTAAGTTACGACCATACACACTCAACTACCGTCTAAGCTGCTCGCGTAAAAAAAGCCTCTTTCGCGGCTGTAGCAACAACTTCAAGTTGGTTAGGGGTTCGTAATGATCGTTGTGGCATGGTACCGGTACATGAGAAGTTGTTTGTACGTATTTGGTAGAGATATGTTTAATTTTTTTTTCTCTTAGCAGTTGTAGATGTGTTTTTTAACGCATGTCACATGTTTTATTACTTATACTGCGGAAGAGAAAGTGGTAATATGGGGCAGACTAATGTGTGTAATGTTACACAAACCAGCCATTATGTTGTTGTGAAAGTTAAATTTTTAATTCTAAAGTTCTTTAAAGATTAAATTTTACAAAGTTCCTTGAATCAATATTTTATTTGTTCTAATACGGCCAGGCCGTAATACAATAACAAAAAAAAAAAATATTTGCAAGTACTGAAATTTGATTTTTTTAAATAATTGACAGCATTCATCGCTAATATTTCATGAATGCTTGACAATTCCATTTGAGGATTCATTAATCTTTAAGGATTCCTTATTGATTCAGTATTAGTTTAAAGATCCATTCAGTATTAGTCTTGTTCAAGATACGTGGTACTTAAAAAATCAAATATAATTAATTTCAATAGTCTTCACCTATGAATGTGTGCAGTTTTGTGACGATCATTGACAATATTCACTCATTTTACATATATAAACCCGTATCTAATATGATTTATTTTCCTACTTTTCTCCATTTTAGTGTATCGTTATCAGCGGCGAAAGCGGTTCCGGCAAAACCGAAAGCACCAACTTTCTGCTCCACCATTTAACTGCCCTCTCGCAGAAGGGTGCCCACGGGTCTGGCGTGGAGCAGACCATCCTCAGTGCCGGACCCGTCCTGGAAGCGTTCGGTAACGCGAAAACGGCACACAACAACAACAGCAGTCGTTTTGGCAAGTTTATCCAAGTGAATTACCGCGAGAATGGCATGGTGCAGGGTGCGGTCGTTCAGAAGTATCTGCTCGAAAAGAGCCGAATCGTTTCGCAGGGCCATTACGAGCGCAACTATCACGTGTTCTACTATCTGCTGTCCGGTGCAACCGATACCGAGCGAGACGCGCTACATCTCCTGCCGGCGGAGAAGTATCACTACCTGAATGCAAAGAATCTCACGCTGGAGAACTGTGACGAGAAGTATGAATTTTCGCGCCTCAAGCAGAGCATGGAGATGGTTGGCTTTTCGGCGGAGAAACAAAGGCGACTGTTTAACGTACTGTCGGCCGTACTGCTGCTCGGCAATGTGGAGTTCTTCCCGAAAAAGTCCACCTACCACCATGACGAAAGTGTTCAGGTGCGGAATCCGGACGTGGTCGGGCTGATATCGGAGCTGTTGCGCGTCAAGCAGGAAACGCTAATGTCCGCCCTCACGTCCAAGCGCGTGAAGGCAAGCGGTGAAACGCTGATCATGCAGTACAAGCTGCCGGAAGCGATTGCTGCCCGGGATGCGCTTGCCAAGTGCCTTTACGGGGCGCTGTTCGACTGGATCGTGCTGCAGGTGAACCATGCGCTGCTGAACAAGGATCAGGTCTTGCATACGGGTCACTCGATCGGGGTGCTGGATATATTCGGTTTCGAGGACTTTGGGCCCCAGAATAGCTTCGAGCAGCTGTGCATTAACTACGCGAACGAGCATTTACAGTATTACTTCAATCTGGTACGTCACGAGAAACGAATGTGTGTGTGCCTGGATGAGACACGCTAATATGTTGCATCTTTCCACCCACTTTTCAGCACGTGTTCAAGTATGAACAAAAAGAATACAAACGCGAGGGAATTAAATGGACTGATATAGAATTTCTAGACAATTACGGCTGCCTGCAGCTGTTTGAATCGAAACCATCCGGTTTGCTGTGTATACTGGACGATCTGTGCAAGTGAGTATCTGCTGCTATTGACGTGTACATGCACGCACGTGCTTAATACATTCGCTCCGTTTTAGTTTTCCCGGTGCCACAAACGAAACGTTGCTGCAAAAGTTCAACAGTGTTCACAAGGATAATGCATTTTACGAAAAGCCACAGCGCAAAGAGAACGCATTTATCATTAAGCATTACGCGGGCAAGGTGAAATATCAGGTAAGAATCATCCAAACCGGGGAGTTTGTTGAACAGCTTCCGTCCCAGAAAGATGTAATAACGTGTTGCCTTCCGTTCCCATTTTAGGTTGCCGAAATGCGTGAAAAGAATCTCGATCTAATGCGGCAGGACATTGTGAGTGTACTGAAGAATTCGAGCATGGCGTTCGTAAGGGAGCTAGTCGGGGCGGACCCGGTGGCCGTGTTTAGGTGGGCCATTTTACGGGCCTTTTTTCGCGGCTATTTTGCATTCCGATCGGCAGGCATTAAGCATCGCAAGGAACGGGCCGACATGTCGTTCAACAAGTTGGCCACCAAGACACGATACCGTGCACCGAACGATAGTATCGTAAGGTAAGGGATTCTCGTGCCACTAGGTTGTAACACAATGGTGGTTTGGGGTACTGACAAGATTTACTAAACAACGCTCAACGGTGTTCGATGTTTGTTGCGTTGATGTACATTTGGTTTGTGGTGGTACAGTGGGATTCCGGTGGACATTTTTCCTCAAAGGTTGTTACATTTCGGTATTGATCATGATGTGTTCTCTTTTCTTTCTTTCTCTCTTTCTTTACCTGTTTACCATCTCCTTTCCTTTTCCTGTGGGGCTTTCCTCGTGAATTTCGTATTCCTGTTTGATTTGTGTGTTTTAATCCTTCCTCGTGGTTTGTCGAAAATTATTATGGGTTTTCTCTTGCCTTACAACATTTCGTTCTGTTCACCCCTCAAACCCGGCAACAAATATTCTTTCTCCCTCTCTACCAATGTTGGCTCACCCCTCACATTGTTCCTCCCTTCTTCGGTGGTGGGTGTATTGGTGATTCTGTAGCCATCTCGTGACGGTCTCATCGGTGAACCTAACAATCAATCGGATTGCGTAAGTTTCTCTCTATATCTCTCTCTACACAATACCTATTTAAGGTTGTTGCTTTTCAAAAAAAGCTAAAGCCGACAGTGAAAGTGGTTTTTAATCTATCTAACTGTGTTCTTGTTGTACATTCGTTCTTCGTGCTAATATGTTTTCTGTTCTTCATTCTTGTTATTCGTCCCTTCTCGTTTCTTTACTTGTTAGTATTTAGAGCTTTGTGTGTTTAAGTACGTTCCTTCCAGACTATTTGATTTCTGTTCTTGTTGTCTATCCTTCCCACGTGAACTTCATGCACCTCGGTTATGTTAGTCCTTCCTGTGCCTAATCGTTCCATACATTTATAGCATCGTGTTTCACCTTTCATGTTCTACTTTATAATCTGATCATGGTCTCCCATACGTTTTTTGTTTAAAATTTATAATAATGGCTTATTCGCAAAGAGCACCAAAACTAAATAACATATTCCTACTACAGTAATAACTTTCGTTAAAACACTCAAATTCTAGTTTCGTCTCTATGACATGCAACTCGTCTTTGAAAGTCGGCTAGGACATTTGCCGATATTTCTATGATTTTAGACGACTCCGGAGTTTATAATAACCATTTAAGAAATTGTATGATTTGCGAAGCTCCAAATTCCTTGTCTATTTGTGCTAAAAGAAAAATGCAAAAGCTGTGTTCTTACTTATCCTGTTCCCGTGTTCCTGCAGGAAACTTTTCTGTCCAAGGCGCCCGGTTCGGGACGGTGGTATGCTGGACCGGTACCGTAACTATTCGACAAAGTCGATCGCAGGCAAAGGGGGAGGCCAGAGGGAGCGCCGCAAAAATTGGCCGTAAGCGATTCGGACTGAGAGTGCGCCGAATACGAATGTGTGTTGTGTGCCACTAGCAAATGCGGCTCCCGTTGTTTTTTTATTGTTGTGTGTATTTGATTGAATGGAGTTTTGTTTTTATATTTGTCGTGCACCACCGTGTAGTAATGTAACGCGATGTGTGCCTTGCTGCATCATTGATTAACCGGCAACAGCTCCTTTCTAGTGTGTGTGTATTGTAAATGTGTGATGCGCACTACAGTGAAGGAAGTGCGTTTTGCTAACTGCCAAAATGAATAATTATTAAGATTGTGCTAATGCAGAGGTTGTTGCATACATTTAGGCGAATAGAGGGTTTTTGCAAATCCTTTTGCAGGTGTAAATGGATTGTCAAGAAACATTGAAACCGAACGAACCTGAATGAACAGCGAAACAAAATGTTTCGTGTCTTTTCTAAACAAATACTCTAACAAACTCGTGATTTAACAATATTCACTCATATACTCAATGCTTCAAAATGCAGCTACTAACCAAACTGCGACCGAAGTTTTGGTCGAGAGTATTTAGTATTTAGTTTAGTTTTTACCATTATCCTTGCTGTATAATTTTGTAAAGCATATTTCATATTTTACGTTTATTTTCCTTTCTTGATTTATTTTCATCCTGCCCATCATGACAAAACATTATGTGTGCCTCTGTGCCCGTGTCTTCGTGTGCGTGTGTACCCTTGGTCTATCGTTATCGCGTGCCTTCCCTCATCATTATCATCATGCCATCATCAATCGATCTACCGCGGGGAACAAAAAAAAAACATCGCAACCCCTCCATACGTGCCAACACGCCGCAATCGGTCTACGAATTTCGTGCGCACAGCAAACGCATCAGCAATGCCATGAGCGATATCACATCTGGCCATAGTAGTAACAACCAGTCCAGCTCACCCGGTAGCAATCTGTCCTACCATAGACAGTCCCTTGGGAATGCTGGATATGGGAGTGCGGGTGCATCGTCACCGGGCGGAACTGGTGGTGGTACACCTCGCCGGTCGTGGTCGAGTTTTGCATTCAACAACAAAAATTTCCCAGACGGAAAGCTCAACTACGAGTGCTACCAACAGCAGGATAATGCTCCCCAGTACCAATCGAAGCATCAGCAATCGGGATCCTCCTCCTCGTCGCTGTCATCGGTTTATGGTAGTGGGGGGAATGGCAAATCATCGACCAACGCAAACTCCTCCGGCGCTCAGGGTGGTGGCGGTGGTGGAACCGGCGCCAGTGGCAAAGGATATGGGTTGGGATCGGCAGCGGCACGGAACCGTTTCGAACGTTCTGGCCAGGACGTAATGGCTCGTGCGTCGCAGATCGTAATGTAAGAGACGTTCAAATACGCCACGGCGCACACATCCATTCCGCTCATTTCCTATCATATTCGACACGATACCCCGTAGTCACCGTAGATCCAATCAGTGATTAGTAGGGAATCTTTAAATTGTTTTATATTTGAAAAATACGTTTACTATTGGTTATGTATTGTTCTGTTTAAAATCTGACGTTTGTTACACAATGTTTAAATTAATTGATATCCCTTTCATTCGTTACTTCAGTCCTTATGCTTATGTGTAACGTGTCTTTTTGCTTTTGGATTGGATTGTTACTTGTAGCTTTGTGAATTTTTGTTCGTGTGTGTATGCGTGTTTTATCTTTAAAAATCAAAATTGATAGATTAAAATTCCAATAACCTTTCCTAGGCAGGCATCGCTCCAATAAAAACTACAGAGCGATCGTATTTTCTTCTACAAGCAATGCTGTTTTTACTAAAATCCTGCTTTCTAGCGGATAATCCGCGATTGCGATATTAACTTCTGTTTTATGTATCTTTCGAAACGACTAACATTTTTTTTCTTTTCAATTTACACACCACCACAACAACAGGAAAAACAAATCCTTTCGCCCTCGGGAACGCCCTAAAAAGGGGCTAAAGAATCTTCAGTCGGTGAAAACACTTTCGGCCGGTCAGAATCTGTCCAACCAAACATCCGCCATCAAAACGCGCAAACAGCCACTTACCGTGACAGCCCAGTTTCAAAACTCACTGATCGCATTGATGGAAACGTTGAATCAGGTACGGTACATGACATTTTGCTGGATCGTGCAACAAATGGCTAACCTCTTTGGAAACGTTTTTTTAGGCGAATCCATTCTTCATTCGATGCATCAAATCGAATCCGAACAAAATACCGAACCAGTTTGATGATGCAACAGTTACGAGACAGGTATGTAGACATAAAATTAAGTAGGATCTAGGGTTTTAAGATTTCAAGTGAGAAGGATGTATATAAGTCCTTGAATCCTTCCCGCATTAGCTAATTTAATCAATAGGTATAACAGGAGGTTAACAGTAATAGCATGTGCTAGAGGGCTTTGGCCTTTGGCAAATATTCCACTTGTACGTGCAGCAAATTGCAAATTAATGCAATTTTATCCCGAATTTTCTCATGGTTTCTCTCACAACCTTCATGGTTAATGTGTCGTACAGCTGGAACACTGCCGAATGTTGACCGTTGTATGGTAAACCGTTAAGCCGTACCATCTGACCAAATGTTACCACATGGACATCTTTTCTTCTCACGCTTATCCTCCGTGACAGTAGATGACGATTATCCTTCATGTTTTGCTTGGAGCACGTCGGACGAATACATAACGATGCTTTCTATGTTTGCATATGGGAAATTTGCATATATTTTAACAAATACATACGACACTGGATTATGGTGTTCAAAAAATGTCTCTTATAAGCTTGGTCAATCATAAGTATGTTAAAAAATATGATTAAATGTACTAAATCCATTATTTTGAAACGGCGGATTGAAAAAATACAAACAGATTATATTCTGGATATCTGTATGATAGTTGAACTATACTTTAGATAAAAAAGACCCTTCTTATCTCCATGGATCGAGTCTCTGTTTCATTATGTAAATGTTTCACATCACATAAAGGGCATAGAATCGAGGAAAAATATGTCCCATGCGTTTTGTTGTTCATTCTGGCTCAGACTTGCTGATTCCTTCAAATACAGACAAATGAACATAGAAGCATAGCTATTGCACATACCCAAATTGGTGTGATGGTATCTGTTTGATGGTTGTGAGTCAGCTATGTTGTTCTTTTATGGCTTTTCCGTGTGGAATTTTACCTGCCATCTGCCCAATACCCTTGCAGCCAGTTCGTCCTACGGTATGTGCAGATAACTACCTTTCAGTTCGAATTCTACCTTCGATGGGTACGAACGTGTTGTGTGAAAGTGTAGTGCGAATGTTTGACGGAATGTTTTAAACATTAGGAAGAATTTGTTGCATTTGCGAATGCTAATAGAAAACATATTTAAAATATTTGTTTTTATGATACTTGTGAATTAAGTTTTCTATATTGAAAAACTGTGAAACATGTGAAGTGTAGAGTACCTCCGAATTACTACTTTATGTATTTCCCACGGTTGTTGTCGTGGAAGTGATGGTGAACGATGACAATAGCGTTGATACGACTTTACCCGGAGATTGGTGTTAGGCTAGCGTTTCTGGCGATACTCTTCTGTATACACTTAATCCTAATTGCGCTTCTGATGACGACCGGACTAGTGTTGCGCCTGAAAATGACCATAACGGTTGCGGTGGTAAGTGCAGTCCAATGTACCCTGAAATACATCCCGTTCTATCGAGACAACCATTTGACGCCCGGTTGTCCAGACACGGGTAGACATGTTTTTGGCCCGATGGCTGTAACCAAACAAAAAAAAACCGGAAACACCAGCTTTCCACACGGAATTTTCAATACCACAAATCCCATTAGAGCGAGTGGCCCCAGACACGAAGGGCAGAAAAGGGTATTAGCAATCACCCGTAAAGCTTAAGTTACAGTACGGGTTTCCGGTGCCAAAATACCACCAACCGTCAACTGCTATTGAGCGTACACAAACATTCGGGACCAACCCAATATTCTTATGGCTCCTGTAGCTTCTACTCGAATGATCGTACACATAGCGATCTTATCAATGAGAACGAGATGCATCTGAAGACACGGTTGAGGTCCTTACAATGCCATTCTACGTTTGTTGCTTTTTTTAACATTCCCCAATTATTACGAAGCAGAGGTAAGGCGGAATGGGAAAATGTAATAAATAAGTTTATTGACGGTGTCAGAAAAGATCATAAGTAAAATAACTGAATAAGATTTACCCGTATGAATCGAACAAGACTGATTCCGACGAGAACCAAAATAGAGAGAGGGAATCAATAGATATTAACTTACTAATTTTTAGTTTAGTTTTGTCATGCTAAACTCTTGTTGCCATCAGATTGTTTTAATGCTAAATTTTAATATGTTTTCCTTAAGTGCCATAGCTATCGCTGTGGCTTCCGTTTCCAAGCATGGTACATTTATCTTATCGTTTTGTTTTATGGTTTTTTTTTACTACATCCGCCTTGCCATTACCTGTGTATCCGTTGCTTCACAGGTGGGTGAGAAAATCGGCAAGGCGACAGCGATGAATGCAACACGGACTTTGACTCATAGCAAAAAAACTTTGCTATAATGAGTTCTATTGCATTGCAAGCATATATGTAGATATTTTATGCACTTCCGTTGAGCTGATCAGAGGGATGACAACATTTTTTAATGGCAGGCTCGCAATGAGAACCTAAGAATGTGCATTTTTATGCTTTTATGACACAGCATTACTCACTATCTGCCCGTCATGTTGGTCTTGTGTAGGAGAAATTATTCGAACATAGAATGTGATAGAATGCATTGTAGATTGACATATGGGCTTAGTTATGTAAACGATCAATTGTGTTTGAATTATTTTTTTTTTAATATTTATCTGCAGCTTCGCTACACGGGCATGCTGGAAACGGTCCGAATACGACGAGCAGGCTACAATGTACGTCTGACGTATGAAGAGTTTATCCAGCTGTACCGCATCCTGCTACCGAAGGGGCTGGTCAGCTCCCAGAAGGATGTGCGGGACTTTATGAGTACGATGGATTTGAACAAGCAGCACTACCAGCTCGGTCTGACCAAAATATACATGCGCGAATCTCAGAAGATACGGCTAGACATTTCGCTGCACACCAAGATCATCGACAGCATCATCTGCATCCAGCGCTGGTTCCGTGCGATCCTGCAGCGGAAGAAGTACTGCCAGTACCGGACCGCCGCCTGCACCATTCAGTCCTACTGGCGTGACTATTTGCGCGAGAAGCAGGAGAAGTTTACGCGCAAGATACGCAATCATGCGGCGACGGTCATTCAGGCGACGTGGCGCGGTTACACGGTGCGCAAATGGTACGGCAAGCTAAAGACGGGTGTGCTGGTTATGCAGGCACGCATCCGCGGGAATCAAGCGCGGTCACGATTTAAGGAGCTGCTTAGCAAAAAGTTGCAGCGCGAACGATCGAAACTTCGCTCCACACAAAGTCTGCCGGTGGAGCAACCGATCGGTTCGACGGCTGCTGGTGGATCGTATGGTGGAGGTGGAGGTGGATCAACGTATCCCGAGGTAGTGCAAGCGATCGAACATCGGAAGAAGCCAATACCGGCGGTGGGACGCAGCTTCGAAACGGCCATTGACATAGTGAACAAAAACCGGGCATTGTTTGCGGACGACAGCATGTCGGCAGACTTTATCGATGACGATGAAGATGAGGAGGAGGAAGAGGAGGAAGAGGAAGACGTCCCGAGCAGTCGGCAGGCAACGGTCACGGCAGCCACCGGGGAAGAGGAAGATGACGATGAGGATGATGAGGAGGGTTACGAAGATTTGGGTTTGGTGGATGATCCGCACTACATGGCGAACAACCGGCCAGCCCTGTTGCATCCGGTGAAGACACCTACGGTCAATAGCGCACTCTTAGATAGGAATGAAAAGTACATCAAAAGTCTGGCCATAGCGGGCGGTGCAGCGTCCTCTTCCGCGCCGTCTGGCGCCAACTTTACCAGTGCCGGTAGCAGCAGCAGCAGCAGCAGTTCGTACCAGAAAACTCCTCTGCAGCGCCAGGAAGATGTGCTCGATCGACCGCTCCGAATGTACGACATTGAGCGGGCGAGCAAGAGCACCTTCGACGATACCGAGCTGGCCAAGTATCGGTACGAGCGAGGCGGTGGCGTAAGCAGCACAGTGAAGCTGCCAATCCGGCGTGTCGATTCTGGCCCATCGTCGGTAGCGGGCAGTGGTGCCAGTGGATCTACCATCGGGCGGCCCGGTGTGCAGCGGTTTCGCTACGGTGATACGGCGTCGTACGGTGGCAGTGGCATGATTCGAAATCAGAACCACAGCAATAATAGTTATAGTAATAGCAATGTTGAAATCGTGTTTGTAAATACCGGACTAGATAGTGTCGGGGCCGGTACCGGTGGTGGTGCCGCCGGCGCCGCTGCCGGGTCTCTCTCGTCGTCGCCGGCCGCAAGGAATCTCAATCGGAACAGCATCAGCAGCGGCACACTCACCCAAACACAGGTACCCTCATCGCTGCAGGCCAGTATGCGGCGGGACTCGCTGCCCGTAAGCCATCACAGCAGCATGGCGTCGAGTGCGCGCACACAGGGAGATGAAATTAACTCCAACTATCATATGCATCAGCAACAGCAGCAACAGCAACAATCGTTGACACCTTCCTCTCCCGCCGTTTCTCATCACCAGCAAAGTCAATCGACACCCTCGCTGGCACACTCGCCTCATTCACTACCGTTGGTAAGTTCGGGCCACATTGGAAACTATCAGAATTTACAGTTCCCACCTACGTCGAACTATCACCAGCACCATCATCATCACCAGCAGTCGGTGTACAACAATAATGCCCAGCCGGTTACTAACGCGGGTGTTAAAATGGCCACCTCCACGCCGTACAGTGCGGCGGGCAGTAACAGTTCCTATCCTGGAGCGTCCGCGTCCGCCACCAGCCAGCGTGTATCAGCGGCATATCCGGATGATTTCGCACAAAACTACTACACCACGACGACTACAACACCGAAAGGCAAACCGACCGCATTGTTCGGGTCAGCCAAATCCGAAGATAGTGCCGTGTCGAGTCAGTCACCCAAGTACCCGATGGGCGCAACGCTCGCCAAAGCGGATAGCAGTGATATGGTCCTATCGGCTGGAAGTAAAGCGGCGATGAATCAAACCACCGCCTCCGGCAACGCGAGTAGCCGACGTATGAAAACGACGAATCTCAGCGAGGAGCAGCTGGTCGGAGCAAGTTCTGGTTCGGCCGTCAGCTATCATCCCGGGACAGGTCTAACGCGTCGCGGTCCGGTCGGTTCCAGCAATCCCAGTGGCGGCAGTGGTAACACCAGCGCCAGCAGTACAGGCATCGGTGGTGATACGCTCAAACGGCGTAACTCGGATCCGACCAACAAAATCCCACTGCTGGAGGTGAACCGGGGCAACGATATGTACCAGTCGAGCACGCGCATCAACATCGCGGGCCACCAGTTTCGGAAGGTGCAACGTATCAACAAGGCGGAACGGTGCGCCTGCTGTCAGGAGATTGATTCGTTCGTGAACGAGGGTTATCGGTGTCTGGACTGCAAGGTGCTGGTGCACACCAAGTGTATCCAGAACGGTGGCATTAAATCGCTCCAGTGTGCGGCGGTCAAGCGCTCGAAGCGCATCCGGTCGGGTGCCGGCGGTGGCGGCGGGCTCGGTGGTTCCTCCTCCAGCAAGCACGACAAACATCATCCGATAGCGGGTGGCAGCGCCAGCGGACAGAAGATCTCGTCCACGCGCGAGTACACCGACTCGACCGACAAGATCATCAGCGATGCCAAAGAGCTGCAGCTAATGCAGGACTTCATTACGCAGAAGATCTGCAAGATGGAGAACGATTGCGAGAAACCGTCGGAGGTGGATCGGGTGTTTAAGCAGGCGCTGCGGGAGTTTAAGGACAATCTGGTGGCACAGTACAGTGTGGCGCACCGGCAGAACTCGGACGTGCTGAACATCAAGTACCGCGATCTGATTGCCAACTTCGAACAGGTAATCGAAACGACGTCCGGACGAAAGAACGATTTCCCGCTGACGATGGGCGTGAACGCGTTCCGGGGCTTTATGAACGAGTTTATGAACTCGCGCGAAACGGAAAAACCGAAAACGAAACGAAAGAAGGATAAGAAACGAAAACACGACGAGCATACCACGTTCAATGGTGAGTAGCCGGTGCAGAGGGTCGTACAACTTCATTTGCTCATGTTGCTCATGTTTGGTTTCTCTCTGCAGGACATACATTCCAGTTAACGATACTCAACATTGCGACAGCGTGCGAAATATGCCAACAGTTTCTCCTGTGGCCAATCGAGCGTGGACTGGTAAGTTTCGAAAGCGAAAAAAAGACTAAGACTCTCCTCTAAAGTATCCCCTGTCGAAGATCTTGTAGTCTGGTTATGTAAAAGTATCTCGAAAATCTAAAGGCACTGCATCGATGTTGGGTTCGTTCCATCCTGGATTATGCCAGTGTTGTCTGGACTCCAAGCTTGTAGGAAATTCACACGACTCGCAATCGATTGCTGGGTATGAATGCTCACCATTCTCACGTGGAGTCATGTATCAATAAGTTTAATAAGCATTATATGGCCGGCATGACCGTAAAAGGTCGTTACGCCAAGCAAGAAGAGTAGATTTTTGCGTAGCCAGTCCCCCCATATGTCTTCCAGCTATAGATTTACTCACTGCCTAGAAATTAGGCAATTTTTTTGTAAATCCTTTAGTGACGATCAATCTAAATTCTAATTCTAACAACTAATAATAAATAAATAAAGTCCCATATTTACTGAATGCTTTCGTTTTCCCTTTTTAGGTGTGCCAAAATTGCAAGTTAACCTGCCACAAAAAGTGCTACCAAAAGTCGGCATCCTGCAACAAGATCGCCAACGCCGATCCAAACTCACTGCTAGGAGCGGGTGGCAGCGGATCGGCCGTTGTAGCCGGCGGTTGTGGACCGGACGGTCAACCACTGTACGGTGGTGGCATTCCGACGAAGCTTTTCGGCGTCCCGCTAACAGCGCTCTGTGGAAGCAATAGTGATGGCGTTAAGATCCCGGCCCAGATCACCAAACTGATCATGATGATCGAAATGCATGGTCTGTACTCGGAGGGCATCTACCGGAAGAGTGGTGTCAGTTCGAAGATTAAAGATCTGAAAGCGAAGATGGATCGTGCGGTTACGAGCGCGGACGGTGGCGGTGGCGAGATGGACTTTGAGTCGTACAACGTGCACGTGCTGACGAATGTGTTGAAATCGTTCCTGCGCGAGATGCCCGAACCACTGCTGACGTTCGATCGGTATGATGATTTTTTGCGTGCCGCCGATCTGTCCGATGGAAGTGATCGTGTGCAGACGTTGCTGTCGCTGGTGAAGAAGATTCCGCCCGCGCACCATTGTTTGTTCGAGCGGTTAATCTTCCATCTGGCGCTGGTAGCGAAGCTGGAACAGTACAACCGCATGTCGGCTAGTTCGTTGGCGATCGTGTTTGCTCCTTGCGTGCTGCGTACGAATCGGTACGTACCGGCGCAGGACAGTCTGAACGATATCGGCCGTCAGACGAAGTGTATGGAAACGCTCATCACGCAGAAGATGCTAAACGTGAAGAGTACGCTGGCGGACATTGATACGCTCGATACGGCAGCACACACCGCTACGGCGCGACTGAGCACGCTGCGCAGCAGCAAGGTGTTCACGCACGAAGAGATGGCGAATGCACGCGGTGGAAGCGGGATGGCGACCGGTGGGCTTCTCGAAACGGAAACGGAAGAGATGCTGCTGGAGGGCCATATACAGGAGATCCGCAAAGAGAAAGCGCTACTCACCTCGACGCTGCCGAGTTTGGCGCGTGCCAGCTCGGACGACGATCTACTTTCCACCGATCTGGATGGCGAAGGTGGCAGTTTGGACGATTTGAGCAACAGCAAAGAGAAAGACCTCGATGTGAGCAGTGGTGGCGGTGGAGGAGGCGGTGGAAGTGGCAGTGGCGGCGGTGGAGGTAACATGATTAGTGACAGTGGCATCTCGATTCGCTACCAGGCACCCTCCGATCACGGCGGTAGTAGTAATGTTAGTCTTAATAATGACGTCCCGATGGCTGTGAGTTATTCGTTACGTGATCAGAGTGGAGCGGCGGGAGGTTCGGGTGGTGGTGCACTGGCCGGTGTTGAGTACTTCCATAAGATGGGTTCGTCCTCGGGCGCGAGTCCGGCACCGGGTGTGAAGACGAAATCACTCTCCCACCAGACACTGCTCGAGCGGGAAGCGTTCCTGCGCGGCAGCAGTTCCACGTCCGCCTCCTCGCCCCAATCTCCAACGGCCGCAACATCTGCGACTGCCTCCTCCACGCCGTCTTCGTCAGCGTCTGCTCCGTCGATGATAAAGTCGCAGCAGAATGGCAATGGCGCAATCGTCGGGGGAACCACCGGTGGTGATCGTGCTGGTGGTGGAGCGAGTGGTGGTTCAACGGGAGGTGGAACGATGGCACCAACGGCCAACAGTGGTGCTGGGAAACGTTCCGACATTAACCTGAGCCACTCGATGATAACACTCTCTACGACGTCGCACAGTCTTGGTGGTAGTACGACCAGCAGTAGCTCCAGTAGTGGAGTCGGTGGAAGCACTGGCAGTACCGGAAGCGGGAGTGATCTGCAGCGACAAAAGCCAATCATCATCCGGAGTGTGTCCGGTGGGTACGAGGTAGGCCATCATCATGGTTCTACGACGACAGTTGGTTCCGGCACAACGCATCCAGCGACGAACCACCGGATACTGATACAGGGCTCCTCGGCACTGCCGATCACGGCCGGTGCAAACATCTCGACTACCCCGTCCGGTTCCGGTGCTACCTCTACGTCCGCTTCCAGCTCTTCCATCAACTCCACGAACCTGCACGCGAAAGACAATAATGGAATGGGAAAGGAAGGCAGTGCGAAGCTCGTATCACGACGGATGTCCGCCGGCACCAACAAACGATCTGGCGGTGGTGGCGGTGGTGGTGGTGGAGGTGGAGGTGGTTCGAGTAGTGCTGCCGGTGGACCCGGACCACCCGCTGGAGACGACGAACCGATAATGGTTTGAAATGTACAACGGAGCAGAAAGCGATCGTCACTTGTTTATGTCATTAGCAGAGCGGAACATGATCGATACGATCGATAAAACGCGGTGTCATAAAGCAGCATTAGGAAGAACAAACACACAAACACACATCTTAAACTTAAGTCACGATGGTAATGCGATCCCCTATGTTCGGTGATTCTACCGAACTGCTCGAAAGAGAACACAACAGTCTCCGAAAAGGATCGTTCGGCAGTTCCGTTGAGAAGAGGGCTGAACACAGCCCCGCACGCACACAATTAGCACAGTTAGTCAGCGACAAATCGAACGAGATCGGCCAACACACAGGTCCAACCGATTTGTGCATTGAACAGGAGCAGATGTCCGTTTATTATCGTTTTTTTTACATTAATTAATTTATAACAATCGATCAATATTACATTAGAATAGTAGAGAGGCGAACCAGAAACCTGACAAAACGATGTGAATGGAGGATGGATGGGGATGAACAATTTAATACTCCAAAAGAATTAGTCTGCGTTTTTTTGTTTTTACTTTCTCTCTGCCACAACAAATCTCCACTTCCAGCTAACGCGCTGGTGCTGATTGTTTAAAAGTGTCGCATACAGATCAGGAAATGGCAAGGAAGGAAAGTAGAAAACTAAAAAAATGGAAACGGGAATTGGTAAAACAAAGTGGGAAAAGTGGATTGAAACAATTTGGAAATTAATCCAATAGGATAGTGAAAGGGAAATGAAAAAGAGAGAAAGAGAGACAGCTAAAATTTAGACGTAATGGACATGTAAGCTACAAATAGCAATCAACGAGTCATATGTGTGTGTTGTGTGGAGGGAACACGACCTTCGTAAAACAAAAACGTTTTGCTATATACCACGTACACTGCGCGATTCCCGGTCGGAAAGTGTCTTTTAAGCATGCTGCCTTAGTTCGGGATAAAATCTCGAATGAAAACAGTGTGTGTTTTCCCTGATCGCTGGAGACAAATGGAGTATTTTCGTCACCGTGTGCATAACTTTAACTTATCATCTGTTTTCTCTTTTTTTGTCTTCTTTTTACTGTCCTCTTATTATTGTTTTCTTTTCTCTTTTGTTGGCCGACAATCCTGCAAACCGAATGCTGATGATGAACTCTTAGACAGAGCAATATATTATATATATATATATGTACGTGTAAACTTATGATTATAAATATGTAAATTTAAACACCATTCTCATTTAGAGTGGAGACAGAGAGACGCAAACGTATGAATGAATCCTTCCTCCCGGTTCTTCTCCCCCTTCTCGCACTATTCCCTCTCAGCGCTTCCAGTCCGATTCCCGTGGGAATGTATGAGAGGAGGAAAAGTAGAAACGAACGGAATCTGTGAATAATAATATTATGTATCTCGGAAGGAAATGCGATCATTGCTTATCATATATAAATATTACATGTTTTTTTTTTGTTTCCTAAATTCCCCCTTCTTCCTTTTCCCTTTAAAGAGTTAACAAGACATATAAAACCGGGGTGCACAAACACACACACGAAACCGAACTGCAACAAATGTAGGGAAGATGATTATTTCCCATAATCATAACTGGATCCGTGCGTGAGACAAACCGAACAATTAATTTAACACGAATAGGAAACAAAAAGGTGAACCCGGTTCCTGCTGCACCACCATGTTCCAGATGTTGTTGCAAATATCGTAAAAAAACAACACACTCAAAGGCAAATGTGTGTCTCGTTATATAGCGAAACTTCGGACGGATAATGTGGATAACCGGAAGAAAAAGAAACGAAATCCTCGATAGACCGAAATAAGAAGAAATTAAACCAATTACATGACCCGTTTTTTATGTTTTTATTTTTCATTTTTATCTTTTGTTTTATACGGTTTGTATTTTTTTATCTATGAGAACTTATTAATTATTATCGGTTGTTTTATCGTTTTGCTTTTAATTTTTAATGTTTATTTTCTTTTCATGCCATTCTTCTGTTTTCCTGTCTCCTTTCATTCAGGCAAGTATGTTTCGTTTTTATTTTATTGTTTTTCTCTTCATTTGTAGGATATTTAGAAAAAAATGTCTAGTTTTTGTAGAGAGAGGATGAGATCAACGTTCATTCCTTTCTTTCTCGTCGCTTTTTGTCACGTTCATCGTCTTCTGCACAAAAAAATCAAAATAACACATCAACGGTGTTGCATTACGTGGACGGTGGTCACACGGTTGTGACGTACACACTCTGGAAAAGAAGCAAACAAGTACACCGAATACACAGTACACCGAAAAGCAACAAACAAATTGCCACATCATACCACCGGGTGATGATGCCTCCAAGGCCACGTGGGGCCAGCGTGTATGCGCCTGGGAAGCGTGGCCAAACCAGCACAGCACAGACCAAACGAGTGTCGAGTAGAAGTCCCCCAACAACAAAGTAATCTCCCATCCCCAACCCACACGAAAAGAGGAGAATAGTGAAGCAAAACAAACAAAAAAAGGTTCCAAATGTCTAACAACAATTGTAATTAGTCAAGCAAGATGTAAGGCACATCAGTTGTATATCTCATAGCAAATATTAAAGCCTCTTTGTATCGGTATAAACCAACACTTAAGTCAAAGCGAGCAAGTTAAGTGTTTACTTAACACAGCCAACCATAAAGAACAAAAACGACATGCAAATGAGCAAATGTATTGATACAAAATTGATGAAACAATTTAGTAATGAACGCGATAGGGATAACAAAAGCATAAAATAAGTATGTTTGTATCATTTGTACTAGAAGAAAGGAGAAGAGAAGAGCATGATGATGAGTAGAAAAAGCCACAAAAGCAAATAACTTGTTGCGATGATGACAGGTGCCTAATTGTATAAACAAAAACTGGTTCTAATGTTTCTTTTTTATTGCTTTCTTTTTTTTACATATAAAACATTCAATTTAGCGAAGCCATACAACAACTTTTAGAACTTTTTAAAAATATTTTTTCACTTATTATTACTAAGTAAGGAAGTCTAAGGCAGTTTAAGGGAGCAGACTGTTATTCGTTAGTATTTCTTTTATTATACTCGTTTTGAGAAATATTAAGATTAATCGATATTGAACACAAAGAAGTATAGCAGAATATTTTTTTAAACACAAAAAAAACATAAAATATTAAAGTAATTTTATAAAACATAAAAAAAAAACAGGAATCAGTTTTGCATAATCAAAAGAGAATCATTCGTAAAGCAGACAAACGAATCAAAACAGTAGGAACAATGGAGGGCGGGAAACTAGTTTGGGTTTACTTTACTTACTTGGGGGTAATCAAACAAAATAACCATTAGAAGGGGAAAACACGAAACAGATAGAAAAAATATACCGATTTCGTTAAACAAAAAACCCCGGCGAAGTTAATTACATCGGCCACAATTTCTATTACCTCAACCACGAATTGTTAGCTGTTGATTGCTGTTGTTGTTTGGAAATGATTTAATTCTTAAAAAACCACACAAAATGAATTGCGAATTGTGAGAAGCTCTGTTTGTAGGAAATGTAGGGAAAAGGCAGGAAACAGGTCTTGGAGGGCCGTGTCATGGAGAAATAGGTACAATTTGTTACTAAGATGTGGAAGGACAGTAATGGTGTGTCTTGTTAAAATGAAATGTTTAAAAGGCACACAAAAAAAACGGTGTAAAAAACGGAAATGTTGTTTTGTTTGTAAAATTTATCGTTTGTTTTCTTGTTCTTCAACTAATGCCGTAGTAGTTAGACACTGATTGCGTTTTTGTATAGATTAGGTTAGAAAATGCAATTCTCTCACAAACACAGATTTATGATCCACCGAAATAGCCGCCGAGTCGCGCATTCAAACCAAACCGTTTTCTAGGCTAATTATCTGTCCGTGTCTGAGTGTGTGTGAGTGTATAGGCTAGAAAGCAAAGGTTTAGTACAGCCGGTAGAAGATAAAAAGCAAAAAAACAGGTTAAAAGTGAGCGTACTAACAACAGTAGTAGTAGTACGAACAGAAACCATATTGCAGGGAACGTGAGTAAGTGAGGATGGCTGAATTAGTGCAGTTGTAGAGCAGTTAGCACCTAGCATCGGCAGAAAAGTGAACAAAAACACCCAAAAACTGATGATAATGGACGAGAATGAATAAAAAAAAACATAACACAATCAACGTGGCCATCGTTAGCGGTGGCCGCGCACCGAGGGGAAGACACAATTTTGGACTAAGTGTTGTAATGTAAAATAGAACCATATAGTAATATCTAGGGCAATCAGAGAACCATACTGCAACAGAAAAAAAACTGGATTTGTTGAAACATTGGTTTTTATTTGTAGCTTTTCACACTGTGTCTCTGTCCACATTTATGAAACATTACGGAAACAGATTGAAGAAAACAAAAAAAAAAACACCTTCAACAAACACAGTTTGAAAATGAAACAATAGAAATGTTGTATAAATCTTTATATAAAAGTAAAAGCGGAACGAACAACAAAACTGATGAAACATGTAAACATTGCACATTGATGGGTGTGCAACAGAAAACAAAAATGTGCTGAAAAACAAAACAAAAATAAAAACCATCACACGAACGGTTGAGACAAATGGAAAGTACAAGAAGAAAAAAAACCAAAATTGGGAAAGAGGAAAATGTATCTATCATACCCCGCATATAAATGTTCCAAAACGAAAACCCAACAGATAAAGAAGTGAAACAAACAAAAAGAAACATATTTGTGAAACTCTTATAGCCAAATTGAACCATTTAAACAATTGTGTAAAGAGAAAGGGGAAAAAAAGAATGGAAGAGAAGAATAGAAAGATGAGCAAAAACAAATATTTAAAATTATTTAATCACACACTCCAACACGCT